>LR738712.1:469827614-470120005 GCA_902687465.1 Secale cereale | reverse complement strand
CTGGCGAGAGAGGGAGAGGTGCAGGGGGTCCAAGGGGTGCGTGGCGTCCGTAGCGGCGTCGGGGAGGCAGCAAGCAGGCAGGAGGTGACCGGAGTGCGGCGACCACGCGCCGGCACGCGCGCTCATCCTCCTGGCAAGGAGGAAGACGACAGGGAGGCGGCGGTGGCGGGTTGGGCCTAAACAGGAGCTGGGCCTCCTCATGTGCCAGCCACGTAGGAAGGCCCAGGTACTTCTCTTCCTCTCTGCTTTCTATATTAGTTTCTGTTTTCTAATTTTTTTCCATTCTGTAATTTGTTTCTGATTTAGTAAAAGAAAAAAAAATACTAAATCAATTTATTTTCTTCTGATAAATTTGTAGGGGCTAAAAGAATTATTCCAAAGCCCCTCACAATTTTCCAGAATTATTGGAGCAATTTAAATATATATAGCATTTAAATGGCCCTAATTCAAATACTTATGATTTAATTCAAAGCCCAATAATTCCCTAAAAATGTTCAATATTTTTGGTTTGGATCAAAACCCTTGCCAAAATTATCACCCATTGATGAAGGCATTTTTGGGTTTATTGAAAAGGATTTTTATTTGAACCTATTTGAGTTCATTTAGTGCTAGGGTTTGATCAATCCCCAATTCTAGTTTAGCAAAATTTAAACATGATGCTCAAGCAAGACCAACCCAAGTGCAAGACAGAGCTAGGGATGTGACATTTATCCTCCATGGCAACAATACAATACATGCCTTGCTGCCCCTGCTGTCACTGGGAAAGGACACCGCAAGATTGAACCCAAAGCGAAGCACTTCTCCCATTGCAAGAACTATAGATTTAGTAGGCCAAACCAAACCGATAATTCGAAGAGACTTGCAAGGATATTATAATCATACATAAAAGAATTCAGAAAAGGACCAAATATTTCTCATAGATAATCTTGATCATAAACCCACAATTCATCGGATCTCGACAAACACACCGCAAAAATATTACATCGAATAGATCTCCTCGAAGACCGAGGAGAACTTGGTATTGAGATCCAAAAAGAGAGAAGAAGCCATCTAGGTACTAACTATGTACCCGAAGGTCTGTGGTAAACTACTCATAACTCATGGTGAGGCGATGGTGTTGCTGTAGAAGCACTCCGTGGAAGATCCCCCCCTCCGATGGAGCTCCGGAACAGGCCCCAAGATGGGATGTCATGGGAACAGAAGGTTGCGGCGGTGGAATTAAGGTTTTCTCTGTTGCTTCGATCTTTTTAGGGTACATGGGTATATATAGGAGGAAGGAGTACGTCGGTGGAGCAACATGGGGCCCATGAGGGTGGGGGCACGCCCAGGGGGAGGGGGCGTGCCCTGGACCCTCATGGGCACCACGTGTCCCCTCTGCCTTGGTTCTCAAGTCTCTCGTGAAGATATCGTTCCAAAAATAACTCTCCCGAAGGTTTCATTCCGTTTGGACTCCGTTTGATATTCCTTTTCTGCGAAACCCTGAAATAGGCAAAAAACAGCAATCTGGACTGGCCTTTGGGTTAATAGGTTAGTCCCAAAAATAATATAAAAGTGTATAATAAAGCCCATTAAACATCCAAAACATCATATATAATAGCATGTAACAATAAAAATTATAGATACGTTGGAGACGTATCAGGCGACGATGTCCTCAGGCATAATCCTGTATCCACCCCTGGCAATAGGATCAAACAAAGCAGGTGCATGCAATGGGATAATATCACGAGTGTTCACACTAAAAACCAGGTTATAAGGAATATAAATGTTGGGGTGATCGGCAGCAATAAACTGGTGGTGTTCCATAGCCCGACGATCTAAATGAACCTTAGGTAAAGGATAATCATGCCGGTGTTTCTAAACATTAAATTGAGTCGCCAAGCGAGTAGCATAGATCCCACCATGCATTTTTTCCTCGGATCCGTTAACATGGAGGCGACGTGCCACAATAGCTCCCATGCTATAAGTGTTGTCGTTGTAAAGTGCACGACATAAAACAACAAAGTTTGGGGCACTAAGTCCACCTACTTTTTCTCTAGCAAGCAAACACTTTGCAATGAAAGGAGCAAAATAATGTACTTCCAGGAAGTGTAAACTAGTGGCAGTTATACCCGATACCCTTCTCTCATCTCCCACTATCAACGTTCGGTAAAAGCCATCAAACTCAGCTGGCCTAGGCTCAACTAAACCACCATCAGAAGGAAGCAAGCATATGTTACAAAATTCAGTCAATGGCATCTGATGGTGTTCAACATATAAATTAAATTGCACCTCAGGGGGGTTATTCCTAGATAAGAATTTAAAACTTTGCATGATGGAATTTGTTAGGAGATGATACTATTCACATTCAGCTGCAATGAAGTCGGCGAGGCCGACATTAGCAGCATATTGTGTAAACTCCTGAAGGATTCCGGCCTCCTCCATGAATGGGTTGTGCGGCCATTCACAGGGCCGTAGCTCCACCATTCTCCAAAGGCGGAGATCACTGTCAGATGACTCTCCAATCACTCCCTTGGAGTTCTTCTTGGAAGCAAACTTCCTGAAAATACTCATGTTTTTCCTAGGAACAAAAATTCAGAAATTTTTAGTCCACAAGAATTTGTTAACAAAACTCATAAGATTGACAGGAACTACTCATAGGGATGACTGGAGGCCATAGCAATCATTCAAACTACTTAGAACTCTAAGAATTCAACATGCAAGCTCATCTACAGCAGCACCAAGAGTAGCTAATTATTCAAAATATAAACCACTAAAACAAAAACTAATTGGACAAATGGAGGAGTCACATACCAAGCAATAATCCTCCGAAACAGTTACGGAAATGGAGCTTCGAGCAAAGAGATCGAAAACCACGGGTTTGAGAGCAAGAACACGAGAGAGAGCAATGGTGATTTTTTATGGAGGTAGGTGATGGTGTGGTGTAAAGAAATAAGCGAGGTGGCCCACGTGTGGACCACAACCCACCAGGGTGCGCCTGGGGGTCCTGGCACGCCCAGGTGGGTTTGTGCCCACCTGGTGCACCTCCCTCTGATATTATTTTCACCAAAAATTCTTAAATATTAATGAAAAATCATGGTAAATTTTCAAAGCATTCCGAGAACTTTTATTTTTGGGTCATTTTTTTATTGCACGAGAAAATCAGAAAACATACAAAACATGGCATTTTATTTATTTAAATAATAAAAATAGAAAACAAAAGGTGGGGACAAAAGGTAGTGTTTACTAAATTCATCAACTTCATACCTCTCAAAAATGATCTATTAATAAGGTTGATCAAGTCTTATTAACAACCACTTTCGATTATTATGAAACCGAAGAACTTTCGTAAATCACTAAGTTACCTCAACGGGGATATGAATGTCCCCAACAATAAGCATTTCATATTTCTTTTTAGCAGTAGGCATCGGTAGACGAAAACTTCCAATAGTGATTGTCGGAGATTTTTCAATAACATTAATACCTTTCACTTGGAATTGTTTCTTCGGAAAGTGCATCGTATGCTCATTACCATTGATATGAAAAGTGACCTTGCTATTATTGTAATCAATAACCGCCTATGCAGTATTCAAGAAGGGTCTAACAAGGATAATGGACATGTTGTCGTCCTCAGGCATCTCAAGTATAACAAAGTCACTCAAAATAGTAACATTAGCAACAACAACGGGCACATCCTCACAGATACCGATAGGTATGGCAGTTGATTTATCAGCCATTTGCAAAGATATTTTAGTAGGTGTGAGTTTATTCAAATCAAGTCTTTTGTATAAATAGAAAGGCATAACACTAACACCAGTTCCTAAGTCACATAAAGCAGTTTTCACATACTACCTCCGTTTAGGTGAATAAGTCATTCACGTAGTTCTAGGTCATCGATTTGAGGGATTAAATATGTGTTATATGTCATGAAAAGTATATCACTAGATTTCTACACGGATGTAGTTTCTAAATATATACTTTTTGTCACATATAATACACATTTAGATAGTTAAATCGTCGACCTAGAACTACGCGAATGACTTATTCACCTAGACGAAGGTAGTAATTCTTTTTGATGGAGCAAGGTATAGTTGGTGTTCCTGGGTCTCCAAGTTTTTTAGGTACCCCCCCTTAAAAGTATAACTAGCAAGTATGGTGGAGATTTAGCTTCCTGTATTTTTCTTTTATTGGTGATGATGTCTTTCATCTACTTTGCATAAGGAGGCATTTTTAAGATATTAGTCAAGCGAGTACGTAGAAAGATTGGCCTCATCATTTCAGCAAAGCGTTCAAATTCTTCATCATCTTTATTTTTAGTTGACTTGGGTAGAAAAGGCGTAGGTTTTCGAACCCACGGTTCTCTTTCTTTACTGTGTTTCCAAGCAATAAAGTCTCTTTTACCATAACGTGTATTTTTGGGTTGTGGGTTATCAAGATCAACTGGTGGTTCTATTTCAACATAATTATCTGGTTCTTTTTCATTGTTTGGTTGAGCATCTTCATGAACATCAGCATTATCTTTTTCATTATCACTAGGTGAATGTTCATTACCAGATTGAGTTTCAATATTAGAAATAGGAACTTCATTATCATTATGAAGATGTTTTTTCTACTTCAGGTTCACTAGTAACATGCAAAGTCCTATCATTTTTCTTTTTCTTCTTCTTTTTAGAAGTACTAGGTGCAATGGTGTTGTTTCTTTGTGAATCATGTTCAATTCTTTTTGGGCTTCCCTCGGGATAAAGTGGTTCCTGAGTCATTTTTCTGTCGGGAACATAGCATGCAATTCAAAAAAAATCCTACGATCATGCAAGATCTATCTAGGAGATGCATAACAACGAGACGGGAAGAGTGTGTCTACATACCCTCGTAGACCGAAAGCGGAAGCGTTAGAATAACGTGGTTGATGTAGTCGAACGTCTTCATGATTCAACCGATCAGGCACCGAACGTACGACACCTCCGAGTTCAGCACACGTTCAGCTTGATGACATCCCTCGAGCTCTTGATCTAGTAGAGGGTGGAGGGAGAGTTCCAGCAGCACGACGATGTGTTGACGGTGATGGTGAAGTAGATCGCACAGGGCTTTGCCTAAGCACTACGACAATATGACCTGAGGTGTAAACTGTGGAGGGGGGCACCACACACGGCTCAGAAAATAACTTGTGTGTTCTAGGGTGCCCCCTGCCCCTGTATGTAAAGGAGGAGGGGAGGAGGCAGCCGGCCCTAGGGGGCGCTCCATGGGGGGAGTCCTACTAGGACTCCACTCCTAGTAGAACTAGGATTTCCCCTTTTTTCCCTTTTGTGGAGAAGGAAGGATGGAAGGGAGAGGGAGAGGGAGAAGGAAAGGGGGGCCGGCCCCCCTTCCCCTTGTCCAATTCAAACATCGCATGGGGGAAGGGCACCACCCCTTGTGGGCTCCCCTCTCTCTCCCCTATGGCCCATGTAGGCCCAATACTTCCCCGCGGGGTTCCGGTAGCCCCTTTGTACTCCGATAAATATCCGAGACGTCCTGAAACCTTTCCGGTGTCCGAATACCATCATCCAATATATTGATCTTTGCCTCTCGACCATTTCGAGAGTTCTCGTCATGTCCATGATATCATCCGGGACTCCGAACAATCTTCGGTCACCAAAAACATATAACTCTTAATACAAATCATCATCGAACGTTAAGCGTGCGGACCCTACAAGTTCGAGAACTATGTAGATATGACCGAGACACTTCTCCAGTCAATAACCAATAGCAGAACCTAGATGCTCATATTGGTTACTACATATTCTACGAAGATCTTTATCGGTCAAACTATAATAACAACATACATTATTCCCTTTGTCATGGGTATGTTACTTTCCCGAGATTCAATCGTCGGTATCTTCATACCTAGTTCAATCTCATTACTGGCAAGTCTCTTTACTCATTCCGTAACACATCATCTTGTGACTAACTCATTAGTCATTTGCTTGCAAGGCTTATTATGATGTGTATTATCGAGAGGGCCCAGAGATACCTCTTCGATACTCGGAGTGACAAACCCTGTTTTCGATCTATGCCAACTCAACAAAAACCTTCGAAGATACCTGTAGGGAATCTTTATAATCAGCCAGTTACGTTGTGACATTTGATAGCACACAAGGCATTCCTCTGGTATCCGGGAGTTGCATAATCTCATAGTCGGAGGAATATGTATTTGACATGAAGAAAGCAATAGCGATAAATCTGAACCGTCAATACGCTAAGCTAACGGATGGGTCATGTCCATCACATCATTCTCCTAATGATGTGATCCTGTTAATCAAATGACAACACATGTCTATCGTTAGGAAACTCAACCATCTTTGATTAACGAGCTAGTCTAGTAGAGGCTTACTAGGGATACTAAGTTTTGTCTATGTATCCACACATGTATCAAGTTTCTGGTTAATACAATTCTAGCATGAATAAAAGACATTTATCATGATATAAGGAAATATAAATAACAACTTTAGTATTGCCTCTAGGGCATATTTCCTTTAGTCTCCCACTTGCACTAGAGTCAATAATCTAGATTACATAGCAATGATTCTAACACCCATCGAGTCTTGGTGCTGATCATGTTTTGCTCATGGAAGAGGTTTAGTCAATGGGTCTGCTACATTCAGATCCGTATGTATTTTGCAAATCTCTATGTCTCGCCCTTGACTTGATCCCGGATAGAGTTGAAGCATCTCTTGATGTGCTTAGTTCTCTTGTGAAACCCGGATTCCTTCGCCAAGGAAATTGCTCCAGTGTTGTCACAAAAGATTTTCATTAGAGCCGATGCACTAGGTATTACACCTAGATCGGATATGAACTCCTTCATCCATACTCCTTCATTTGCTGCTTCTGAAGCAGCTATGTACTCTGCTTCACATGTAGATCTTGCCACGACGCTCTGCATGGAACTGCACCAACTGACAACTCCATCGTTCAATAAAAACATGTATCCGGTTTGTGACTTAGAGTCATCCGGATCAGTGCCAAAGTTAGCATCGACGTAACCATTTAGGATGAGATCTTTTTCACCTCCCTAAACGAGAAACATATCCTTAGTACTTTGTAGGTACTTTAGGATGTTCTTGAACGTTGTCCAGTGATCCAGTCCTGGATTACTTTGGTACCTCCATGCTAGACTTATAGCAAGGCACACATCAGGTCTGGTACACAACATTGCATACATGATAGAACCTATGGCTAAAGCATAGGGAATGACTTTCATTTTATCTTTATCTTCTGTAGTGGTCGGGCATTGAGTCTGACTCAACTTCACACCTTGTAACACAGGCAAGAACCCTTTCTTTGACTGATCCATTTTGAACTTCTTCAAAACTTTATCAAGGTATGTGCTTTGTGAAAGTCCAATTAAGCATCTTGATCTATCTCTATAGATCTTAATGCCCAATGTATAAGCAGCTTCACCGAGGTCTTTCATTGAAAAATTCTTATTCAAGTATCCTTTTATGCTATCCAGAAATTTTACATCATTTCAAATCAATAATATGTCATCCACATATAATATCAGAAATGCTACAAAGCTCCCACTCACTTTCTTGTAAATACATGCTTCTCCGAAAGTCTGTATAAAATCATATGCTTTGATCACCTCATCAAAGTGTATATTCCAACTCCGAGATGCTTGCACCAGTCCATATATGGATCGCTGGAGCTTGCACAATTTGTTAGCACCTTTAGGATCTACAAAACCTTCTGTTGCATCATGTACAACTATTCTTTGAGAAATCCATTAAGGAATGTAGTTTTGACATCCATTTACCAGATTTCATAATTATAAAATGAGGCAATTGCTAACATGATTCAGACAGACTTAAGCATCACTACAGGTGAGAAGGTCTCATCCTAGTCAACTCCTTGAACTTGCCGAAAACCTTTTGCAACAAGTCGAGCTTTGTAGACAGTAACATTACCATCAACGTCAGTCTTCTTCTTAAAGATACATTTATTTTCGATGGCTTTCCGATCATCGGGCAAGTCAACCAAAGTCCACACTTTGTTCTCATACATGGATCCCATCTCAGATTTCATGGCCTCAAGCCATTTTGCGGAATCTGGGCTCATCATCGCTTCCTCATAGTTCGTAGGTTTGTCATGGTTTAGTAACATGACTTCCACAACATGATTACTGTACCACTCTGGTGCGGAACATACTCTGGTTGACCTACGAGGTTCGGTAGTAACTCGATCTGAAGTTTCATGATCATCATCATTAGATTCCTCACTAATTGGTGTAGGCATCAGTAGAACGATTTTCTGTGATGAGCCATTCTCCAATTTGAGAGAAAACACAATTACCTCATCAAGTTCTACTTTCCTCCCACTCACTTCTTTCGAGAGAAACTCCTTCTCTAGAAAGGATCCATTCTTAGCAACAAAAGTCTTGCCTTCGGATCTGTGATAGAAGGTGTACCCAACAGTTTCTTTTGGGTATCCTATGAAGACACACTTCTCCGATTTGGGTTCGAGCTTATCAGGTTGATGCTTTTTCACATAAGCATCGCAACCCCAAACTTTAAGAAATGATAGCTTAGGTTTCTTGCCAAACCACAGTTCATACGGTGTCATCTAAAAGGATTTAGATGGTGCCCTATTTAGTGCGAATGCAACTGTCTCTAATGCATAACCCCAAAATAATAGTGGTAAATCGGTAAGAGACATCATAGATCGCACCATATCTAATAAAGTACGGTTACGACGTTCAGACACACCATTATGCTGTGGTATTCCACGTGGCGTGAGCTGTGAAACTATTCCACATTGTTTCAAATGAAGACCAAACTCGTAACTCCAATATTCGCCTCCCTGATCAGATCGTAGAAACTTTATTTTCTTGTTACGATGATTCTCTACTTCACTCTGATATTTTTTGAACTTTCCAAATGTTTCAGACTTATGTTTCATTAAATAGATATACCCATATCTACTCAAATCATCTGTGAAGGTTAGAAAATATCAATACACGCCGCGAGCCTAAACACTCATCTGACTGCATACATCGGTATGTATTATTTCTAATAAGTCAGTTGCTCGCTCCATTGTTCCAGAGAACGGAGTCTTAGTCAACTTGCCCATGAGGCATGGTTCGCAAGTATCAAATGTTTCATAATCAAGTGATTCCAAAATTCCATGTGCATGGAGTTTCTTTATGCACTTTACACCAATATGACCTAAACTGCACTGCCACGAATATGTTGCACTATCTTTATCAACTTTGCATCTTTTTGGCATCAATATTATGAATATGTGTATCACCACGATCGAGATTCAATAAAAATAGACCGCTCATCAAGGGTGCATGACCATAAAAGATATTACTCATATAAATAGAACAACCATTATTCTCTGATTTAAATGAATAACTGTCTCGCAACAAACAAGATCCAGATATAATGTTCATGCTCAATGATGGCACCAAATAACAATTATTTAGGTCTAAAACTAATCCCGAAGGTAGATGTAGAGGTAGCGTGCTAACGGCAATCACGTCGACTTTGGAAGCATTTCCCACGCGCATCATCGCCTCGTTCTTAGCCAATCTTTGTTTAATCTGCAGCTCCTGTTTCGAGTTACAAATATGAGCAACCGAACCAGTATCAAATACCCAGGCACTACTACGAGCATTAGTAAGGTACACTGTAACATCCCAAATTTTCAATTTGGAATGTTATATACATAGATCATATTGCATTGCATATTTATTTGCATTTTGTGCGTAGCGATCCTCGGAAATTCTGAGCAACTCAAGGACCTACAGAGAGAGTTGGGAATTCTACCGTTTCCGTATTTGAGTTCTCTCGAATACCAGTACGGGGATCACGTTGGTTTTAATTATTTTCTCTTCCTAAAAATATTTCTATATAAAGTATATGAGCGGAGATAATATGACTTCTCCAAAATAAAAGAAATATTGGAGGAAAAATATTAAAATCACTTTTGGCTTTATTCGGATTTATTTGCGATTTTATTTGCATAGGAAAAATACGCATTTTTCAAAATTGCATTTAGGTCCAGGAAAAATGTTCACTTTGTCCTATATTTTTATTAGAGGACGGAGAAAATTTATTTCGGAATTTTTGGAGCCCGTTTAGTATTTTATTTTCGCGTTTTTCTGCGTGAGGATAATTTTAAAAAAAGGTTCAGTTCGGACCGAACTGGGCCGAAGGCCTAGCCGGCCCGTAGCGCAGCCGCCTTCCCTGCCGTGGCCGAGCCGGACTCCCGCCAGAGTCCGAGCCGCCGCCAAGTCTGCCTCTCCGCCCCCTTGCGCAAGCAAGCACCCCCGGCTCTTATATAAGCCGAGCCCCCCCCCCTGTGGCCTCCACACCGCCAACGCAGCCGCCCGCACCGCCGAGCCCGCCGCCAGCGCCGTGCCCCACCGCACTCCACCGCCGCACACCGCCGCCGCGCCGCCGTGCCCCGCCGCCCGCGCTGCCGTGCCCCGCCGGAACCACCGCCGCCGCGTAAGCCGCCGCCGTCGCCTCCACGCCGCCGTGCCCGCCGCCCGCCCCGCGACCCGCTCCGTTAACCCACCGCCCGACACGTTTAGGTACAGGCCGGTTTTCTTTTTAGACCGTTCACTTAATAAAAAACCTAGTTCTGTTTTTTTAAATAGATCGGTTCATTTTTTTCTCGGTTTAGTTTGTTTGCGGATGTTCGTCCGTACGTTCGTTTAAACGAACGTTGTTCGCCCATTAGCCGCAGACAGCGAACGTTCGTTCGTTAGCCTGTTCGTCAGTTTTCTTTTTCAGGGCTTTATCCACGATTATTTTTTATCATGATTTCTGCCCTGATCTTGTTTTTCCTTTTTCTTTTCGCTCGAGAGTCGGAATCAGGTGATTCAAAATCCCAGATCTTTGTCTCGAAGCCCTCTTTCCGTTTAACCAACTTGAACAAGGTTTTGCTATTGTAAAATTTGACTTTATATCAATCTAGTAAACGGATCTTGTTTCTTTCGCAGTTTGAGTTTCGTTGCTCCGTTTGATTTGATTCTTTTTGCATACCGGAGTTCTTAAGTTGAACTTTCTGGTTAGATCTTCTTGTTTGGAGTTCTGTTTGTGCATCTTTGCTTTATTGCTTATGTATGCTATTGTTTGCTTGCGATAGAATACCCGGAGTGTGAAGCGTGCTACTACGAGTCTCTTGGGAGTTACTTCTACGTTATTTTCAAACCCTTGGGAGTTCTTAATTTGTGGGTCTGGGAAGTAGATTGAGGTGGAACCTATTACCTGCATTATTTTCAAACCCTTGGGAGTTACTTCTACGTTATGCTTAGGTTGCCATGCTATGCTTGTAGACGTGGTTTGGGTTTGAGTGAAATCCATGACAGATGTGAGTTGTTAATTAATGGTTCAACTTAAGGTGGCTACTTGAATACACATTTGGGTGGATTGGTTGCAGGGCACCTGGAGAATTCAGTGTTGTGATAGGAAATCCTGGAGGAACCGTGTGATTATCCTATGGAATGCCACCCAGGCTCAAAGGGATCATAAAACTATTCATGCTAGAAACTTCCGTGTGCAGCCACAATGCCATTATGGGCTCTGGCATAGTATGAGTAAGTTGTGTGAGCTCTTTCAGTGGTGGTCTAGCAGATGTAGGGGAAAGTAGGTGTACTGGTCCACCCAGGGTAAAGAGTGGATGGTTCTGAAAGACTGTGTCTCGGTCATCCGTTTCTCAAACACCATGCAGTGCAAGAAATCCAACGGAGGAGATCGAGTCTGGTGGGGAAAAGTGCACAAACCTCTGCAGAGTGTACAAACTGATCATGATTAGCCGTGTCCCCGGTTATGGACAATCTTGAGTATCTGGTACTTGAATTATTGGTTGATCTCAGCACTCTAAAATTAATTTGTTGGGTTAATGATTACTTTAATTGGGATTGAGTTGGAGGTACCTTCTCAATGATGTTTCAACTACCATGATAGTTAAAAAATAAAAGTTATTCCTTTGTTGTAGGGAAAAATTGGCTTTACGCAAAAACTTTAACCTTAGAGCCTCCACCAGCCAAATATGCATATAGTGTTAGCCTTTGCTTCTGTTACTTGCTCTACTGTGTTATCTTGCCAGCATATTCCATGTGCTGACCCGTTTCGGTCTACAACATGTTATGTTGCAGACTTTTCAGACGAGGAGTAAGACGTGCTAGGTCGTTTGTCATGCACTCAGCTATGCCGTTGGAGTTAATGGACTCACTTATCTTCCAAGCCTTCCGCTGTTATTTTGTTAGATGGCCTTAAGCCATAGACTTTTGTAATAAGTTCTCTTTTGAGACATTCGATGTAATAAGTGTGTGATTGCCACTCTGTTATAAATCCTTCAAGTACTGTGTGTGTCAGCATTACCGATCCAGGGATGACACATAACACAGAGACTTCGGTCCATTCGGATCGTGGTCGCTACATACACATCAATAACATGTATATCAAATATACCTTTGTTCACTTTGCCATCCTTATTATCCGCCAAATACTTGGGGTAGTTCCGCTTCTAGTGACCGGTCCCTTTGTAGTAGAAGCACTCAGTTTCGGGCTTGGCTCAAGACTTGGGTTTCTTTCTAGGAGTAGTAACTGGCTTCCTATTCTTTTTGAAGTTCCCCTTATTTCCCTTGCCCTTTTTCTTGAAAGTAGTGGTCTTGTTAACCATCAACACTTGATGCTCCTTTCTGATTTCTTCCTCCGCAGGTTTGAGCATTGCGAAGAGCTTGTGAATTGACTTCTCCATCCCCTGCATATTATAGTTTATCATGAAGCCTTTGTAGCTTGGTGGCAGTGATTGAAGAACTCTGTCAATAACACTATCATCTGGAATATTAACTCCCAGCCGAGTCATGTGGGTACCCTATCTCGTTACGCCCCAGATGATGTGGCCCCAGATGCCGCAAAACAGGAGAGGTTTATGGATGGGCTGAATGATGGGATGAGCATACAGTTTATGGTGGCAACCTTCAAGAACTACGAGGAGTTGGTAGACAAGGCTCTTATGGTTGAAGGGAAGCAACACATATTGAGAGCTGCAAGAGGAAGTATGGACAAGGAAGGAATAATTCTGGAGCCCAGCAGAAGCCCCGATTCACCCCGAATTCGGGAGGATACACCCATAACCATGGAAGCCACACCCACACTGGAGGGAGTTCTCACAACCACAATGGCTCTAAGAATGGGAATGGGAATGGAGCAAACAATAATCAAAACCGCTCTACTCCATCCACACCAGCCAAGAGGGATTTGAGCACGTTACCTGTTTCAAGTGCGGGAAGAATGGACACTATGCCATGGAGTGCCCTGAAGCTAAGAATGGGAACGACAATGGAAGCGCCGGGAAGAAGCCCAACTCGTTCAACAAAGGACAAGTGAACCACGTGACCGGGGAGGAGGTTGAAGAGCAACCAAATGTTGTTGTCGGTAAGTTTTTGGTTAAGTCATTTACTGCAATAGTTATTTTCGATACTGGTGCATCGCATTCATACATTTCAAGGGGATTCATAAATAGACACAAGTTGCCCACCCAAGTCCTTAAGACCCCCATGTTAGTAAGTTCCCCAGGAGCAGAGTATATGGCAAATCAAGGATGTTTTCAGACGCCATTGGTCATTGGACGCCATATTTTCCCCTCAGACCTGATAGTTTTGGAGTCACAAGGATTGGATGTGATACTAGGTATGGATTGGCTATCGATGTATGGAGGGAACATCGATTGTGCCAGCAAGACTATTTTACTTACCACCCCAGAGGGAAAAAGGATCAAGTATGTATCTAGGCATTCGCCTAGAAAGACACAAGTACATTCTCTCACGGGAGTTGTTCAGGAGGAAGTGCCTGTAGTAAAGGATTACCCGGATGTGTTTCTAGAGGAACTACCAGGCATGCCACCGGATAGGGATATTGAGTTTTTAATTGAGCCATTGCCTGGCACCGGACCGATATCGAAGAAACCGTATCGGATGCCAGCAAATGATTTGGAGGAGATCAAGAAGCGGATTAAGGAGTTATTGGAGAAAGGATTTATTCGCCGGAATTCATCACCCTGGGGAGCCCCAGTGCTTTTGGTCGAGAAGAAGGATGGATCTTTAAGGATGGTCGTTGATTTTTGGGCACTGAATGAAGTGACAATTAAGAATAAGTACCCGCTGCCGATGATCAATGATTTGTTTGACCAACTGCAAGGAGCGAAAGTATTCTCCAAGATCGATCTACGATCTGGATACCACCAGCTGAAAATCCGAGAGAAGGATATACCTAAGACAGCCTTCACCACAAGGTACGGGCTATATGAGTAGACGGTTATGTCATTTGGATTGACTAACGCCCCTGCCTATTTCATGGGTATGATGAATAAGGTATTCATGGAGTTCTTGGATAAGTTTGTCGTGGTATTCATTGATGATATCTTGGTGTACTCGAAGAACGAAGAGGAACACGCGGAGCACTTGCGTTTGGTTCTGGAGAAGCTCAGAGAACATCAGTTGTACGCCAAGTTTAGCAAATGCGATTTTTGGTTGAAGGAAGTTGGATTCTTAGGGCATGTTATATCGGGAGAAGGTATAGCAGTGGATCCCTTCAAAGTGCAGGCAGTCACTGAGTGGTTGGCACCCACTTCAGTTGGAGAGATCCGCAGTTTTCTTGGACTCGCGGGATATTACCGGAGATTCATAGAGAATTTCTCCAAGATTGCAAAACCGATGATGACATTGTTGAAGAAGGAGACAAAGTTCCATTGGACTGAAGAGTGCGAAGGAAGTTTCCAGGAGTTGAAGAAACGTTTCACGACAGCCCCAATGCTGATATTGCCAGATATACGCAAGGATTTCCAAGTGTACTGCGATGCATCACACTTAGGACTTGGAGGAGTACTAATGCAGGATGGGAGAGTTGTTTCTTATGCATCTTGTCAACTTCGACCGCACGAGTTGAATTATGCGACGCACGATTTGGAGCTAGCAGCAGTTGTGCACGCGCTCAAAACTTGGAGACATTTCCTTGTTGGAAATCGTTGTGATGTGTACACGGATCACAAGAGTTTGAAGTACATTTTCACTCAGAAGGAGTTGAACCTCAGACAGAGGAGATGGTTGGAGCTTATAAAGGATTATGATATGAAGCTGCACTATCACCCCGGAAAGGCCAACATCGTTGCAGATGCCTTGAGCCGGAAGAGTTATGCCAATACCCTAGTGAAGGGAGGATTTCCCAAGGAATTAGCAGAAGATCTCAGGGAGCTTCGTTTGGAGATAGTTCCTAGAGGTTTTGTTGCAACGTTGGAGGTTCAGTCAACATTGTTGGGGAAGATACGAGAAGCCCAGAAGGATGACAAAGAGATTGCCGAGATAAGGGAGAAGATGAGCGAAGGAAAAGCCAAGGGTTTTCGTGAGGACGAACACGACACCTTGTGGTTTGAGGATCGAATCTATGTGCCCAACAACGCCGAGATCAGCAAGTTGATACTGCAGGAAGCACATGATTCGCCATACTCGATACACCCCGGAAACACGTAGATGTATTTGGATTTGAAAGAACGTTTCTGGTGGACGGGAATGAAGAAGGATATTGCCGAGTATGTAGCCGTATGTGATGTATGCCAGAGAGTGAAGGCGGAGCATCAGAAGCCAGCAGGATTGCTATAGCCTATGCCAATACCTGAATGGAAGTGGGACAAGCTTGGCATGGACTTCATCATCGGATTGCCCAGGACCAAATCAGGATATGACTCAATCTGGGTAGTAGTGGATCGCTTGACCAAAGTAGCCCACTTTATCCCCGTGAAAACCACGTATACCAGTGCGAAGTTGGCCAAGATATACATGACCAGGATCGTGTGTCTGCACGGAGTTCCGAGGACCATTGTATCTGTCGGATTTAGGGCTCCACAAAACCCAAGAAGTTCGAACACAGGGGCATGAACGAAGATCTCTCCCACTCACGTCTACCTAGCGTCTCGCTCTCGTCTCGGTCGGGGGGATTCAAGCACACTACAAATAAAACACATAAGAGTTTGTCCAGGTTCGGGCCACCTTGTGGTGTAAGACCCTACTTCCTGCTTTGGTGGATTAGCCTCGGGCGAGCTGGGATACGAGCTAGTACAATGGTTCCTGAGCTCAGGAGGTGAGCTCAGGAGGGTCAGGAGGCAAGTGTTCTTGCTCCTTGTGTAGTGGCAGAGTGTATGAGTTGATCACTTTCACAGTGGGAATCCTAGCTACTTATATAGGCGGCCACGGTCCTCTTCCCCCGAAATGTTTAGGCGGGAAGGGATCCCACAACGACCATTTTTGAGCGGGAGCATAAGGACGTTTCTACCCTGACAAAAGCAGTCTTCGCCTGCAAGAGGATCAGGCGATGACGCGGTGGTGGGCTCGATGGTGACATCCCCCTTGTCGTCCTTGCAGTCTTCAGTCTCGTTGCACCAATGAGAAAACCTTTGCCCCTATCCTCGGGAACCCGCGGCTGCGTTGTCCCCTTTGCACCGAAATGGTAACTGTCTCGCTGGCGGACGCTGGCACCCGCTGGCATGGTGCGTCATTGTTGACATCACTGCCTCCTCCTGAGGCAGGCTTGGCCTTGGATTCTCCGACCCTCCGGAGCACCTGGCTGAGGCCGCTCCCGAGGAGGTCTTGACATCGTTCTCCTCGCGAGGCTTAGCCCCCTCGTGAGGGTCTTGGACAGCTGGTCGATCAGCTAGGCCGTACCAGGCCGTAGTGGGAGCACATCGCGGCCCGCAGATAGGCAAGTCTGGGTACCCTGGTTCCCAGTACGCCGACAGTAGCCCCCGGGCCCAAGGTGAGCACGGAGTTGGCTTCAGGGCGAAGCCTTAGTCGAGGACGAAGCGCCGCGGGCCCTAAAAGGCTGCGGGCCAGGCCGGCGTGTGACTGTTGGATGGGACGTGGCGGCTCCGCTCCCCATGCAGTCTCGGTGATCGTGCGACTTGACAACTCCTTGGCGCAGGCGATGATGGCGTAATGGCTGTGACGCCAGTGGCTGGCGGTTGGGCTCCTCCACCCTATAAATGGGACTAGGGAGGGGGAGCCCCAAAGCCGTTTCTAAACAAGCGCCATCTTCCCCTTGCTTGTTCTTCGCTCTTCCCCTTGTCATGAGGTCTTCATGGCGCCGTCGAGGAAGTCATCCGCCGCGGAGAAGGGGAAGCCCCGAAGGATCCAGTCCCGCTGCCACCGAAGAGAGGCCGCGGTCGCCCCCGCAAGCACGTCGTTGCGCTCGCGGGGACCTCTCGGGGAGGCGGGCGCGGCCTTCTGAGTTCTGCCGCGGCCGCCGGTGGACGGCACGGGGCGTCCTCCCGAGGTGAAGGTGGTCGTGGCCGTGGAGGGAGAGGAGGTGCGCAACGGTGCCTGTTGGCCGCGCGTCCTCCACGCCCGCATCTCCATTCCTTCGACGTGTCATCGGAGTTCATGGTGTGGGCGGAGAAGCCCGGCGGCCCGTGGCTCAGGCTTCCCCGCTCATTTGGCGACGTGTTACCAGCCGGAGGCCTCGGCGGTATGTGGCTGCAGGCCGACGGTTGCTGCAGTGGTGCGTCCTGGGTGGAGGTTGATGTGGCTCCCTCGGGCAATGTATTCCTGGAGCGCGGCTAGCAGTCGTTTGCTCGCGCACGCCGGCTGCAGGGAAGGTGTGCGCTCCACTTCAAGTACGATGGTGTCTCCACGCTGTTCGTCAGGGTCTTCTCGGAGGAAGGGAGGCGCCTTGGGTGTTGTCCCGAGGTTGATGACGAGGAGGACGACAGGGGTGGCGTCCGAAGAAGCAGCTCCTCCTCCGAGGGCGATCCACGGTGCCCCCTCTGTGGCAGCAGCAACTCCTCTAGTAGCGGCGGCCGTGACGAACCACCACGCCGCCGAGCTCGGCACGGCGAGGGGAGGGGGTTGCCGCGCCGTTGCAGTTCGGTGAAGCCAGAGGAACTGGAGGAATCCGACTGAGCGGGAGCGGCGTCTGCTTCTCCTCCTTTCTTTTCCTTCATGTCCTTTCTGCGTCAAAATTTCAAGTTGCCTTGAGGAGGCGTGTAATGGATTGTGATATATGTAAGAAGCGAGAACTCGCTGTCATGCTTTTGTTGCCTGGGTGAAATCACTTAGCTTTTATGTGTCGTGTCGTCCTGAGGCGGAGTCCTCTTGACTCCGCCATCATGAGCCCTTGAGCAGGGGTGAGCCACTGGGATCTGCTGAGGGCGCCGGGCGCGGGTTAGAGCACCAAAGCCTGAGCTGGCTCAGTAGGATAGATTGCGTGGACTGAGAAGCCCAGCGCCAGGTTGCGCGGACTGAGAAGCCCGACGCCACAGCCTAAGCAGGCTTAGCCAGGCGAGGTCACAGGGCCACGTCGGCTGACGAGGGCTGGTGACCAACCGTGCCCCAGCCCCCACGCGCGAGGCGTGCGAAGGAGAGCGAGTGACGCAGCTTAACTTTAGAACTGTCAAGAAAGATCCCAAACAAACTGGCAAGAAAGGTCTCAAACCAAATGCTGGAAGTGTGAGAAGCACAAAAACTTCATAGAATGGGGTAGAGGAAGGGCTGATAGCCAAGGAAGTAGAAAAGGTTGACAGCCAAACACCAGGCAAGAAGAAAAAAGGTCGCGTCCGACCCCTACACTACATCTTCTTCCCACCACGGAGCTAAGGACTGCCACTAGGGTGTGGGTGGGAGCCCCATCTGAGGGACTGTAGGCAACGCATAGGAGACTCTGAGGTGTGTATAGCTTCAACTCATTATTACGTGAGAGTGTGACGGGCGGAGACCTTCACGGGCACGGAGCCTTGATTATGGATAGAACCTCCTGAGGTGTTCGATGTTCCAGGAATTCTGGATAGGTATCCCATCCTGCGTCTCTAGGCGCACATCACCAAGCCTAGAGACACGGGCGATTCTGAACGGGCCCTCCCACATGCACGACAGCTTATGTAGCCCCTCACGGGAGAGGACCCACCTCAGGACCGAGTCACCAACTTCAAGTGTTCTTGCGCGGATGCCGCGGCAGTGGTACCGCTGCAGCGCCTGCTGATAACTCGCCGCCCTGAGGTCAGCTCGGTGGCGGCCCTCCTCGCCGAGCACGAGGTCCATCTGTCAGGCGACGTCCTGACATTCCTCATTGAAAGCCAGGACCCGTGGGGAGCGATGCTTGACCTCATGAGGGAGGACCGCCTCCGCCCCGTAGACGAGAAAGAAAGGAGTTTCCCCCATAGGTTTGGTGGCAGTGGTTCGGATTGACCACAGCATGGACTGGAGTTCGTCGATCCAGCCCCTGCCGCAAGCCTCAAGTTTCTTCTTAAAGCTGCGCGTCTTGAGGCCATGCAATACTTCTGCGTTGGCGCGTTCGGCTTGGCCGTTGCTACTGGGGTGAGCTACCGAAGCGTAGCAGATCTGTGTTCCATGGTTAGCACAATATGACCTGAAGAGATTACTTGTGAACTGTGAACCGTTATCCGTGATGATGCGGCTTGGGACCCCGAATCGCCTCACGAGGCCCTGGATGAACTTGATAGCCGACCCGGCTGGGATCGTGTGAACAGGCTCTACCTCCGCCCACTTGGTGAATTTGTCGATGGCGACGTACAGGAAGCGGTAGCCCCCCGCTGCCCGAGGGAAAGGACCCAGGATGTCTAATCCCCAGACCGCGAAGGGCCAGGAGAGCGGAATCGTCTGGAGGCCTTGCGTCGGCTAGTAGATCTGCTTGGCGTGAAACTGACACGGCTCGGAAGCCCGCACGAGCTCCGTGGCATCGTTGAGCGCCGTGGGCCAGTAGAAGCCGCTGCGGAAGGCCTTGCCCACGAGGGTTCAGGACGATGAGTGATGGCCGCAGTCTCCATCGTGGATATCAGCCAGCAGCTCGCGCCCTTGCTTCCTTGAGATGCATTTCAGCGAGACGTCATTGGGGCGCCTCCTGTAGAGTTCACCATCTTGGATGCAGTAAGGTGAGGCCTGCCGGACCACGCGCTCTGCGTCTTCTTCCTTGTCCGGCAGGGTATCATGTTGTAGGTACATCTTGAGTTCTTGGGTCCAGCAACCTTCCTCGGGCTCCGCGGCGAGCAACAGGCGGGCTCCGGAGGGTGGCCTGCAGGGCGGGGCACCATCCGAAGGCGCCGCTGGTAACCCCTACTGAGGGGAGGCCGGCTCAGGGGCTGGCGGTGCTGCTGACGGCTTGAGTAGCCGCTCCTCGAATACGCCTGGCCTCTGAGGCTCCCGTCTGGAGGCTCGCTTGGCAATGTTGTCCGCTTCTTTGTTGGTGCCTCTCGATACGTGCTGCACCTCTAGCCCTTGGAATCGCTTCTCCATCCTGCACACGTCCTCCAGATATGCCCCCATGTGCTCGTCCTTGGGCTTGTATTTCTTGGTGGATAAGTCGACGAGGAGTTGCGAATCGCCCCTGATGGTGAGGCGCTTGACCCCCAGCGCAGCGGTGGCCTTGAGCCCGACAATCAGGCCCCCGTATTCGGCGATGTTGTTGGAGACCTTCTCGCCCTGCTGGAAACAGAGCTGCACAACATAGTACAACTTATCATGAGTGGGAGATACCAACACGGCGCCAGCCCCCGCGCCGAGGCGTGAGAAGGCGCCGTCGAAGTATACTACCCATCCGTCCGGGGCTTCATCACCGGGGGCCAGCGAGCGGTCTTCACTGGCCCCTCGTTCCGGCGCGTCGGTCCACTCCGCCACAAGGTCTGCCAGAGCTGCTCCCTTGATCACCCGCGTGGTGCTGAACTCCAACTGGAATGCTTGAAGCTTGATGTTCCACTCGGCGACCCTCCCGATGACATTCGGGCCCCGCAACACCTTCTCGAGAGGATATGCCAAAACAACCTTGATGGGGTGGCCTTGGAAGTAGTGGTGCAGCTTCTTGGAGGCGACAAGGAGTGCCAAGAGCAGCTTCTGGGGCATCGGGTAGCGCGAGCGCATGTCACACAGTACTGTGCTGACGAAGTACACCTGGTGCTCCACGAGGGTCGGCGCGGCAAGGTCCGCTCGCGCCTCAGGAGCCTTAGGAGCTTCTTGCTGAGTGGTGGGGCCGTCGGTGCCCGCGGTCGAATCTGCCCCTGAGGCCGCGTCAGGGGGCGGTGCGGGCCCTGAAAGTGCCGAGCCGCCCGGTGGCCTTGAGCACCGGGGCCTTTCCTCGCGCTCCACAACTAGTGCCGCGCTGGTGGAGTGAGGCGTTACGGCGAGGTAGAGAGTCATGGGCTCCAGGGGCTGTGGTGCTACCATAACCGGCGAGCTGGTGAGGTAGTCCTTGAGGTCCCGGAAAGCGGCGTCGGCCTCCGGAGTCCACTCAAAGGGCCCCTTCTTCTTCATGAGTTTGAAGAACGGAAGGGCGCGTTCCCCGAGCTTAGAGATGAAGCGCCCCAGGGATGTCACACATCCGGCGAGCTTCTGCATTTCCTTCAGGTTTGTGGGCGGCCTCATTTTCTCGATGGCCTTGATCTTCTCCGGATTATGCCCCGGTGCGAAACCAGGAATCCTAGCAATTTGCCGGAGGGTACGCTGAACACGCATTTCTCCGGGTTGAGGCACAGCTTCACCTTGCGCAGATTGGCGAATGTTTCTTCTAAGTCCTAGATGAGGGTCGTGGCCTCCTTGGTTTTAACCACGATGTCGTCGGCGTAGGCCTCTGCATTCCTCCCGAGCTAAGGGCCGAGGGTGATGTGTATCAGGCGCTGGAAGGTGGCGCCCGCGTTCCTCAGCCCAAAAGGCATGCACGTGTAGCAGTAGACCCCGCATGGGGTCAGGAACGCCGTCTACTCCATGTCTTCAACCGCCATCTTGATTTGGTGGTAGCCCGAGAAGGCGTCAAGGAAGCAGAGTAAGTCGCACTCAGCCGTTGAGTCCACGATTTGGTCGATGCGCGGAAGAGGGAAGGGGTCCTGAGGGCAAAACTTGTTGAGGCTCGTGAAGTCGACGCACATGCGTTCCTTGCCTCCTTTCTTTGGGACAATGACGGGATTGGCCAGCCACTCCGGGTGCCGTACCTCCCGTACGATGCCTGCTTCCTCCAGCTTCCTAACCTCCTGAACGATGAAGGCCTGCTTCTCCAGGGCTTGTCTGCGCGCCTTCTGCTTGATAGGGCGCGCATTGGGGCACACCGTGAGGTGATGCTCAATGACATGCCTAGGCACCCCGACCAAATATGCGGCCTTCCAGGCGAACACATCCTTGTTAGCCCTGAGGAAGCTGGCCAACGCCGCCTCTTGCTATGGATCCATGCCCGTGCCGATGGTGAAGGTGGCTCCTGAGACTTCTTCATCGGCGGGCACTTGCTTCGTCTCGGCGGGGTCCTGAAAAAAGAGCTGCTTCTTCTTGGTAGGCGCGGCCTCCGAAGGTTCCGAAGCCCCCTTCGCCCCTGGGCGAGCTGCGGCAGTAACCCTGTAAGCGTGACCGAGGACCTGGAGGCGGCCTTGGGGTCCCCTTGGATGGTAAGGATGCCGCTGCTCCTGGGCATCTTGACGGTGTTGTAGCCCGGGTGAGTCGCCGCCATGAACTTTGCCAAGGCTAGGAAACCGAGGACGGCGTTGTACGGTAGGTGGATGGGTGCAACGTCAAAATCGATGAGCTCAGTCCAGTAGTTAGCCCGTGTGCCGAAGGTGACCGGGAGGCAGATCTGGCCGAGCGGAACGGCCGAGCATGCGATTCTTGAGAAGGGCTTGGTGGGAAGGAGCTGCCTGTAGGACACAGGTAGATGACCGAAGGCCTCCAAGGAAAGGACGTTTAGGCCGGCGCCGCCGTCGATGAGGGTCCTCATCATGGCCACCCCACAGATGGTGGGCGTGCACACCGTGGGGAGAGTGCTAGTGCCAGCCGCTTCTGAAGCGAGGTCACCGGGGCCAAAGGTGATGGCAGGCCCCAGCTCGCTCCGCGCCCGCAAGGCCTCCTGCGGCTGGGCGGCAGCCCCAACCTGCCAAAAGTGCGACTTGACGTGCCGGGCAGACGCCGGCGCTTGGGACCCACCGAGGATGCAGGCGACCCCACGGCAAGGCCGCTCCCTGCTGGTGACGCCCCGCAGCTCGCAGCTGCGGGGCCGTCCGCGTGCCGCGACTCCTGGCGGACGGCCGGTGCTTGGTCGGCCGTCGCGCCATCAAAAGCATGACCGGCGAGGCCACAGGAGGCGAGAGTGGCGGTGCAGGCCGCCCCCCGGTGGCCTGGCCGGCAGGAGCATTGTCGAGGGAGGAAGAAGAACGCCCATGGGTGGCGCGGTCCGCCGACGCTGCTTGATTGACGGCGAGGGAACCAGCCCCCGTGCAGATGCGGCGAGCCGTAGTCATCGTAGCGGTGCTGAACCGGAGAGGCGAGGCGAGGTCGTCGGAGAGGCGAGATTTTGACACGCCCCCTACCTAGCGCGCCAAATGTCGGATTTAGGGCTCCGCAAAACCCAAGAAGTTCGAACACAGGGGTGTGAACGAAGATCTATCCCACTCACGTCTACCTAGCGTCTCGCTCTCGTCTCGGTCGGGGGGATTCAAGCACACTACAGATAGAACACACAAGAGTTTATCCAGGTTCGGGCCACCTTGTGGTGTAAGACCCTACTTCCTGCTTTGGTGGATTAGCCTCGGGCGAGCTGGGATATGAGCTAGCACAATGGTTCCTGAGCTCAGGAGGTGAGCTCAGGAGGTCAGGAGGCAAGTGTTCTTGCTCCTTGTGTGGTGGTAGAGTGTATGAGTTGATCCCTTTCATAGTGGGAATCCTAGCTACTTATATAGGCGGCCACGGTCCTCTTCCCCCAAAATGTTTAGGCGGGAAGGGATCCCACAACGGCCATTTTTTATCGGGAACACAAGGATGTTCCTACCCTGACAAAAGCAGTCTTCGCCTGCAAGAGGATCAGGCGATGACGTGGTGGTGGGATCGATGGTGACATCCTCCTTGTCATCCTTTCGGTCTTCGGTCTCGTTGCACCAATGAGGAAACCTTTGCCCCGCTCCTCGGGAACCCGCGGCTGCGCTGTCCCCTTTGCACCAAAATGGTAACTGTGCCACTGGTGAACGCTGGCACCCGCTGGCATGGTGCGTCATTGCTGACATCACTGCCTCCTCTTGAGGAAGGCTTGGCCTTGGATTCTCCGCCCCTCCGGAGCACCTCGCTGAGGCCGCTCCGGAGGAGGTCTTGACGTCGTTCTCCTCGCGAGGCTTAGCCCCCTCGCGAGGGTCTTGGACAGCTGGTCGATCAGCTGGGCCGTACCAGGCCGTAGTGGGAGCGCGTCGCGGCCCGCAGACATGAAAGTCTGGGTACCCTGGTTCCCAGTACGCTGACATTATCAGATAGAGGAACACAATTTACCTCAAAGTTTTGGCATCAACTACACCAAACTTTGGGAACGAGGCTGGAATTCAGTACAACTTTTCACCCGTAGACAGATGGCCAGACCGAGAGAGTCAATCCGATTCTGGAAGACATGTTGAGAGCTTGTGCGCTAGACTATGGATCTAGTTGGGATGACAACTTGCCCTATGCGCAGTTCTCATACAACAATAGTTACTAGGCCAGTTTGAAGATGGCACCGTTCGAAGCGTTGTACGGAAGGAGATGCCGAACGCCGCTGATGTGGGATGAAGTCGGAGACTGTCAATTATTTGGACCATATCTGATTAAGGAGTCAAAAGAGAAGGTTAAGCTGATTCGAGATAGACTGAAGGTAGCTCAGTCTAGGCAGAAGAGTTATGCAGACTCGAAGCGTAAGGAAGTATCCTATGAAATTGGAGACAGAGCGTACTTGAGAGTGTCGCCTCTACGAGAAGTTAAACGTTTCGGTGTTAAGGGAAAGTTAGCCCCGATATTTGTGGGACTTTACCGTGTTTTGGAACGCATAGGAGAGGTTACCTACAAGTTGGAGTTACTCGAGGGATTGTCAGGAGTACACGATGTGTTTCATGTCTCCCAGCTTAAGAAGTGTCATGCAGAAATGACCGATATACCATTAAGAGACACAGTACCCCTGGAAGCAATTCAGTTGGATAGCGATCTGACTTACGAGGAGAAACCCGTCAAGATCCTCGAGGTTTCGAGAAGAGTCACTCGCAGTAATGTTATCAAGTTTTGCAAAGTTTAGTGGAGTCATCACCGAGGAAGAAGCCACCTGGGAACGAGAAGATGATCTACGCAAGGATCACCCACACCTGTTCTCTAGCCAAGCCGAATCTCGAGGGCGAGATTCATTCTAAGGGGGGTAGGTTTGTAACATCCCAAAATTTCAATTTTGAATGTTATACATAGATCATATTGCATTGCATATTTATTTGCGTTTTGTGCGTGGCGATCCTCGGAAATTCTAAGCAATTCAAGGACCTACGGAGAGAGTTGGGAATTCTACCGTTTTCGTATTTGAGTTCTCTCGAATACCGATACGGGGATCGCGTTGGTTTTAATTATTTTCTCTTCCTAAAAATATTTCTTGATAAAATATATGAGCGGAGATAATATGACTTCTCCAAAATAAAAGAAATATTGGAGGAAAAATATTAAAATAACTTTTGGTTTTATTCGGATTTATTTGCGATTTTATTTGCATAGGAAAAATGTGCGTTTTTAAAAATTGCATTTAGGTCCGGGAAAAATGTTCACTTTGTCCTATATTTTATTAGAGGACGGTGAAAATTTATTTCGGAATTTTTGGAGCCCGTTTAGTATTTTATTTTCGTGTTTTTCGGCATCAGGATAATTTAAAAAAAAAATTCTGTTCGGACCGAACTGAACGGAAGGCCCAGCCGGCCCGTAGCGCCGCCGCCTTCCCTGCCGTGGCCGAGACTTTAGATCAATCTAGTAAATGGATCTTGTTTAAAGTTTGACTTTAGATCAATCTAGTAAATGGATCTTGTTTCTTTCACAGTTTGAGTTTCGTTGCTCCGTTTGATTTGATTCTTTTTGCAAACCGGAGTTCTTAAGTTGAAGTTTCTGGTTAGATCTTCTTGTTTGGAGTTCTATTTGTGCATCTTTGCTTGATTGCTTATGTATGCTATTGTTTTCTTGCGATAGAATACCCGGAGTGCGAAGCGTGCTACTACGAGTCTCTAGGTTTTGTGAATCATCAACAAGGCAAGTAACACTTTGATCATACCCCTTTATTACCCAGTTTTTATGCGTTAGATCAAACCCTCACACATTGCATGAGTAGGATCTCTTAATTTGTGGGTCTAGGAAGTAGATTGAGGTAGAACCTATTACCTGCATTATTTTCAAACCCTTGGGAGTTAATTCTATGTTATGCTTAGGTTGCCATGCTATGCTCGTAGACGTGGTTTGGGTTTGAGTGAAATCCATGACAGATGTGAGTTGTTAATTAATGGTTCAACTTAAGGTGGCTACTTGAATACACATCTGGGTGGATTGGTTGCAGGGCACCTGGAGAATCCAGTGTTGTCCTAGGAAATCCCGGAGGAACCGTGTGATTATCCTATGGAATGCCACCCAGGCTCAAAGGGATCATAAAACTATTCATGCTAGAAACTTCCGTGTGCAGCCACAGTGCCATTATGGGATTTGGCATAGTATGAGTAAGTTGTGTGAGCTCTTTCAGTGGTGGACTAGCAGATGTAGGGGAAAGTAGGTGTATCAGTCCACCCGGGGTACAGAGTGAATGCTTCTGAAAGACTATGTCTTGGTCATCCGTTTCTCAAACACCATGCAGTGCGAGAAATCCAACGGAGGACATCGAGTCTTGTGGGGAAAAGTGCACAAACCTCTACAGAGTGTACAGACTAATAATGATTAGCCATGTCCCCGGTTATGGAAAATCTTGAGTATCTGGTGCTTGAATTATTGCTGGATCTCATCACTCTAAAATTAATGTGTTGGGTTAATGATTACTTTAATTGGTATTGAGTTGGAGGTACATTCTCAATGATGTTTCAACTACCATGATAGTTAAAAATATAGTTATTCCTTTGTTGTAGGGAAAAATTGGCTTTACGCAAAAACTTTAACCTTAGAGCTTCCACCAGCCAAATATGCATATAGTGTTAGCCTTTGTTTCTGTTACTTTCTCTACTGTGTTATCTTGCCAGCATATTCCATGTGCTGACCCGTTTCGGGCTGCAACATGTTACGTTGCAGACTTTTCAGACGAGGAGTAAGACGTGCTAGGTCGTTTGTCATGCACTCAGCTATGCCGTTGGAGTTAATGGACTCACTTATCTTCCAAGCCTTCCGCTGTTATTTTGTTAGATGGCCTTAAGCCATAGACTTTTGTAATAAGTTCTCTTTTGAGACATTCGATGTAATAAGTGTGTGATTGCCACTCTGTTATAAATCCTTCAAGTGCTGTGTGTGTCAGCATTACCGATCCAGGGATGACACAGAACACAGAGACTTCGGTCCATTCGGATCGTGGTCACTACATACACATCAATAACATGTATATCAAATATACCTTTGTTCACTTTGCCATCCTTCTTATCCGCCAAATAATTGGGGCAGTTCCGCTTCTAGTGACCGGTCCCTTTGTAGTAGAAGCACTCTGTTTCGGGCTTGGCTCAAGACTTGGGTTTATTTCTGGGATTAGTAACTGGCTTCCTATTCTTTTTGAAGTTCCCCTTCTTTCCCTTGCCCTTTTTCTTGAAAGTAGTGGTCATGTTAACCATCAACACTTGATGCTCCTTTCTGATTTCTACGTCCGCAGCTTTGAGCATTGCGAAGAGCTTAGGAATTGAATTCTCCATCCCCTGCATATTATAGTTTATCACGAAGCCTTTGTAGCTTCGTGGCGGTGATTGAAGAACTCTGTAAATAACACTATCATCTGGAATATTAACTCCCAGCTGAGTCATGTGGTTATGGTACCCAGACATTCTGAGTATGTGTTCACTGACCGAACTGTTCTCGTCCATCTTGCAGCTATATAACTTGTTGGAGACTTCATATCTCTCAACTCGGGAATTTGCTTGAAATATTAACTTCAACTCTTGGAACATCTCATATGCTCCATGACGTTCAAAATGTCTTTGGAGTCCCGATTCAAAGCCGTAAAGCATGGCACACTGAGCTATAGAGTAGTCATCAGACCGTGTCTGCCAAACGTTCAAAGCGTCCACGTTAGCGGGAGGGGGCTTGTCACCTAGTGGTGCTTCAAGGACATAATTATTATGTGCAGCAATGAGGGTAATCCTCAAGTTACGGACCCAGTCCGTGTAGTTGCTACCATCATTTTTCAACCTAGATTTCTCTAGGAACACATTAAAATTCAAGGGAACGGTAGCATGGGCCATTGATCTACAACATAGATATACAAAAACTATCAGAACTAAGTTCCTGATAAATTAATTTTAATTAATCATATTACTGAAGAACTCCCACTTAGATAGACATCCCTCAAGTCATCTAGATGATCATGTGATCCAAATCAACTAAACCATGTCCGATCATCACGTGAGGTGGAGTAGCTTTCAATGGTGAACATCTTATGTTGATCATATCTACTATATGATTCACGCTCGACCCTTCGGTCTCCAGTGTTCCGAGGCCATGTCTGTACATGCTAGGCTCGTCAAGTTTAACCCGAGTATTCTGCACGTGCAAAATTGTCTTACACCCGTTGTATGTGAACGTAGAGCTTATCACACCCGATCATCACGTGGTGTCTCGGCACGACGAACTGTCGCAACGGTGCATACTTAGGGAGAACACTTGTACCTTGAAATTTTAGTAATGGATCATTAATAATGCTACCGTCGTTCTAAGCAAAATAAGATGCATAAAAAGATAAACATCACATGCAATCAAAATATGTGACATGATATGGCCAACATCATCTTGTGCTTTTGCTCTCCATCTCCAAAGCATTGTCATGATCTCCATCGTCATCGGTTTGACACCATGATCTTCATCGTAGCGTCGTGGTCGTCTCGCCAACTATTGCTTCTACTACTATCGCTAACTATAGTGATAAAGTAAAGCAAATACATGGCATTCACAATTCATACAATAAAGAGACAACCATAAGGCTCTTGCCGGTTGCCGATAATTTACAAAACATGATCAGCTCATACAATAACGTATAACTCATCACATCTTGAGCATATCACACCACGACATGTCCCGCGAAAAAAAGTTAGACATCCTCTACTTTGTTGTTGCAAGTTTTACGTGGCTTCTACGAGCTTCTAGCAAGAACCGTCCTTACCTACGACACAAAAACCACAACGGTGATTTATCAAGTTTGCTGTTTTAAGCTTCAACAAGGACCGGTTGTAGTTAAATTCGATTCAACTAAAGCAAGAGAGACAGATACCCGCCAGCCACCTTTATGCAAACAAGTTGCACGTAATTGTGGAACCGGTCTCATGAACGCGGACATGTAATGGTGGTCCGGGCAGCTTCATCTTACAATACTGGCGAATCAAAATAAGACTTTGGTGGTAAGCAGTATGAACATCACCACTCATAACTCCTCTGTGTTCTACTCGTGCATATCATCTATGCACAGACCTGGCTCATGATTCCACTATTGGGAACGTAGTATGCAATTCACAAAATTTCCTACAATCACGCAAGATCTACATAGCAACGAGATGGGAAGAGTGTGTCTACGTACCCTCCTAGACCGAAAGCGGAAGCGTTAGGATAACATGGTTGATGTTGTCGAACATCTTAGCGATTCAACCGATCAAGCACCGAACATACGACACCTCCGAGTTCAGCACACGTTCAGCTTGATGACGTCCCTTGAGCTCTTGATCTAGTAGAGGGTCGAGGGAGACTTTCGGCAACACGACGGCGTGTTGACGGTGATGGTGAAGTAGATCGTGCAGGGCTTTGCCTAAGCACTATGACAACATGACCTGAGGTGTAAACTGTGGAGGGGGGCACCGCAAACGACTAAGAAAATAACTTGTGTGTTCAAGGGTGCCCCCTGCCCATGTATATAAAGGAGGAGGGGAGGAGGCAACCAACCCTAGGGGGCGCGCCATGGGGGAGTCCTACTAGGACTCCAATCCTAGTAGGACTAGGATTCCCCCTTTTTCCCCTTTTGTGGAGAAGGGAGGAAGGAAGGGAGAGGGAGAGGGAGAAGGAAAGGGGGCGGCGCCTCCTTCCCCTTGTCCAATTCGGACAGCCCATGGGGGGAGGGCACCACCCCTTGTGGGCTCCTCCCTCTCTCCCCTATGGCCCATGTAGGCCCAATACGTCCCCGGGGGGTTCCGGTAGCCCCTTGGTACTCCGATAAATATCCAAAATGTCCTGAAACCTATCCGGTCTCCGAATACCATCATCCAATATATCGATCTTTACCTCTCGACCATTTCGAGACTCCTCGTCATGTCCATGATATCATCCGGGACTCCGAACAATCTTCGGTCACCAAAAACACATAAGTCTTAATACAAATCATCATCGAACGTTAAGCGTGCGGACCCTACATGTTCGAGAACTATGTAGACATGACTGAGACACTTCTCTAGTCAATAACCAATAGCAGAACCTGGATGCTCATATTGGTTCCTACATATTCTACGAAGATCTTTATCGGTCACACTGTAATGACAACATACGTTATTCCCTTTGTCACTGGTATGTTACTTTCCCGAGATTCGATCGTCGGTATCTTCATACCTAGTTCAATCTCGTTACTGTAAAGTCTCTTTACTCGTTTCGTAATACATCATCCCGTGACTAACTCATTAGTCATTTGCTTGCAAGGCTTATTATGATGTGTATTACCGAGAGGGCCCAGAGATACCTCTCCGATACTCGGACTGACAAATCCTATTCTCGATCTATGCCAACTCAACAAACACCTTCGGAGATACCTGTAGAGCATCTTTATAATCACCTAGTTACATTGTGACGTTTGATAGCACACAAGGCATTCCTTCGGTATCCGGGAGGTGCATAATCTCATAGCCGGAGGAGTATGAATTTGAAATGAAGAAAGCAATAGCGATAAAACTGAACAATCAATACACTAAGCTAACGGATGGGTCATGTCCATCACATCATTCTCCTAATGATGTGATCCCGTTAATCAAATGACAACACATGTCTATGGTTAGGAAACTCAACCATCTTTGATTAACGAGCTAGTCTAGTAGAGGCTTACTAGGGACACTGTGTTTTGTCTATGCATCCACACATGTATCAAGTTTCCGGCTAATACAATTCTAGCATGAATAAAGACATTTATCATGATATAAGGAAATATAAATAACAACTTTATTATTGCCTCTAGAGCATATTTCCTTCATTTTCCTCCTCTGGTTGCAACCCTAACAGCAAAGTCATGTATGTTATTATTCATTTCATCAAGCAATTCTCTTTGTGACTTAGCAACTTGTTCTAACTGGGTTTGTACCATAGAAGCATGCTGTTCCACACCTCTAACATCATTTGAGATTCTAAGTAACAAGTCACTCAAGCGAGCAATCATATCAGAATTGTATTTCAATTGTTTCATAACATTTGCATTGAAGTGATCTTGTTTCCTAATGTAATTCTCAAACTCATAGAGGCATTGGCTAGCGTGCATATTATGAGGATTGTCATTATCATTTAATTTCATTAAATAATTTACCTCTACCACCTTAGGCAATGGTGGTGTATTAAGCCCATGTATTTCTTAGATAGGAGGTAAATTTTTGACATCCTCAACTTTAATACCTTTTTCCTTCATAGATTTCTTTGCCTCTTGCATATCTTTAGGACTGAGTTATAATATACCCCTCTTCTTTGGAGTGGGTTTAGGTGGTGGTTCAGGAAGAGTCCAATCATCATAATTTTTTAATATGTTATTCAATAATTCTTCAACTTGTCCAATAGTTTCTTCCTTGAAAACACAACCAACACAACTATCTAGGAAGTCCCTAGAAGCACCAGTTAGTCCATTATAGAAGATATCAAGTATTTCATTTTTCTTAAGAGGATGATCTGGCAAAGCATTAAGTAACTGGATAAGCCTCTGCTACCTCTTGAGCATGCGTTGGTTTTCACTTGAAGAGGAAAGGGTGATGCAACAAAGTAGCGTAAGTATTTCCCTCAGTTTTTGAGAACCAAGGTATCAATCCAGTAGGAGACAACACACAAATCCCTAGTACCTGCACACACAATTAAGAACCTTGCAACCAATGCGATAAAGGGGCTGTCAATCCCTTCACGGCCACATGCAAAAGTGAGATCTGATAGAGATAATAAGATAAATATTTTTGGTAATTTTGTTGTATAGATTGAAAGTAAAGATTGCAAAATAAACTACGATAAATATAGCTAGTTTATGGGACATTGATATGATGGAAAATAGACCCGGGGCCATAGGTTTCACTAGTGGCTTCTCTCAAGATATCATATTTTACGGTGGGTGAACAAATTACTGCCGAGCAATTGATAGAAAAGCGCATAGTTATGAGAATATCTAGGCATGATCATGTATATAGGCATCACGTCCGTGACAAGTAGACCGAAACGATTCTGCATCTACTACTATTACTCCACACATCGACCGCTATCCAGCATGCATCTAGACTATTAAGTTCATAAGAACAGAGTAACGCATTAAGCAAGATGACATGATGTAGAGGGATAAACTCAAGCAATATGATATAAACCCTATCTTTTTATCCTCGATGGCAATAATACAATACGTATCGGTTCCCTTTCTGTCACTGGGATCGAACACCGCAAGATTGAACCCAAAGCTAAGCACTTCTTCCATTGCAAGAAAGATCAATCTAGTAGGCCAAACCAAACTGATAATTCGAAGAGACTTGCAAAGATATCAAATCATGCTTATAAGAATTCAGAGAAGAACTAAATATTGTTCATAGATAATCTTGATCATAAACCCACAATTCATCGGATTTCGATAAACACACCGCAAAAAGTATTACAGCGAATAGATCTCCAAGAAGATCAAGGAGAACTTTGTATTGAGATCCAAAGAGAGAGAAGAAGCCATCTAGCTAATAACTATGGACCCGAAGGTCTGTGGTAAACTACTCACGCATCATCAAAGAGGCTATGGTGTTGATGTAGAAGCCCTCCATGATCGATTCCCCCTCCGGCGGAGCGCCAGAAAAGGCCCCAAGATGGGATCTCACGGGTACAGAAGGTTGCAGCGGTTGAAATAGGGTTTCATGGTGCTCCCCGATGTTTTCAGGGTATATGAGTATATATAGGCGAAAGAAGTAGGTCGGTGGAGCTACGAGGGGCCCACGAGGGTGCGGGGCACGCCTACCCCCCTGGGCGCGCCCTCCCGCCTCGTGGCCGCCTTGTTGCTTACTTGACGCCCACTCCAAGTCTCCTGGATTGCGTTTGTTCAAAAAACGATCGTCGCGAAGGTTTCATTCTGTTTGGATTCCGTTTGATATTCCGTTTCTACGAAACACTGAAATAGGCAAAAAAAATAGCATCTGGCACTGGGCCTCCGGTTAATAGGTTAGTCCCAAAAATAATATAAAAGATCATATTAGAGCCCATTAAACATCCAAAATAGATAATATAATAACATGGAACAATAAAAAATTATAGATACGTTGGAGACGTATCAAGCATCCCCAAGCTTAATTCTTGCTCGTCCTCGAGTAAGTAAATGATAAAAATAGAATTTTTGATTTGGAATGCTACCTAACATAATTTTCAATGTAATTTTCTTTATTGTGGCATGAATGTTCAGATCCGAAAGATCCAAGACACGAGTTTAATATTGACATAAGAATAATAATACTTCAAGTATAATAACAAAGCAATTATGTATTCTCAAAGTAACATGGCCAAATAAAGTTCATCCCTACAAAATCATATAGTCTGGCTATGCTCTATCTTCATCACACAAAATATTTAAATCATGCACAACCCCGGTTTCAGCCAAGCAATTGTTCCATACTTTACTATTCTCAAACTTTTTCAACTTTCACGCAATACATGAGCGTGAGCCATGAATATAACACTATATGTGGAATAGAGTGATGGTTGTGGAGAAGACAAAAAGGAGGAAGATGGTCTCACATCAAATAGGCATATCAATGGGCTATGGAGATGCCCATCAATAGATATCAATGTGAGTGAGTAGGGATTGCCATGCAATGGATGCACTAGAGCTATAAATGTATGAAAGCTCAACTAAAGAAACTAAGTGGGTGTGCATCCAACTCGCTTGCTCACGAAGACCTAGGGCATTTTGAGGAAGCCCATCATTGGAATATACAAGCAAAGTTTTATAATTAAAATTCCCACTAGTATATGAAAGTGATAAAACAAGAGACTCTCTATCATGAAGATCATTGTGCTACTTTGAAGCACAAGTGTGGAAAAATGATAGTAACATTGCCCCTTCTCTCTTTTTCTCTCATCATTTTTATTTATTTTGGGCCTTTCCCCTTTTTTATGGCCTCTTTTTTTTCGTTTTTCTTTTTTTATTCATCCGGAGTCTCGTCCCGACTTGTGGGGGATCATAGTCTCCATCATCCTTTCCTCACTCGGACAATGCTCTAATAATGAAGATCATCACAATTTATTTACTTACAACTCAAGAATTACAACTCGATGCTAGAACAAAATATGACTCTATGTGAATGCTTCCGGTGGTGTATCGGGATGTGCAATGAATCAAGAGTGACATGTATGAAAAAATTATGAAGGGTGGCTTTCCCACAAATACAATGTCAACTACATGATCATGCAATGATGGAGCTTGTCATAATAAACGGATCGGTGGAAAGTTGCATGTCAATATATCTCTTAATGGCTATGGAAATGCCATAATAGGTAGGTATGGTGGCTGTTTTTAGGAACATATATGGTGGGTGCATGGTACCGGCGAAAGTTGCGTGATACTAGAGAGGCTAGCAATGGTGGAAGGGTGAGAGTGCGTATAATCCATGGACTCAACATTAGTCATAGAGAACTCATATACTTATTGCAAAAATCTACAAGTTATTAAAACCAAGCACTACACGCATGCTCCTAGGGGAAGGGTTGGTAGGAGTTAACCATCGCGCTATCCCGACCTCCACACAAAGGAAGACAATCAATAAATAAATCATGCTCCAACTTCATCACATAACGGTTCACCATATGTGCATGCTACAGGAATCACAAACTGTAGCACAAGTTTTCCTCAAATTCACAATTACTCTACTAGCATGACTCTAATATCACCATCCTCATATCGCAAAACAATCATCAAGTATCAAACTTATCATAGTATTCAGCGCACTTTATATGAAAGTTTTTATTATACTCATATTGGATGCCCATCATATTAGGACTAGTTTTATAGCCAAAGCAAATTACCATGCTGTTCTAAAGGACTCTCAAAATAATATAAGTGAAGCATGAGAGATCAATAATTTCCATAAAATAAAACCACCACCGTGCTCTAAAAGATATAAGTGAAGCACTAGAGCAAAATTTATCTAGCTCAAAAGATATAAGTGAAGTACATAGAGTATTCTAATAAATTCTGATTCATGTGTGTCTCTCCCAAAAGGTGTGTACAACAAGGATGATTGTGGTAAACTAAAATTCAAAGACTCAAATCATACAAGACGCTCCAAGCAAAACACATATCATGCGGTGAATAAAAATATAGTCTCTAGTAAAGTTACCGATAGACGAAGACGAAAGAGGGGATGCCTTCCGGGGGCATACCCAAGCTTAGGCTTTTGGTTGTCCTTGAATTTTACCTTGGGGTGCCTTGGGCATCCCCAATCTTAGGCTCTTGCCACTCCTTATTCCAAAATCCATCAAATCTTTACCCCAAAACTTGAAAACTTCACTACACAAAACTTAACAGAAAATCTCGTGAGCTCCATTAGTATAAGAAAACAAGCCACCACTTTAAGGTACTGTAATGAACTCATTATTAATTTATATTGGTGTTAAACCTACTGTATTCCAACTTCTCTATGGTTCATACCCCCCGATACTAGCCATAGATTCATCAAAATAAGCAAACAACACACGAAAAATAGAATCGCTCAAAAAGAGAATAGTCTGTAGTAATCTATAACTTTTGAATACTTCTGTAACTCTAACAATTCTGAAATAAATTGGTGGACGTGAGGAATTTGTCTAATAATTATCTGCAAAAAGAATCAACTTAAAAGCACTCCCTAGTAAAAAATGGCAGCTAATCTCATGAGCGCAAAAGTTTCTGTCTTTTACAGCAAGATCGCAAAGACTTCACCCAAGTCTTCCCAAAGGTTCTAATTGGCACAAACACTAATTAAAACACAAAACCATATCTAACCAGAGGCTAGATGAATTATTTATTACTAAACAGAAACAAAAAGCAAATAAAATAAAATTGGGTTGCCTCCCAACAAGCGCTATCGTTTAACGCCCCTAGCAAGGCATAAAGACAAGAATAGATCTAGTTATTATCATCTTTGGTTGGCAATTCTTCAATTGAACACTTACAACCCTTAGGAGTTTCCTTCTTTTCATTAATGAACAAACTCCTAGGCAAGAAATCAAGAAATTCATTTGTAGCAAAAGGTTCTTTAATGATAGCGAAAAAGTTGGGGTGAACACTTATTGATTTGAGATCCGCAGTTTCCTTACTAGAAGATCCACCCTTATTTTTAGGAACATACATAAATTTGGCAACTTTGGTAGTAGGAGGGTTTGAAGTATTTCTCACGGCAGAAACAACAGACCCTAAGTTGATAATAATATCCTCAAGTTTATCAATTCTAGTGGAATCTTGATCTATTTTTTCATTAACTATGGGTTCTTTTTCTTTACAAAATTTCAGAGTGACTCCTACCTTAGATCCATATTGGGTAATTTGGTTGTGGATCTTTTTATCCAAAATCTCTATCATCTCCATAGTGGCAACTTTATTTTCAATAATTTCAATCCTTTGCATTACGTGTTCCAAAGTTAAAATAGTTCCATTAACCAAAAGAGGTGGTGGGCCAAACAAATATATCATAGCATTATAAGAATCAAATGTATGGCTACCCAAGAAATTCCCTTCGGTAATGGTGTCAAGAATATATCTGTTCCAAGGAGTGATGCCTACATAAAAATTGCGAAGAAGAACAGAAGTAGATTGCTTCCTAGTGGATCTTTTCTGAGCATTCCAAATTATGTACCAAGCATCTTTTAAATTTTCTCCCTCCCTTTGTTTAAAATTAAGAACTTCATTCTCGGGAGTACTAACAATGATAGAAGGACTGGCATTGACGGCGAAACAAATAATCTAACACACGAAGACACAAGAATCAAGCAAAAATAGGCGAACGGAACATGCTGAATAAAACGGAAAAGGTGAAGTGGGGGAGAGGAAAACGAGAGGAAAAGGGCAAATAATGTAATGCGAGGGATAAGAGTTTGTGATGGGTACTTGGTATGTCTTGACTTGTGCGTAGATTTCCCCGGCAACGGCGCCAGAAATCTGTAATGCCCAGGATGGAGTTATACCTCCTACGTGTCGAGCCACGACTTAAAGGCATAAGTCCATCCTAGAATGATCTCAAGTTTGGTATCTTTGCACAACTCATGTAAAAGAGGGATTAAAATTGCAAAAGGAGATAGTTGGCTTACACTCGCCACTTCACACAATACATTACATAAGCAATCATCATTCAAAACATCACAACCCGACTACGGGTGAAGATCCAAAAGAAAGATACCAAAACAACAAAAGCCACAGGTCAGGATCGAATCCTAGTAGAAACCACTACTGATCGTCGAAACGCCACAAACAAACGGCCACTCTCTTCATCGAGCTCCTGGTGAAGAACTTGAACCAGCTTCTGCATCAAACTCAGCTGAACCTGCATCTGGTGTTGTAGTATCTGTGAGCCACGAGGACTCAGCAATCCCATAACCATGGGTAACAAGACTAGCAAAGCTTTGTGGGTAGGAAGAGGTAAAGTGGTGAGGTTGCAGCAGCGGCTAAGCAAAAATATGGTGGCTAACTTACGAGTACCAGAATAAGATGAGAAGCTACGCAAACGGTCGCAAAAGGAGTGATCGCTAAAGATCCTAACTACATACGGTCAAACAAAACCCCACCGTGTTCTCTTCTCAAAGTGAAAAGAGACAGTCACGGTTACTCACACAGTTGTGTGTTTTACTTTGGATCCTCTGTCAAGTTTTCTACAACCGGACATTAACAAATTCCAATCTGCCACATAACCGCGGGCACGGCTTTCGAAAGATCATAACCCTGCAGGGGTGTTCCAACTTAGCCCATCACAAGCTCTCACGATTAGCTGAAGTGATAAATATAATATCATCACTCCTTATCTTAGGGAAAAACCGATCAGGCTCGGCATCCCTGTAGCACAAGTCATTTCGACAATGGTAAAACAAGTCCAGCAAGACCTCCCGGCGTGCCGACACCCTGATAGTAGCCGCGCGTATCTCGTCTCAGGCCACGTCCGGATGAGCGCTACGTACAGTACCGAAGACCCCAGATAACTGGGTGGTACCGCAAGTGACTCTAGTTTGGGACCAACACCATCAGCACTGGCCCCCCTGTTATGTAGAATTAAGAATCCTCGGGTAGCGCTAACTCCCTATGCAAATTTAATTAATTAATTAAGTTGTTATTATGAGGCAAATTAAAACCAATGTTGGGCCTTGCTGGAGGAGTTTTATTCAAAGTCGAACTGTCAAGGGGTCCCCATCCACCCATCGTGTAAGGAACGCAAAATCAAGGAACATAATGCCGGTTTATCGGCGCCTAAGGTGGCATGAGTGGAACAAAACACCGAGCAAAAGGCCAAGCCTTCCACCCATGCCCAGTATATAAGGTGTGTTAATAATAATTATAGATATTGTGATATAACCAACAACAAGTTCCCTCCTGGAACGAACTTCATCTTCACTTGCAACTAACAACGCTATAAGAGGGACTGAGCAAGCGAGGCTGAGCAAGCGAGTAACATAGCCAAACAGTGGTTTTGCTAGGAAGGTGTCAAGGTTAGAGGTTTCATGGCAACAAGGAGAGGCTGACATAAAAGATGGGTATCGCGACATGTAACGATAGCATCGAGACAACTAAGCATGGCAATGGTAGTAAAGGTATCCAAGGGTATGATCATCTTGCCTGGAATTCCACAAGGGAGAAGAACGGATCCATGAAGTAGACGGAGCAACACAATCGAGCGAATCCTCACAACTCCGGAACGAAACCGAAGCTATCAAGAGAAGCAAACCGGAAAGAAAACAAACAACACGGTAAACACACAAGCATGAACATGGCATGATGCACACCCAAATATGATGCATGTCCGGTTTAAATATGCATGGCATGGCAAAGTGCACAAACAAAACTACAAGTTAAGTGGAGCTCAATATGCAACGAGTTGCATATTGACAAAACACCACAATTAATTATTTAATTGACTCTCGGTTATTACAAGACAAGATTAAATGTTTTTAACATGGCAAGAGGTGAAGCATAAAAAAAACTATACTAACTAGGTAATTTAAATGAGGCCGGAGAAACAACAACATATCCGGAAAAACCCCATGAGCATGTTTAAAAATTATAAAGCAACAACAATTAAACATATTAGTGTTGTTAACATGATGCGGATGACATGAACAAGTTTTATGCAAGTTATTAAAAGGTTGACATGAAGAAGGTATGAAGCATTTGTCACCGTGGTGGAAGAAAAGGGTGCCACGGCAACGATCCGAAAATGATGCAACGCAACATATCGGTTCCGGTAACTCGGGAGAGACCGGTGCAAAAGGAAAGATGGCGTGAGTGAGTCAAACAAGATGAAAGGTGGGGCGATCCTGTTACCGGGTTCCCACGAGTCGGTGACGAGGCAACCGAGGAACAAGACAAACGGACGAAACGGACACGGTGCACACAAGGGCAACATTTCATACAACACAAGCATCACACGGGTCACGTCTCGGGTTATACCTTCGGAACAATCGTTTCGGGACGGTTCGAGATCGTAGAGGAAGGAGTCGTTCTCGAGGCGGTAGTCGTACTCGGGCGACGGTAGTGGTACTCGCGGTCGTCGAGCGACGGTAGGGGTACTTGGTGTTTCCGGGTAGTCGTGGTACTTGGCGCTTCCGGCGAGGGTAGTCGTTCACGTATGTAGTGGTACTTGTTCCGTAGCCGTTCACGAGCTCGTTTTTCCGTAGATGTTCGGTTCGTCAAGGTACTTGTCGCGGTCGTCGTGGTACTTGCCGAACTCGTTGTAGATGTACACGTATCCGTAGAGGTACTTGAGGTCTCGGTCTCGAGTCGTACACGATTCGTCGGACTTGCCGATCTCGCCCAAAACACCTGCTGGACCAACACCATAACACCAAGCCGACGAAAAACAAAAACACAGCAGCAGCAGGAAGAACAAGATTGAGCTGGTGAGGCCGGCGGCCTCGAGAAGAACGGAGGGAGATGGTGCGGGACGACGGGGCGCAGCCTGGGGCTGACGCAGGGCGGCGCCGGTGCTGGACTGGACTTCGGCGGGAGGAGGCCTGGAGATGAGGCAGGGGCATCGCCGGCCTGCTAGAAACGGGCGCTCGGGGAGGTGCGGGTCGGCCTCCTGGCCGAGGCAGGGCGGAGGAGGAGCGCTGGGCTCGGGGCGGCACATCGAGGCGCGCGGCGGCGCCGATCTGCAGAGGAGGGAGGATACACGCGGGGCGGTCGCCGGCTTGCTGGAAACGGTCGGAGGACGCAGGAGGAGGCGCAGCGCAGGGGCTGCAGGGGCGCGCTGAGCCACGCCTTGGCGATGCGGAGAGGTAAGCCTGGCCGCGGGGCTCTGGAGAAGACCGGAGGAGGGAACCGGGCGCAGAGGAGGAGGGCCCCTGGCCAGCTCGCGGGAGGAGGCGAGGGAGTCTGGTGCTGGAGAGGCCTGCTTCGGCGGCGAGTCGAGGACGGACGCCCGGCGAAGCACGAGCACGGCGGCTCGCGGGCAGCCAGTGGCGCTGGAGGGCGCTCGACGCGAGGAGGAAACAGGGAGGCGAGGCGACGTGCTGACGACGGAGGGAGAGGGTCGAGGGAACGAGGCAGAGGCCTGCGGGTTCGAGGGAAAAGGAGAGAGAGGCGAGATCGAGCGGAGGGTCGGGGGTGCGGCGGCGCACGAGGGGAAGAGAGGGAGCGATGAGAGCTGCGAGCTAGGGTAGGGTTTCGGTCTGGGAGGTGTTGGGCCAAGGGGGTAAAGGAGGCCGGCTGGGCCTTGGCCAGATGGGCCAGATGGCTGCGGCCTGGAGGAGAGAAGGCTGCTGGGCTGCTGGAGAGGACGGCCCAGCAGGTCTATCTCTTTTTATTTCTTAGCAGAAAAAAAAACAAATAAGAAGAGAGCCAACAAAATAAAAAGAAAGAGGCAAAGAATAAGAATAAAATGATGGACATTTTTGTAAGGCTTTACGGAATAATTCCAACCTCACAAAAATAGTTCCAACAAAAGGGAAGTGCAAACTAAAATAAATAGCTTACCTCAAGGAGTTTCAAAAGAGTCTAGATAAAAGGAGGAGCCTCGAAAATAACGGAAAAGAATTATAGCAAGGTTTGAGGCAAAGAATTGAGATAGAAATGCATGGAGAAATATTGCAAGTGTGTTACGGTTAATTCCAATGAATGGAATATTTATTTATATAGCACCCTAAAATATTGGGATGATATGTTTTAAAGAGAAGACACCTTCCCTCGATTTAAATGGACCGAAGGTCCACACAATTTATTTAGTTGAGATGCAAAAAATAAAATATGACATGATGGCATGATGACATGATGCAATGCAAAAATAAATAACACAAGCTCAAAAGAAACACACGGGCAACCCGGAACATCTGGAATCTTCTGGAATCTTCTGGGATCTTCTGGGACGTCGGTCTCGGGCGTCACAACTCTCCCACACTAACAGAGGATCTCGACCCGAGATCCTAGAGATATCACCGGGTAAAAACGGAAGAGGAAGAGGTAAAACAAAGTTGCTTCTTTGACAGACGAGTGAAACCAAGGACCCTTGAGAGGTTGAACAATCTTGAAAGAAAGAATACAATGGAGATGAACGAAGTTGAGAGCACTCCGTTAAAATGAGGAACAAGGAGCATAATGAGAACCTTGTAGGTTGAAAGACATGAAACAAGAGCTCACGGACCAAAAGAATGTGAAACTGCAATGGTATGGCCAAGGAATAAGAATGACAGAATTTGGACAGCACTCCGTCTGAAAATGGAAGGAATTAACAAGAACTAGAGAAGATGGAATGATACTTGCTGAAAACAACAACACACAGCCTCCGGAACAATTAAAAGAAAGGCACAAGGGGTAAGAAAGATTTAGACAGCACTCCGGTTAAAAAGATAGGCAAAACTTGATAAGATGAGAGAACTTGAATGAAAAAAAACAACACTCCGGTTAAATGATAAGCAAGGGAAAGAACAAGATCTCGATAAAATGAGATGATGGTCAAAAGAGCAATATCACAATGCCTCCGGAATGAAAGAATAGCATGCCAATCAATGAAAGAAATGAATGGAGAAGAAAATGACAACTTCTCTCAAAATTGAATTTGAAAGAGCATCCTTACGAAGAAGGGTTGAACGGAGTTGTTGGAAATTCAACAACGAAAGAATAAGCTTGTTGTGGGCTTATGAAAAACATCTCAAAATTAAGAGGTGACAACCAGCCACTGACGGAAACAATTGATTGGATTGAGATCAACAAGGAGACGATAAACTTAATTCACGGAGAGGATAAATGAAGAACTTGGGTCATTATAAGCACCATAATTGCAACAATCCTCGGGGAAAGCTTTAGGTGAAATACAACCCAAGATAACTCCAAGAGATAAAAGGAGGGGTTGGAAGGATCTCCTAAAGAGAAAGAAATGATGGTTTTAATTATCTCATTCCTGACAACTTGTGAATCATGAAACATGAAGGAATTGCCAAAAATGACATAACACCATCAGAAAAGATAATGTAGAAAGGATTGCAATTGGAATGCATGATGAAGAATGCTTAAGCTCCAACAAGAATCTTGAAGAAAACTTCAAGGATGAATTAAATGATGATGAACCACCATGAAGAACTCCGGTAAAGAAAGCATGAAAAGCGAAAGATGAAAAGAATAAGATTCAAGGCCTGCAATGAATTAGATGGAGCTTGAAATGATGTGCTTGAAATAACTTGGAGCTCCGGAAAACAATATGAACAACTTAGAACCAAGGATATGATATGATGAACAAGCTCTAGACAAAGAATTAAATCACCTTGAAGGAATAAGAATAAGAATTATGTTATGCATCTCCTTCACCAATTTAAATTGATGACAACCAAAGGATTTGGCATACTACTTATTCTCGTTGCAAGGAATTAAAGAGATCTCGCAAAAGCTTGGGTAAATCTTCAACAAACCACCGGTAGGATTATGAAAAGAACAAGTGAATTAAAACGATAACAACGGAAGAGTAAACTTGAAAGAACCACCGTAAAATATGGAGACGAACGAAGAGACATCAATGAAGAATATTTGGAGGACGAAGTTGAAAACTGAGAACGAAGAAATCTTCTGAAATGATGGCCTTCGGAGGATCACAAGGAAAAGAATTCATGAAATGCTTCGGATGGGTATGAAAAGAATTCCTCACAATCGGACATTAGTGAGGATGGCATGAAGCTAGAACCACAACTCTTGAGAGAACGGGCCAAGATTTAAGAGAACACTTCTCCGGTCTCCAAATGTTGAAAATGAAGACGAGAAATGCCATAAGAATTGTTGAGCACTCCGGAATGAAGAATTAAAAAGGTTTAACCAACGATGGAAAGAATTTGAAAGCGATCTTGGAGAAGGCATGTGACTGATGTAATCCGGCGGTTGTGCCAAGAGGGAACGTTCCTGTGGCCCGACGAGGACGTCGGTTCCTCTGAGTGAGGGTGTATGTGATGGCCTGGCTTATTAGGGATGATAGACTACTCATATCAATAAGGAATTCCTTCTTTTTCGGGAGCCCATTCGGATAGAACTCCAAAGTTAAGCGTGCTCAGCTTGGAGTAATTTCAGGATGGGTGACCAACCGGGAAGTTGCTCCCGGGTGCGCACGAGTGAGGACAAAGTGCGTAGAAAAGACTAGTATTGATATGTGAGGCCAGTCTAGATCCCGCCAGGAGTAACGACCACCGGCGGGTGTGTCAGGGGCGTTACAAAATCCTTCTTGCTACCTCTTGAGCATGCGTTAGTTTTCCCTTGAAGAGGAAAGGGTGATGCAGCAAAGTAGCGCAAGTATTTCCCTCATTTTTTGAGAACCAAGGTATCGATCCAGTAAGAGACTACAAGCAAATCCTTAGTACCTACACAAACAATTAAGAACCTTGCAACCAACGCGATAAAGGGGTTGTCAATCCCTTCACGGCCACTTGCAAAAGTGAGATCTGATAGAGATAATAAGATAAATATTTTTGGTATTTTAGTTGTATAAATTGAAAAGTAAAGATTGCAAAACAAACTACGATATAGATAGCTACTTGACGGGAGATTAATATGATGGAAAATAGACCCGGGGCCCATAGGTTTCACTAGTGGCTTCTCTCAAGATAGCATATTTTACGGTGGGTGAACAAATTACTGCCGATCAATTGATAGAAAAGCGAATAATTATGAGAATATCTAGGCATGATCATTATATATAGGCATCACGTCCGTGAAAAGTAGACCGAAATGATTCTGCATCTACTACTATTACTCCACACATCCACCACTATCCAGCATGCATCTAGAGTATTAAGTTCATAAGAACAGAGTAACGCATTAAGCAAGATGACATGATGTAGAGGGATAAACTCAAGCAATATGATATAAACCCCATCTTTTTATCCTCGATGGCAACAATACAATACGTATCGGTTCCCTTTCTGTCACTGGGATCGAACACCACAAGATTGAACCCAAAGCTAAGCACTTCTCCCATTGCAAGAAAGATCAATCTAGTAGGCCAAACCAAACTGATAATTCAAAGAGACTTGCAAAGATATCAAATTATGCATATAAGAATTCAGAGAAGAACCAAATATTGTTCATAGATAATCTTGATCATAAACCCACAATTCATCGGATTTCGACAAACACACCGCATATTAGAATGAAGATATTTCTTTGGTTTTTCATCGTGGTGTGATAATGATTAGAGATTAAACTGGCGAGTTATAATTGACAAGGTAGTAAAAGTTGTGCCTTTTGCCATCATGAGGAGTCTATAAAATACTTATACTTTAAGTAACTTTGCATGAGGGCGTTGTCCATAGTTAAGGTAGCTTCAAACATTTACCCCTGCATATTCGACAGCTGGTTGTGGGGTATTGATAACAAGGTTTCTTCACATATTCTCGTGCTGGCGACAACCTTATGTTGGGTATGTGGCTTTCCATGAATGATGTGGTTTTAAACAAAAAAAGTATGTATCATTTTCTGTGCAGTTTATTCATGCACATACGCATCGGCTTTGTACTTGGCTTGGCTCGCTTTACGGGATAGATGCTGGACTTCGGACTGCCTGGCACAACGAGGTCTACCGCACCAGGACGCGTGCCCTTTCTGTGTCCACAAGGAGGAGACGATTAATCATATACTACTCATGTGTGTGTTTTCCAGGATAGTGTGGACTATGATTTGCGAGGCTTTGGGGCGGCCCGAGTGGGCACCGTCACAACAAGGCACTCTTGTACCTTGGTTGAGCAGTAAGCAAGGACTTGACAACATGAGCGTGAAGGACCAGCACACTATCTTCGGGCTAACATTGTGGGAGCTACGGAAGCACAGGAATGCCATCGTCTTTCACGGTGCACGACCGTCGAGTGAGGTGTTGTTACGTAGAATACGGCTAGAGGTTTAGTGTGGTTGTCGGCAGGCCTCCTGAAAGGAGATGTACACCTCTTCTTTGATAGGGTAGCGAGGTGGGCAAGTCGTGAGGAGTAGAGTGTCTTGAGAATATTGCAACTATGGTGGAGGCATTCTTTTGCCCTTCTTTTTTAATATATGATATGCACATTCATGCATATTCGAGAGAAAAAGATGCTAATGCCGAAGGATAGGACCTCATTAAGATGGCGACTACCTGACGGTAGCATACAACTAGGAGGTTTTTTTCCCACCCTTGATGTATAATCTTCAGATGAGACCTGCTTCATCTTATGCTCAACTCTTTTACTTTTCTGTAAAATGTGACTTTTTGCCATACTGATTATGTGCATGGTGTTATGAAGAGGAGGGAGCATATAGTCAAAAAAAAAAGGAGGGAGCACAACAGCACAATACGGTTGTATCATCCGGATATATCGATTGAATTGAATGGAAATACCATTTATCTAAAAGATAATTACTCTCTCTGTCCCATAATATAAGAGTGTTTTTGACACTCTTATATTATCGGACGGAGGGAGTAATTACGTACTCCCTCCGTTTGGAAATACTTATCATCAAAATAAATAAAAGGGGATGTATCTAGATGTATGTTAGTTTTAGAAACATTCATTTTTGTATATTTTGATGACAAGTATTTTCGAACGAAGTGAGTATTACCTTAAGCATAGGTAAGCACATACGTAAACAAAGCAGGATATATATCACTGGGGTCTGCATGCATGCTCGGTACACGTCGTTTTTTTTTTCTTTTTTTTTTGCCGTTGAGGTACAGGTCGTTGTCGGCAACTAACCTCCGCACGCGATTATGATACTACGTATACATGTTGAGTTAATTACTTCAATTCATATGTGTAACAGTGCTGTCACTAGCGAAGTTACTCGATAACCGAAGTATTAGCATGTGAAAAGTCCTCGTTTTCGTGAGTCACCGGCAATAAAGGCGGAGTGTTGGATGCCATCTCCGAGATCTAAAAGGGAGCATTGACTAAGTGCGTCGATTTCCCGGCCGTCATGGGCATGATGCCATGTGAGCCATGGGTTTCCGGGATCTTACCCGCCTCGGTCAGCACATTGTGGTGCATATACATATGGTGGTTGCCTTGGCAATTCAGCTCTGCAAGCTTAGCTAGCTAGAGGGCATAGTTCTAGTGTAGTGTTGTACCATGACAAAGTGGGTGCCTCCTCTCGGTCTCAGGTTCTCACTTCCTCCTCTGCTGCTGCTGGTGGCAGCGATTGCTCCCGTCCATGCCTATGGCAAGCTCAAGGTCGGGTTCTACAGGCAATCGTGCCCCGACGCCGAGGCCATTGTTCGCAAGGTCGTCACCATGGCTGTGGAAGATGACCTAACAGTCACCGCGCCGCTGCTAAGGCTCCACTTCCATGATTGCTTCGTCAGGGTAAAATGCTTTGCCTTAGCTTGGGTCTTTAACTGCCAGCGGCAGTTCCTCACTTTGTGAGTGGCATGAGGTGCAGGGTTGCGATGGATCGGTGCTGGTCAACTCGACCAAGACCAACATCGCGGAGAGGGACGCCAAGCCGAACCACACCCTGGACGCCTTCAACGTGATCGACGCCATCAAGGAGAAGCTGGAGGAGAAATGCCCGGGCACCGTCTCCTGCGCAGACATCCTCGCCGTCGCCGCCAGAGACGCTGTCTCGCTGGTATACAATCAAGCCTCTTTTCCTCTTTTCAGAATGCATCAAAGCTAGTAGTGCTGAGTTGGGGTTTGAGCGTTTCTGTACGTGTTTCTCCAATTAACCAGGCTACCAAGGTGGTGACCAAGGGAGAGTGGAGCGAGGACGGCAACTTGTACGAGGTGGAGACCGGCCGGCGAGACGGCCGCGTGTCGAGCGCCAAAGAGGCGGCGGAGGAGTTGCCTGATTCCTTTGATGGAATCCACAAGCTCATCAAGAGGTTTGCGTCCAAGGGCCTTGGACTCAAGGATCTTGTTGTTCTATCAGGTAGTAATTCTTACCACTAGGCACTTTCTATTTTCGAATCTTGCGAGTCTTCTTTAGGACAAGTTGCATTAGAGCATCTCCAACAGCCGCGCTTAGCGCCGCGCCCAAAAAAACCATATACCGCGCGCGTTTAGGCTGCTTTTCCGCGCCGCGCAGCGCTGCCTCCAGCAGCAGCGCTATAATGCAGCGCGCGCGCCGCTCCAGCGGTGCGCAAAAATGCAGCGCGCGCAAAGCACATATACAGTTCAACAAATAGAAGAAAAACGATCAAACAAACAAAATAAATCAACAATAAATAGTTTACAACTGAAACAAATAGTTTTATCGTTCGGTACAACAAATAATGCAATAAATAAGGTTTTTTGTCGAACACCTTGCGGGCGCGGCGCGGAAGCGAGCCGTCGGGCGCTGTTCCTCGGACGTCGGAGGCGCGCGAGGTCCGGTCGGACTAGGAGGGGGTGGGGCGGAAGCGCAGCGGCGCGGGGAGGCCGGCGAAGCGCCTGAACGGTCGCCGGCGGGCGCGGGAGGCGGGCGCCAGCGGAGGCAGACCGGGAAGCGCGAGTCGCTGGCGGGCGCGGGGGCGGCGCCGGGATAGGCTGGGGAAGAGGTCGCCGGGGGCGCGAGCGGCGGCGGCGGCGCGGCCGGATGGGGAGCGAACGCGGGAGAGGAACGAGCGCGGGAGAGCCGGCGCGCGGGGGTGGAAGAAAGAAGAAATGAGAGTTGTGTGCCGCGCGCGGAAGTGAACGCACCAAATCAACAGCGCGGGATGGGGCATTCACCAGCGCGTCCAACTCGTTTTAGCGCGCGCGCGTTTTTTGCGTCCCCGCTGGAGCTATCCGACGCGTTGCGCGCGCGCTAAAATGGCGTTTTTTACGGCACGGCGCTAGTATAGCGCGGCCGTTGAAGATGCTCTTAACCGCGTACTCAAAAGTTCTTTACTGTTGCCCCGATTGTATGTAGTACTACTCACGACCCCATTACATTTTTAACTCGAGTGAATTAGACGATGCCCGCGTTGCTGCCACAATATTTCGATGAGCTTTTGTTACATAGAATGAATATTTAGATTAATAATACTCCCTCCGTCCGGAAATATTTGTCGGAGAAATAGATAAAAATGAATGTAACTAGAACTAAAATACATCTAGATACATCCATTCTTCCGACAAGTATTTCTGGACGGAGGTATGTAGGATCGAAAGAAGTAGGTCTAGAGGGGGGGTGATTAGACTACTTGACAATATAAAAAATCTGCCTTTTGATCATGCAAAGTTTTTGGCAGTTTCACAACTAAGATCAAGTCAAGTAATACACTACACATGCAATTCTAGAGTATGGGCAGCGGAAAGTAAATTGCATGTATAGTAAAGAGAGGTGGAGAAGATCAAACGCAGTTTGGTGACACGGAGATTTTTGTCGTGGTTCCGATAGGTGGTGCTATCGTACATCCACGTTGATGGAGACTTCAACCCACGGAGGGTAACGGCTGCGCGAGTCCACGGAGGGCTCCACCCACAAAGGGTCCACGAAGAAGCAACCTTGTCTATTCCATCACGGCCTACGCCCACGGAAGACTAGCCTTACTCGGGGTAGATCTTCACGAAGTAGGCGATCTCCTTGCCCTTACAAACTTCTTGGTTCAACTCCACATCATCAAGACGGAGGCTCCCAAGCGACACCTAACCAATCTAGGAGGCACCACCCCCCAAAAGGTAATAGACGGTGTTGATGGTGATGAACTCCTTGCTCTTGTGCTTCAAATGATAATCTCCCCAACACTCAACTCTCCTCACTAATATGGCTGTGGTGGAAGAAAGATTTGAGTAGAAAGCAACTTGGGAAGGCTAGAGATCAAGTTTCATATGGTAGGAATGGAATGGCTTGATCTCAACACAAGGGTAGGTGGTTCACTTCTCAGAAAGTGTGTGGTAGAAGTGGTGGTACTTTCTGATGGCTCTCCTCACGAATGAAGAGGGGGTGGAGGGGTATATATAGCCTCCACACAAAATCCAACCGTTACACACACATTTGACCAATCTCGGTCAGACCGAAGTGAAAACTCGGTCAGACCGAAAGTTCAAATATAGTGAACGTTGGGATTTTCGGTGGGACCGAAAATACCATCTCGGTGAGACCGAAAGTGTATCTGATATGAACGTTGGAGATTTCGGTGAGACCGAGAAAGAAAACTCGGTTGGACCGATTTGAGAAAGAGTGGGAACATGCCAGAATCGGTTAGACCGAAAATGAATTATCGGTGCGACCGATTTGAGTCAAGGCAGAACCTTGCCCATTTCGGTGAGACCGATAATGCAAACTCGGATATTCCGATATGATGTGAAATGGTTACAGAAGGTTGGCAGTTCCGTTTCGGTGTGACCGATCTCAAACTCGGTAAGACCGATTTTTCTAGGGTTTGGAAAATGGCAGAAGTGGTTCATCTCGGTGGGACTGAGTTGGATAAATCGGTGTGACCGAGATGTTAGGGTTTGTAGAGATAACTTCATCTCGGTGAGACAGAGTTGGTTTGACCGAGATTACTTATGGGTGTGTGTTAAGTAGTGAATAGTGCTGATAGTTGAGGGAGTTAGATCACCAAGCACTTGAGCAACAAGAACATTAACACAACCTCATCCCCTTTTAATAGTATTGGCTTTTCCTATGGACTCAATGTGATCTTTGATCACTAAACCAAAAATGGAGTCTTGAGCTTTTGCCAATGCTTGCCTTAGCATTTGAGGGGTCCACTTCTTCAGTCATCTTGCCATACCAATGTGATTGGGTTTCCTGAAACATACTTGATAAAAGTATTAGTCCAACCACAAAGTATGTTGTCATTAATTACCAAAACCACCCAGAGAGCAAATGTGCTTTCAATCTCCCCCTTTTTGGTAATTGATGGCAACACACTGAAATTATATTGAACAAGACATCAAAGCTTATTGAAAGAAAGATAGGATTATCATGAAAGCTTTGACAAGCATGTAGTACACAGGCTCCCCCTACAAGTGTGCAAGATTTTCATAGATTATGGTTTTGGACTACCACAAGCACACAAGAGAGATAAGCAAGATGTGCTACATGCAGCTTGGCTATATGCATCAGAGCAGAAGAAAAGGAAGTGAGTGATAATGCATATGTGCATGGTGATTTCTTGCAAACAAGTATTTACAAGCAAGTCACCATCATGCACATTCTGCAAGATGCATATACTTACCTTGAGGTTCCTTGGCATTTGTACCTGAAGGGATAAACTTGAGAAAACAAGGTTAGATAACACAAGAGTATTCCTTCAACCAACTGCAAGAACATCAAGAGTACCAAGCCAGGGAGGACATGTATAGAGAGTGTCTCATATTGAGCACAGGCTTGAATCAGCAAACATGTCTCCGAAGCTAAAAGATTTTCAATGAACTCAGAGAGATTTTGCTTTTCATAGGATATCAATTGTGAAGATTCCTCTAAGTCTTCTCCCCTTAAGCTAAAAGATTCCATGAGATACCAATTGTAATAACAAGGGGTGTGATGGAAAACAGCAAAATCAAAAGAAAGATGCCAATTGTAATGTCCAATGTAAAACACGATAAAGCTTTGATGTGATTCTCTCCCCCTTAAGATAAGATTGCTTTTCTTCTTCCCTTAGTGTTCTCTTCTCCCCTTACTCCCCCTATTCCCCCTAATCCCCCTAAGTTCTCTCCCCCTTTGACATCAAGTGCCGAAAAGGACAGCAAACTAGGTAGGACAGGAAAGATGAAAAGAAAGAAAGAGAGAAAGAAGTGGGATCCTTAAGAATCACAACGGGACAAACAAGAACATTTAGAGAAACAATATAAATTTGAGTCCTCTCCCTCTTTAAGATTTAAGTCTGAGTGGAGCTGCAGAAGTTGATGTCCTGGAAGATAATTCCAAGGAAACACAGAAATAATTCAGCTCACTCTGCGAGGGAAGTTTCAAAAGATTTGCAATGAATTTGTAAAAGATTTTCAGGGAATTGATCAGAGCCAGAAAAAGATTCCCAGAAGGATATTCACAAAGAAACATAAGAAAAGAAATAAAAGAAATTCTAGATGAAGTTTTTTTTTTTTTAAGTAAACTCAATGAGAGAACATAAGAGAAAATAGAAAAACTCCAAAAGCATATGTACTTCATCTAGATAAAGGTCGGCGACAAAGTCACCTATGTTTGAGTATATTGACTTAGGAGTCAAATGAGGACATTTGATCATAGGTCATACTCATCGTTTAAGCTCAAAATGGGGTTGCCATTTTTTGATTAAGCATTTGATGTGATCACATCTTATGAAGCTGCTTGTACTCATGACTTTGAGTAAAGCTTCTTAAAGATGTGAAGAACATACCTTGGGCTTGTTGATGCTTTGCTCATGTAGGTAGACTCGATGTAGGTGCTCATTGAATGTGAAGTTTGAGCGCCATTTCTACTTGTGTAGTTCATCTTCCTACATGGGTTAGGCAAGCAAGGAAATACTCAAGAATATCCAAGATGACAAGAGTGAAATACTAGATGTATAAGATGTCAAAAAGGATATGTGGAATTTTGTTCCTTGAGCTCAACATCCCAAAGGGCTAGATACTTGGTCAATGACAAGATTACTCATGATTTGAGTGTGTGGTAATCTTGTGGAATGTAGATCATCCAAGTACCTGCAAAGAGTTAGATGCAATACAAGGAGGCAAATGTGTCCAAGACATATGATCATCATCATAAGAGAAATATCAAGGATTAGTCAAGAGAGCTCATGCCTTGCATGCATCAATGGAGTTATCACTCCAAGTTTGAAGCATCAATAATGTTCAACTCACTCCTTAACCGACAAAACACCTTCTCATCAAGAGGTTTTGTAAAGATATCAGCAAGTTGTTTGTCAGTACGAACATGCTTAAGATTAATGTCACCCTTGGCAATATGATCACGAATAAAATGGTGACGAACTTCAATATGCTTTGTTCGAGAGTGTTGCACGGGATTGTGTCCAATCTTGATTGCACTCTCATTGTCACAAAGCAAAGGAACACGTCTCACATGTATCCCATAATCTTTAAGCGTTTGTGTCATCCATAGTAATTGAGCACAACACGAACCAGCAGCAATATATTCTGCTTCGGCAGTGGATAATGATACCGAATTTTGTTTCTTGGAGGACCAAGATACAAGGGATCGACCAAGCAATTGACATGTACCCGAAGTTGACTTTCTATCAACCTTGTCACCGGCATAGTCCGAGTCGGAATAGCCAACAAGATCGAAAGAAGCTCTCTTAGGATACCAAATGCCAAAGTTTGGTGTGTGTATCAAGTATCTCACTATCCTTTTAACAGCTTTAAGATGACATTCTTTAGGGGCTGCTTGATATCGTGCACACATGCATACACTCAACATTATGTCAGGACGAGAAGCACAAAGATATAGTAGAGAACCAATCATAGAACGGTAAACCCTTTGATCAACGGGTTCTCCATCTTTTGTCAAGTCATTATGTCCACTAGTAGGCATGGGGGTACTCATACCTTTGCTTTCTTGCATGTTGAACTTCTTGAAGAGATCCTTGGTGTACTTTGTTTGTGAGACAAAAGTACCCTCCTTAGATTGCTTGATTTGTAACCCAAGGAAAAATTTGAGTTCACACATCATGGACATTTCATACTTCTCCGACATGAGCTGTCCAAACTTCTTGCTAAAATGGGGGTTAGTTGAACCAAAGATAATATCATCAACATATATTTGGCACACAAATAGTTCACCATTAACCCTTTTTGTGAACAGCGTTGAGTCTATCTTTCCAATCTCAAAGCCTTTTTCAAGAAGAAAGCTAGTTAAGCATTTGTACCAAGCTCTAGGAGCTTGTTTAAGACCATAAAGAGCTTTATGCAACTTGTAAACATGATTAGGCTTTTTGGGATTCACAAAACCGGGAGGTTGTTTTACAAATACTTCCTCCTCAATTTCACCATTTAGAAAAGCACTTTTGATGTCCATTTGATAGAGAGTAATATCATGGTGATTGGCATAAGCAAGAAGAATGCGAATGGACTCAAGTCTAGCAACGGGGGCATAGGTCTCACCATAGTCCATACCTTCGACTTGTGTGTAACCTTGAGCTACGAGACGAGCCTTGTTGCGGATGACTTGTCCATCTTCGTCTTGCTTGTTCCAAAACACCCATTTGGTTCCAATGATGTTTTGATCATCGTTGGGCTTCTCTACCAAAGTCCACACCTTGTTCCTTTCGAAGTTGTGTAGTTCTTCGTGCATAGCGTTCACCCAATCCGGGTCTTTAAGTGCTTCTTCTACCTTCATAGGTTCAATGCTAGAGATAAATGAGTAATGTTCACAAAAGTTAGCTAAGCGAGTTTTAGAGCGAGTAATTCTCCCGGAGTTGATGTCGTTCATCATTTGTTCCACGGGATGATTCTTCTTGACTCTTGCTCGGACTCGGGATAGCTTTTGTTGATGTTGTGGCTCAGCTTCCTCATCATCTTCATCTTCCTCTTCTTCTTCTTCATTGTTGTTGGTGTTGTCTTGAGGTGGTGGAGAAGAAGGTTGTGGTGGATCTTCTTGTTGCATTTCCTCATCTTGATGAGTTCCACTTGTGGAGGCCTCCATGTTGCCTTGAGGTTCATCTCTCTGTGAGGTAGGTGGCTCCACATATGTAGATGAGGTACTCTCCTTCACTTCCATGGGACGGATCTTCCCGATAGATAAATCTTGGATTGCTTCCGATGGGTCCTTGTCTCCTACATCAATAGGCATTTGCTCTACTTGCGAGCCATTAGATTCATCAAACTTCACATCTACCGTCTCTTCAACCTTTCGGGTGAAATTATTGTAGACACGGTAGGTGTGGGAGTTTGATCCATAACCAAGAAGAAAACCTTCATGAGATTTAGGAGCAAATTTAGACCGACGATGCTTATCAAGGATATAGCATTTTGAACCAAAGACACGAAAGTATCCCACTTGGGGTTTGTTACCGGTGAGGAGCTCGTATGATGTCTTGCCGAGAAGCTTATGAAGATAAAGCCTGTTGATAGCATGACAAGCTGTCTGTACCGCTTCTCCCCAAAAATGTTTCGGTGTCTTGTATTCATCAAGCATCGTTCTTGCCATCTCTATGAGCGTTCGGTTCTTCCTCTCAACAACTCCATTTTGTTGAGGCGTGTACGTAGCCGAGAACTCATGTAGAATTCCTTCCTCATCGAGAAAAGAGTCTACATTGGCGTTCTTGAACTCCGTTCCATTGTCACTCCGAACTTTCTTGATCTTCACCTCAAATTGATTTTGGGCCTTTTTGGCAAAGGTCTTGAAGATCCTCTGAACCTGCGATTTATCATCAAGGAAAAATACCCACGTAAATCTGGAATAATCATCAACTATAACTAGACCAAAGGAGTTACCACCAAGGCTTTTGTAAGCATTGGGACCGAAGAGATCCATGTGAAGAAGCTCAAGCGGTCTCCTTGTGGTCATGATGTTTTTCACGGGATGACTTCCACCAACTTGTTTTCCTGCTTGACAAGCACTACAAAGTCTATCTTTGTCAAAGAAAACATCTTTAACACCAAGAATATGATCACCTTTGATTAGCTTGTCTAGATTACGCATACCAACATGTCCTAGCCTTCTATGCCATAACCAACCTTTAGAGGATTTAGCAATGAAACAAGCTCTAGGTTGGGCTTTCTTAGTGAAATCAACAATATATAGATCACCTCTACGTATACCGGTAAAAGCCATGTTTTGATTATCACGACGAAAGACTTGGCAATCTACTTTGGTGAATAGCACATTGAATCCAAAGTCAGCTAATCTAGACACGGAAAGTAAATTGTATCCAAGAGATTCTACAAGCATGACATTTTGAATAGAGCTATCATGAGATATGGCCACCTTACCAAGGCCAAGTACCTTACCCTTGGAGTTGTCTCCAAAAGTCACATACTTGCGTGGACCATCGTTCTTTGCAAGCTCTCGAAACATGTCTTTGTCTCCGGTCATGTGATCGGTACATCCACTATCAAGAATCCACTCTTTTCCACCGGACATGTAGTCTCTCAGATTTGCCATAAGATTGAGACTCTTCATGACTTTGTCTAGCTCGGTGTCCGAATCGGAATAATCATCGTCTTGCTCATGCTCATCATCATATTGACCCATAGATTGTTCATCATCAACACCTAGGTCAATTTGATAAGTATTTGCATTAGTTTGGTCAATGGAATAATAATCTTCGGAATGCAATGCAAGAGCATTTCTAACTCTAATATTGATAAGACCGGGATCACCCTTCTTTTTCATAAGATCACGAAGCTCAAAGAAGCATTTATCAAAGTTAGGATCATTTGGGTGCAACCTATCAAATTCAATAGTCTTGTGCAGAATTTCATCAAGACCTCTCATAGAGTAGTCCGGATAAAGTTCTTCCAAGAACTTCCACATAGCATAGGCACACTCAAAATTTGTAACAAGATTAAGCAAGTCATCAGGTAACCCTCTAATGATAAGATTCACAGTTCTAAGGTTACGAAGCAAATCAAGCTCTTCATCCATGGTAGGGTGCAAGGGATCAACAGGAGGCACATAGGGGGTCTTAACATATTTGCACAAATTGTACACCTTAAAGATACTAAGCATTTCAGACCTCCAAGAGTTATAAAACCTTCCATCAAGAACAGGCACTCTATGGCTAACACTCCCATCCGTAGACACATCCATCTTCCTCCAATGGTGTGTAAACCAAAGCAATGGAGACCAAAGCTCTGATACCACTTGTAGGATCGAAAGAAGTAGGTCTAGAGGGGGGGGGGGTGATTAGACTACTTGACAATATAAAAAATCTGCCTTTTGATCATGCAAAGTTTTTTTGGCAGTTTCACAACTAAGATCAAGTCAAGTAATACACTACACATGCAATTCTAGAGTATGGGCAGCGGAAAGTAAATTGCATGTATAGTAAAGAGAGGTGGAGAAGATCAAACGCAGTTTGGTGACACGGAGATTTTTGTCGTGGTTCCGATAGGTGGTGCTATCGTACATCCACGTTGATGGAGACTTCAACCCACGGAGGGTAACGGCTGCGCGAGTCCACGGAGGGCTCCACCCACAAAGGGTCCACGAAGAAGCAACCTTGTCTATTCCATCACGGCCTACGCCCACGGAGGACTAGCCTTACTCGGGGTAGATCTTCACGAAGTAGGCGATCTCCTTGCCCTTACAAACTTCTTGGTTCAACTCCACATCATCAAGACGGAGGCTCCCAAGCGACACCTAACCAATCTAGGAGGCACCACCCCCCAAAAGGTAATAGACGGTGTTGATGGTGATGAACTCCTTGCTCTTGTGCTTCAAATGATAATCTCCCCAACACTCAACTCTCCTCACTAATATGGCTGTGGTGGAAGAAAGATTTGAGTAGAAAGCAACTTGGGAAGGCTAGAGATCAAGTTTCATATGGTAGGAATGGAATGGCTTGATCTCAACACAAGGGTAGGTGGTTCACTTCTCAGAAAGTGTGTGGTAGAAGTGGTGGTACTTTCTGATGGCTCTCCTCACGAATGAAGAGGGGGTGGAGGGGTATATATAGCCTCCACACAAAATCCAACCGTTACACACACATTTGACCAATCTTGGTCAGACCGAAGTGAAAACTCGGTCAGACCGAAAGTTCAAATATAGTGAACGTTGGGATTTTCGGTGGGACCGAAAATACCATCTCGGTGAGACCGAAAGTGTATCTGATATGAACGTTGGAGATTTCGGTGAGACCGAGAAAGAAAACTCGGTTGGACCGATTTGAGAAAGAGTGGGAACATGCCAGAATCGGTTAGACCGAAAATGAATTATCGGTGCGACCGATTTGAGTCAAGGCAGAACCTTGCCCATTTCGGTGAGACCGATAATGCAAACTCGGATATTCCGATATGATGTGAAATGGTTACAGAAGGTTGGCAGTTCCGTTTCGGTGTGACCGATCTCAAACTCGGTAAGACCGATTTTTCTAGGGTTTGGAAAATGGCAGAAGTGGTTCATCTCGGTGGGACTGAGTTGGATAAATCGGTGTGACCGAGATGTTAGGGTTTGTAGAGATAACTTCATCTCGGTGAGACAGAGTTGGTTTGACCGAGATTACTTATGGGTGTGTGTTAAGTAGTGAATAGTGCTGATAGTTGAGGGAGTTAGATCACCAAGCACTTGAGCAACAAGAACATTAACACAACCTCATCCCCTTTTAATAGTATTGGCTTTTCCTATGGACTCAATGTGATCTTTGATCACTAAACCAAAAATGGAGTCTTGAGCTTTTGCCAATGCTTGCCTTAGCATTTGAGGGGTCCACTTCTTCAGTCATCTTGCCATACCAATGTGATTGGGTTTCCTGAAACATACTTGATAAAAGTATTAGTCCAACCACAAAGTATGTTGTCATTAATTACCAAAACCACCCAGAGAGCAAATGTGCTTTCAAGGTAGTATGAGAATTGGAACTGAAAATAAGCGAGTAGTTGCCTGATCGCCTTGCGGATTATGGATGGGCGACCTCTTCACGTGTCTGTGCCTATACACTTGTAACAATTGTATGAACAGATTCTTCTCTCTTAATTAAAAGACACGCAAACCTTCATGTGTGTTCTTGGAAAAAAAAGTCTTAACATATCTATGTAATATAAGTAGCATAATAAAATGTCAACGGATGAGCCTTTTCCATGCATGATAGCCTTTTGGGGTGGACTTTTCCTGTGCATGGTTTGATCCTTGATGTTGAGGGGACATGCTAGATGATATCTCACGTTTTACTGTGGAAATTAGTTGCACCGTATTCTATGAGATTTGTTTGCATGGAGCATGATAATTTGGAAATAATATGAAAACTGAAAATGAAAATGCTCCATATGTTTTATGGAATTTGATCACGGTCACGGTGAATATAAGTAGCATAATACAATGGAAATTCTTTCCTATGCATGGTTGCATATCGATGTGATATTGTTCTACAGTGAGAGAATTAATTTAATGGAAATCATCAATTTAGTTATATACTCCTAATATATTATTTGTTTCAGTTAATTAAACTCGTGTATAATCAGGTGCCCACGCGCTAGGGAATTCGCATTGCCCATCTTTAGAGAAGAGGCTACGTAATTTCACGGTTGACGATGACATGGACCCTACCCTGGACAAGACGTATGCGGCAACACTAAAGCAACAGTGCACAAATTCCGATGACAACGTGACCGAGGTGCAAATGGTGCCCGGGCGCTCGACGATTTTCGACTCGACTTACTACCGCCTCGTCACAGAGAAGAAGGGCCTTTTCCACTCTGACGATGCCTTGCTGAGTAATGGTGCTACTAAAATGCTCGTGTATGGTTACATGAGTTCGGAGAATAGATTCCTTAATGACTTTGGGGTATCTATGGTGAACATGGGGAGGGCTGACGTGCTCGCCGGCAGCGAGGGGGAGATCAGGAGGACATGTGCCGTTCTCAACTAATATAATCTACCTAGTGGCCGGTTCTACTGTGTATGTGGTGTACAATCTTGCCAATTTGCTTTTCTTCAATAGATGTGTAGGAATTAAAAGTTTTGACTTCAGAATTGTCAGCTTAACTTTTTGTTGGCATTTATAGTTCTAATGTTTATGGAATATCATGACATGTCCCATAATTTGTTATCATCTTTACGGATCTATTATGAGTAATCATTATTATTCGTGAAATTGGTTGAGTACCCAGTCTTTGGATCAAGTGATACATATAACCATCATTATTATATGCCATCAATCCTTATAAGAAATGTAAAAAAGAAATATCAAGGAACTAAAAATCCGTAATAGAACTTACATATTATAAATCTATGCATCACAAACCCTGTTGCTAGACAACAATACAAACTGGCTAAACATATCACATGTACCGTCTCTAAGTGCCTGTGTCGGGGCGGATCGGCCACAATCACCTATGGGGCCATTGGGCCCTTCTGTAGTTCGGCGAGGGGATTGTCACATTGTACAAAGAGCAGAAGAGACGAGACATCATGGCGAGGGAGCTCGATTTTTACCCATGTACGGGCCGCTGTGTAGCGTAAAACTCTACTCCTCCTTTTTGGTAGATTGGCTAATAAAAGCACGAAGATGCGGAGCACTCAAGCCCGGGAAGGCCGACTCGGGGAGCGGCTACACGCGTACAAGTGTTAAGGGATCAAATGTTCGAACCGCTTGCTAGGTTGACTCAGGCCTCCTTTTATAGGTCAAGGGGTAACCATAGTGCCAAAACAGACATTATCTAGTGATTAGACATCTAACAAAAAAAAACATCTGTGACATTTTGGCCCGAATGATTTTTTTCCTGTCATGCTTATGACACTTCTATGATGATAATTGTGACAAAAGCCAGTATAATCATAGTGTGGTGAGCTCCTACTTCTACGATAGAAAATTGGCATTTCGTCCTGGGCGGGCCGGAGACGCACCTGCATGACATTCTTTGGTTCATCCATGACGGAAAAAATCATGGTAGAAGCGAGGGCGAGGAAAATTTTGGAGAGTTCCCGGTTACGGTGGGTGGTCGGGCCGGAGCGATGCATGGAGTTTTGCGCATTTCTCTCGTATACGTACGCGCGTGTGTGCGAGGCGTTGGGCTCTAACGGAACACAAGCGAGGCGTTCGCTTACTGAACTCGAGCGATTGCACTAGCTACATTACTGAATCTGAGTGATCGGTTCCATGGCTGTTAACTGAACCCGAGCGATTCCTTCGCTACTACTGCTAACAGAACCCGATCGATTGATCGTTGCTGCTGCTGCTTACTGAAGCCGGAACCTACTGCCTCTTGATGAACAATGACCGTGAGGGGTTGGTTAAATGAGTCGAGACGTACATGGTTAGGGTTTGATGAATAGTTCCCGATGGAGGTTGGATGAACAACACCCCGTGGTAGCAAGCCATTGCCGCTGGATGAACAGGACCCCGAGGAGTCCGCCACACCCAAGCCGGTTGGAGTAGATGAACATGACCCTGTGGAGGGCTGGTTGAACAGTAGCCGGTGGAGTCTGGATGAACAGTAGCCCATGGATGAACACTAGCTGGTGGAGGTAGGAGAAAGACGTTGTGGATGAACAATATCAGGTGGAGGCTGGAGGAAGTCGACGGTGTATAAACAGTAGCCCGTGGAGTCCCGTTTTGCGGTACGCCACACCCCTCCCGATGAACAGGACCCCAGTTTCTGTTTGCATTGTATTTATTGTCCCCCCCCCCGCTTCTCTCCGTTAGATTTCGAGATTGACGTCACTGCTGTTGCCCGGATCGACTACGGTGTTGACGAACCGTCCTTCTCTGCCGAGCTTCTAGGCAAGCCAACCGCCCCTGATCACCAGATATTGCTCATTCTCTTCTCTCTTATTCTTGCATTAGGTTTGCTACTGTTGATGATTTGATGGCTCCTATTCTGTTGCATAGCCTGTCATTGTTGCTACAATTGTTGATACCTTTACATGCTATCCTAAATGCTTAGTATAGGATGCTAGTATTCCATCAGTGACCCCGCATTCTTGTCCGTCTGCCATGCTATACTATCGGGTCGTGATCACTTCAGGTGGTGATCACGTGTATATACTAAATACATGATTTACATGATACATGATGTGATTAAATTCGAGTCGGCTCGTAGAGTACCCGCAAGTGATTCTGATGTGGGGCTTGAAAGGACAGGTGGTTCCATCCAGGTAGTGATGGGTCTGGGTTCCCGACGGCCCCCGAGTGATTCTTTGTGGCAGAGCGATAGGGCAGGACACCTAGTAGAGAGGTGGCATGTGTTGGAGATATGCCCTAGAGGCAATCATGTATGATGATATTCCCTATGTGTTTATGAATAAAGATAGTCCTTGGATGTAATCAATGATACTTGTTGGCAAGTACGTGACTTGTCTGTGAGATCTTGTGTTGTATGCCACATCCTAAATGGTCCCTAGTCGTAAGTGATGTGTGCACACACGTCGGACTAGACTAGCATATGACACGGTACATGGCTCGGTCTCAGTAGCCGTGAGGCATTGGATGCTAATCGGATAATATGGACTTGGAAAGGTCTGGTCGGATTCGACATAGTCGGATCCGAGTCGAGATACGGTCCGAGTCGGACAAACCCAACTATGAGACACAGCGATATGTCATCTGTGAGTGTCTAGTACAACACACGTTCTATGTCCTAAGACCTAAGTTGACACATGTACTCGGGATGGTGACAGACTTGCTTTGGGCCGATCAAATGCTACTCCGTAACTGGGTAGTTACAAAGTGTAACACCCCAGATGTAAAACTTCCTTTTATGGCAATATATACATTTACCATTTGGTCCTTATCCTTTTCCTTGGGGTTTCTTTTTCATTTATGCCTTGTCATCTTATTGCATTGACATGTTTTCTTTCATTATTGCATTCATGCATTTGCTTCATTACCATCATTTGCATCATGGTCACATCATATGGCATTCCATCTTGTCATTGTGCATTTCTCATCCTTATTATGATCAAGTGAGTTTTTTTTGCATGATGTGGTGGTTTGATGCAAGGGCATGCTCAATCCATAAGCCTTCAACTTCATCACCCCTCCTTCTCCTTTCTTTCTTTTTCCTTCTGTTTTGAAGTGCCTTTTCCCTCCTCCTTTAATGTTCATCTTCTCCCAACTTCTATGGCACGTTGTCCTAAGCCACTATGCCAAACCTCACCCTATTTTAAAATGTTTTGGTCAGGTTCAAAAATGACATATGTTTGAATCATATTCAAACTTGTTTTATTTTTCTACCTCTAAAAATATCCAACTCATTTTTATAAAATATGGCATAATTCCAGGAGCTAGAGGATATTTTTATTTCTCCCTAATTCCTCCCCTAACAACCTGGGCTTTTCCTTTTGTTTTCTGCCTAAAGAAAAAGAAAAAGAAAGGCAAGCAGCAGCAGTGCAGCAGCCAGCCGCAGCCCACAGAACAACCTGCGCCACGGCTACCAGGCCGGCCCAGCTAGCCAGCGCAGCAGCCCGCGCGTCCCTCTCTCCCTTTTTCACCCGTGCACCCACGCGCCCCCTCTGTGTCGCCTCCATGTGGCCAGGACGGGCCCGCGCATCACCGATCGTGACCGCTTCCGCACCCACCTTTCGTCCTCCTCGCGCGCTCTCCATGGGGACCGCGAGCACGAGCGCGACGCCGCTCCGCTCTATCGCACTGGCCCTCCTCTTAAGCCCTCCTGCTGTCCACCAACCCTTTAGGGTTCCCCTCGTCCTCTCCCCGTCGCCAGGTGAGCTCTAGGCCACCAGATCCGCCGCGCCACCACCGTCCCGAACGCATCTAAGAGCACGAGCTCGTCACCGGCGTGGACATCAACTACCTCCGCCTCGTCAACCGTGTCCCTCTTCTTCACCATCGTCGACTACGTCCCCGACGTCCACTACGCGGAGCTGAAGGCCCCGCCTGCTTCCTCTCCTTCCTCGTCTTCAACTCCGGCCGTCGCGGGCGTTCGTCCACCCTCGCCGTCGACTCCGACCGCCTCACGGCAAGCCGAGCGTGTCATCGCATTCGTGGTGAGCTCACGAACCTCCCATGCCCCCCCTCGTTTGCACGCTCTAGCAGTAAGTTCATCGTGCGCCCAAACTCACCACCGTTGGACTTCGTCTCCGACGAGTGCTCGGACCTCCTCTTGCCTCGTTTAGGTGTCCACTGGCCTCGCTGTGTTCCTCTTAGACGAATCCCAGCGCGTAGTGGGTAGGTTAACCTCTGGTCACGTCGCGTCCTTCTTCGCCGTGTCGCCGCTATCGTAGGTCGCCAGCGTTGACTCCATCGTCGTATGGTGCGTCTTGTGGTACCCAGGGGCACGGGATCCCTCTGTGGACCCATCGCGTGCCTTCGCCATCCTTATTGGTCGCCAGAGCAGTCGTAGTGCCTCACCGTCGCCTCTGCTTCGCCGGAGTTCAGTGGCATGCTCCCCGCTCTGAATATATTTCAGTCGCAGCACTCCCTCTCCGTCAGTCACACGCAGCCAGCCCAGCTGGTTCACACCTCGTTCTGTTAACTCAGCGACGCGGGTTCGATTCCCCCTCGGGCGAGTGGAAAATGCCCATTTTTGCACTGCGCCACTCACTGACACCAGGGCCCCACCTATCATTCTCTGCACACACACACCCACTTCCACACCCAGCCTTGCCACCTCATCGCCTCCTGGACCCACCCGTCTGTGTCTGAGACTAGTCCAGGCTGGGTCGGCGATGCTGTTTTTCTTTTCTGTTTTTTGTTTTATTTAGTTAAATTATGTTTGCATTTTGAAATCATCATTTCTTTTAAAATATGCATCTGTTTGAAATAATCTTTATACGAAAACTGTTCAGTTTTTAGTGTAGAATATTTATATGCATTTTGTTGCCATGCTAAAAACATTTAAAATGATGTTTGAATATATTTTTGTAAATAACATGTTCAAATTGGTTTATTTCATAACTAAATAACCGTAGCTCCAAATTTGACAAACTTTATATGTAAATGGGGTGGAAAAATGTGAAGAATAACATGGTGCTGTTACTTTACATGTTTAACAACTCTAAAATATGGTTACCACAGATCTGTTCTACATTTTATTATATGCACATGGGAGTTTCCGGTATTGTTGTTTGTTCCTTCCGGCCCATTTAAAATGCTTGCATGATGTTGTTAGTCTCAAGTTGCACTCCTTGCCATGCTAAGCAACTTTTAAAACTTGTTGGGAGCTTGGATAGTTCAACTAAATAACTACATATGTGACTATGATTGCTCTTGCTTTCTTTTGCATGATGTGTCCCCTTACATGAATTGTGTTCTTGCATAATGCCATGCCACATGTGCACTCATCATGTTCCCTTGAGATGCATCATATCCTGTCCATGCACATATGCATCATGTCTTGCATCATGTGTTTGAGCATTGCATGGTGATTGTTTCGATGTTGTATTGTTGTGTTGGTTAGAGCCCGGTGACGATTCGGAGTTCGAGGTTCCTGTCAAGACTGAGTTTGAGGAGCAAGGTTACGATCCCTCCGTGGACTTAACATGCAAGATGACCGTTCCCCGATATCACCTCTATCTTTGCCTTGCTAGTTGCCTTGCTCTTTAGCTATGCCTCGGTGCTTATTCTTGTCTTGTGAGCCTCCTATGTTGCCATGAAACACTCTAACCGCCTTCCTAGCAAACCGTTGATTGGCTAAGTACGCTTTTTCTCATCCCCTCTTGTAGCGTTGTTAGTTGCAGGTGAAGTTCTGAAGTTTGCTCCACGTTCGGACTTGTTTATTGGGATTACACAATATATATCTTAATTAAATTAATGCACATATATATTGGTAATGGATGGAAGGCTTGGCCTTCTGCTTGGTGATTTGTTCCACTCATGCCACCTTAGGACCCGATAAACCGGTGTTATGTTCCTTGATTTTGCGTTCCTAACATGGTTGGGGTTTATGGTCCCCCCTTGATAAATCGCACTGCTTAAAGCTTTTTCAGCAAGACCCAGCTTTGGTACTACATTTGCCTAACAACTAAAGCTTGCATAGGGAGTAATTAACCCGAGTACTTAATCAACAATCCGAGCGAGTGCTCCTCATGAGTGTTGGTCCAAACTGGGCGGACTGCAGGGCTGCCTTGGGGTAACCCGAGGTATCTGATATTACCTGTAGGCTGACCTATCCGGTCGTGGCCTGAGACGAGATACGCGCGGATACTATCAAGGAGTCAGCACGCCGGGAGGTCTTGCTGGATTAGTTTTACCTTTGTCGAAATATCTTGAGCACGGGATTCCGAGAATACTCAGGTCTACCCAACATGGAGTTGTGACTTTGCGGATCGTGAGCTTGTGATGGGCTAAGTTGGGACACCCCTGCAGGGTTATGAACTTTCAAAAGCCGTGCTCACGGTTATGTGGCAGATGGGAATTTGTTAATATCCGATTGTACATAACTTGACACCATATCCTTAAGAATACACTACCTGTGTGAGTACCGTGATGGTCTCTTTTCGAAGGGGTTTCGGAAAGTGAACACGGTAGGGTTATGCATGAAGGTGAGTAGCTAGGATCACTTATTGATCATCTTTGGCGACCGTTGGCACATATTCTCATCTCGCTCTGAATTCGTAAGCTAGTTGCTTAGTGCTTGCTGCAGACACTTTATTACCTCTCCACACCTATAAGGCTTTGTTAGTTTTGATACCCGGGAATGAGATTGCTGAGTCCTTGTGACTCACAGATTACAACACACACCAGATGCAGGTACAGTTGAGAACGATGCAGGAGATGAATCAAAACTTCACTGGGAGTTCGATGAAGAGCATGGTCGTTTCTATGTTACGTATCCTGACGATTAGTAGTGGCTCCTACTAGGGGCGATCAGGACTTGTGGTTGTGGTATCTTTTCTCGTTTGGATTTCGTCCGTAGTCGGACCCTGTGTTATTTGGATGAATGTATGCTAATATATTCATTGTGTGACGTGGCGAGTGTAAGCCAACTATTTTACTCTTTCATCCCTGTATTTTACATGAGTTGTGCAAAGATACCACGCTTGCGATCATTCCATAATGTGCTTATGTATCTAACTCGTGCCTCAACACGTAGGAGATATAGTCGCATCCTGGGCATTACAAGTTGGTATTCAGAGTCTTCTCCTACCTAGGAGCCCACTGATTGATCGAACCGCTGACGGTTGAGTTTAGGCACACACACAAAATGTTTTGAGTCCTATATATATCGAAGAGTAGGATTTCTTTTTACTCCGCATCCCCATCGCTCTGGTGAGGACTCCTGACGTTGTTTTAACTTCACTATTCTCAAAATTTCACCAATTGTTTTTAGGATCACACGGGTATTGTTTGGATTGTTCTGATATCTTTGTGACGAGAACATTGTTCTTGGTGCCTCCTGTCATTTAGGGGTTGTGGTAGTGTCCCAGGGAGTTGAGCTCTGAGGTGTTGTCATCACAAATGTATCGTGGCAGTTCTAGAATACCAGAGGCGGCCGACATCGAAAACTCTTCTATGCATGTCTGGTGGTGAGATAACCCCGACGTCACCCAGTATTGGGGGGATAGTTCGGGAGTATTTCCACAGCTAGTATAGCGGATGTGTTTCGAAGGTCCGAGGTAAATAGTTTCTGAAGGTGCCTGGTTATGTGTTGACGGATGGATACAACTGGATGTAGGATTTATTAGTTGAGTGATATGCGGTGCTTCCCCTGTATCCCCAACACCAGATTGCATAACCGGAAAGCTTCGGGAATTAGGTGGCATTCAAGTAGCTCTTAGGTAATCTTCCAATGGGTGCATGATATGAGGTTGGGGTTCAACATCTAGTTTAGAGGCTATCATGGGCGTTGTTGCACTAGGGGGTTGCATCTTAAAGGATCCTTGGCTATGACGATCCAGGGATTGCAAGGCCCTTTGTAACACGTGCCATGGGGCATTCATCACGAACATGTGGGACGAAACCTCTATTATGTATTTTTTCCATGTGTTATCTTGTTGTTTTATTCTATCATTTTGTTCTCCCAAGTGGCTTCTCGACAAGTTTATGTATCACTAAGCTATGGAATTCATTCGTTCAATTTTGTTCGGATGTTCATTGTGAAGACTATATGTTGCAAATATCTAGCCGTTGATTCAGCTTTTCTATTATTTGCTTCAATGGCTAACAGTTGTCATCATCTTTAGGATGGCACCTAAGAAAGTTCCCAGCCAGAACCCAGAGGGTGAAGAAGAGCGTCCACCTTCCCCTCCTCCTCCGTCTGAGGCATGGAGAGTGATTATGCAGGAAACCAATCAAAACACTCAGATGCTCATGAAAATGATGCAGAGTTTTCAAGCAAATCAAGGCAATCAAGGGAACCAAGGCCAAGGAAATTTGTTCAATCAACCTCACTTTGCGACTCTGAACCAATTCCTCGCCAATCAACCCAAGTCTTTCAGTTACTGTATTGATCCGCTAGATGCTGAAGATTGGATCACAAACATCAAGAAGCATTTTGAGTGCAGTAACATCAGACCTGAGGATTATGTCAAGTTTGCCGCTTTCCAACTCAAAGATCAAGCTGCGGATTGGTGGCAACAGTACAAAGACTCCAGAGCGGGTCGTGAGATCTCGTGGATTGACTTCTATCGCGATTTACGTTCTCATCACATCCCTACCAGTGTCACTGAAGGCATGCGTGAGCAATTCCGCAATCTGAAGCAAGGCACCATGTCTGTCTACCAATACCATGTCAAGTTCCAGAATCTTGCTCGTTATGCGAAGCAAGACATCCCCGATGCCAAGAGCAAAATCTACCAGTTCCGAGGTGGTCTGAAAGATGAACTCCAACTTGCACTCACTCTGTTCGAGCCAGATGATTTTGATCAATTCTACAACATGGCTCTCAAGCAAGAGACAGCTCAGCTCAAATGTGAAACTTCCAAAAAGAGGATAAGAGATGTTGTTCACTCCTCCTCTTCCTCTCAAGTGGTCGCCAAGCAGCAGAAGTTCTGGCTCCCGCCTCCTCCAGTGCTCCGCCCACCGAGTAAGAGCAAGCACTCAGGTGGTCGTGGATTTTCCCACCCACCCAACCCAAGCAACCAGTCCAAGTCTCAGTTCCAAGCTCCAAGACCAAGCTGTCCTTATCACCGGCCACTTTCAAAGGTTACGTGCAACAAGTTTGGCCAGAAGGGTCACTATGCAAACAAGTGTACTCAAAGGCGCCTTCCGCCTCCTCCACCTGTCAGCAATGCTATAGTCAAGCACAATCCCAAGCATGCAAGAGTGAACCTGATGAATGCAGCTCAAGCAGAGAATTCTTCAATTGTGATAATGGCAATTCCTGCAAAAGTTTTGTTTGACTCTGGTGTGTCACTCGGTTTCATGTCAAGACCATTCTTTACCAAGCATGATTTCATTTCGGCACCCCTGGAAAAGAGTTATCAATTATTTCTCTGGGAAAACATATGAATTCTAACTTGTATGTTCCGGATATCGCTATTCACATGGGAGATTATAGTTTATGGTTTCCCCAGTTGTTCTCGGTAACTCGGACATTGATCTTATTCTTGGGATGGATTGGCTCTCTAAGCATGATGCTCTTACTGATTGTGCAAACAAGGAAGTCAATCTAACTCATCCTTCCGAAGATGTGATTATCTTCACAGCCCGAGATAACACAATCAGGCTATTCTCTCTCAATGACAAGGGCGAGATTAATGCCATTTCCCAGATTCCAGTGGTTTGTGAATATGAGGATGTATTCCCTGAAGAGCTTCCAGGCATGCCTCCCAACCATCCAGTTGAATTCGTCATTGAACTTGAACCTGGTACAGAGCCAGCCTATCGGTGTCCGTACAAGCTTTCTCCTAAAGAGTTGAAGGATTTGAAGAAGCAACTCGACGAGCAAGAACGAATAGGTCTGATCAGACCAAGTACTTCTCCTTGGGGCTGCGGTGTTCTTTTTGTCAAGAATAAGGATGGTACGGAACGATTGTGCATTGATTACCGGCCATTGAACAAGAAGACAATTAAGAATAAGTACCCTCTCCCCAATATCAATAAACTGTTCAAGCGGCTCAAAGGAGCCAAGGTTTTCTCGAAGCTTGATATACGGATGGGATACCATCAAATTCATATCCGTGAAGAGGACATTCCCAAGACCGCATTCAGGATAAGTTATGGCTCCTACGAGTACACAGTCATGTCTTTCGGGCTGGCAAATGCTCCACCCACTTTCTCTCGGATGATGCACTTCATATTCAACCCCTACACCAATGAGTTCGTCCTCGTCTATCTGGATGATATTCTGGTATTCTCCAAGAATGAAGAAGACCACACCAAGCACCTCCGTTTGGTTCTTGACAGGCTCCGTGAGCACCGCTTTTATGCAAAATTCTCCAAGTGTGCATTCTGGCTTGATAAAGTCCTCTATCTTGGCCATATTATCTCTGCCGAGGGCATTTCTGTTAACCCCGAGAAGGTTGAAGCTATTGTGAAGTGGGAACCTCCTCAGAATGTCAAACAACTCCGAAGTTTCCTCAGTCTCGCAAGCTATTGCAGAAGGTTCATTGAGAACTTCTCCAAGATTGCCAAGCCTCTGTCCAACCTGTTGCAAAAGAATGTCAAGTACCCGTGGACTCCAGATTGTGATGTAGCATTCAATACCCTCAAAGAAAAGCTCATTTCTGCTCCGGTACTTTGTCACATCCCTAGTCAGTGCTTGCATTAGGACTAGCTAGAGTGTGCATCATGTCTACTCTCTACAGAAACTTGAAATGGGAATGACAGAAACTCCAGCACCCCTCTTCTAACAACTAGGGTTTAATAAAATCTTTTCCAATGTACCCAAAATGCCCTTCAAAAATGTTCATCATCTTTGCCTTGGTCTTAAACCTCTGACAAAAATGGTGCACAATTTTCTAGGACATCCAAAGGTCTCTGGATTAATTCATATTGTAATTGCATTTGGGAATTTAAACGCTATAAAATAATTTAGGTGCCCAAATAATCATAAAGTAAAATGTTCGATGCTGTTCATATTATATACAGTGGGCATGACTAGTTTTATGATTTATAAAGATGCTCTAGCATTTTTATTAATTCAACAAAGTTGAAAAAGAAACAAAACAGAAAGAAAAATAGAAAAGAGAGGAGAGAGAGGGACTTACCTGGCGCCCACCTAGCAGGCCCACCTGCCGGCCCAGCCTAGCCACCGCTCCAGCGAGCTGCTTGGCTCGGCCAGGCAGGCAGGCAGGTGCTCGACGCCGGCGAGCCTGCGGTTGCCACGCAGCTGCCCGCCGCCCTGCTTCACTCCCCTCCCTCCACGACGCCTGGTTCGCCTCCATGTCGCCGCCCGAACTCCCTGGACGCCTCACTTCTCCACCTACCTCTCTCCTTCCCCCTCTCCTAGCCATGGCTGACGCAGCCGCCGTCGTCCTGCCGCCATAGCCGCAGCCACCGAGCCCCCCTCGCCTCGCCGACTTGTCCCCGAGCTCCACCACCGTCTGTTACGCCTCCCCGTCAAGCCACGCCTCGCCGGAAGCTTCAACGCGTCGTCCCCGAGCACTTCTCTCCCGTTCGGCCGTCGAGATCGCCGACGACCTCACCGTCGCAGCAGCTCGTCCCCGACCTCGCCGTCAACTCCAACGCGACCGCTGTGAGCCCAGCTACCTCCCCATCCTCTTCGTTTCCCCCTCGAGCCCTGTACCGACTGCACGAAGCTCGCCCGCACGCGCCGCCGTGGAGCTCATCGCCGACGAGGCTCCGGCCGCCCAACGGCCGTGCCACCCCGTCCATCAGCTTCACCGCACCCCCCAGGAGCCTAGAGCACATCAGCACTAGCCTCGCCGTGCTCTCTAGCGACTAGCCCGAGCTCACCCGAGCTCCGGCAGCCGCTGGACTCGTCGCCGGCACCCTTTCCGGCGACCCCGAGGCCAACCACCACCACCACTCGCTGCGGCACTTCACCAGCAGCACGTAGACGTGCTCCGCCGTCGATTTGGTCGCCGGAGCACGAATCCCGCACCACACCGCCGCGTTTGGCCTCGCCGGCAGCTAAACGCCGGTCAGTTTGACCCCGTTTGACCATGGTTGGCCCCAGGTTGACCCCCTGGAGTCAATGACATGTGGGCCCAGTCGGCTTAGTTAACTAGGATTAGCAGTTTAATTTAATTAGTTAACCTAATGACACTGACACGCGGGACCCACCAGTCAGGTTTGACCTGGACCAGGTCTGTTGACCTGCTGACATCAGCATGATGTCATGATGACGCAGTAAATGCTTTTCTGGGATTAATTGAATTAAAACAAATCAGGAAATTCCAGAAAATGCTTTAAACTTCAAAAAATCATATAAATTCAACAGTAGCTCAGATGGAAAAGATTTATACATGAAAATTGATCAGAAAAATCCAGTCTTTCCAATGGCACTGGTTTCATGCATGTTTGAGCAAGTTAACCTTGTTGTTCACATTAAAAAATGATAATGCACTTTAATAAATAATAGTTTGGGTTTAAATTTGAATCTTTGTTTCAAATGAGCTCAAACCCTTCTGTTTATAGATGCATTATCCCAAAACACATTCATCTTGCCATGTCATGAGCATGCATCATATTGTTGCATTTGTTTGTATATTGATTGTATCGCCAGTGTTCTCCGTGGCAGGTCGTGCTCCCGAGGATACTTCTGTGTATCCAACTGAAGAGCAGTACCCGACAACCACTCTGTCAGGCAAGCAACCATTGATCATTCCGATACAAACCCATCTTCTAGCTCCTGCTCACTTTTACTGCATTAAGGCAACAGCGTTTGAACTGCTACTTGCTGCGATAGTTGAACCCTTTTCCTCTGCACGACCTATCATTGCCACAGTAAATAGTTGAAACCCACTAGCATGTGTAGGAGTTGATGGAGCCATGTGATGTGTGTTCCACCATGCTATTTGTTTATGATTCCTGTTATGCTTAGAGTTGTGTCAGGTCTGGTTCATCTGGGTGATGGATCAGAGTGAAATGATCATGCTCGATAAAGAGAGGGAAGTGTGGAACATGTTTGGTAAAGGTATCGATGAAAGGCCATGTAGGAGTACATGGTGGGTTGTTTCATTGGAACCGTCCATAGGACCTGAGATCTATATGTGTGGTTCAAGTTACAGCTACTACCACACATTGGGCCCTGAAATATGACCCCGCTCGACTTATTAACTGCCCTTGTTCTCTGTCCAGGAGTTGTAACTAGTTTCTGGTGTTTGTAGTTTACTGGTGGTCGTGCACAGCGCTGACCCTCGGGACGGGCTGTGATGCGGCAGGTACGTGGCACGGTGTACCGGTCGCCCGTTTGGTGACTCGGGAACCCTGTACACATCGTTTGGGGCCGTGAGCGACACCCCGGCCGGATCTCCCCACCGATGGAACCCAAATAGGCGATAAACCTGGACGAGAGACTTGAGTGGTTGGTTAGGTCATGGACTACACCCACGTCGGCTTTCGCTTGAAGTCTGCCGAGCACATGTCGTGTGCAGACGCTAAGTGGTGGAAACATGTGTGAAGAAGTACACCCCTGCATGGTTACCAATCTATTCGAATAGCCGTTGTTCGCGGTACGGACCACTTGGTTACTTATACAGTTCATAGACAAGTTGATGGATACTACTAAAAGCCTCAAGACAAGTGTGAGTGCCGTGGATGGCCATTCCGTAGGATGACGGAAGAGGATCCACGGTGGTGTATTTTTGTGGTGAGTAGAGGACTCGTGTACGTAGTCTTATCTTGCAATCTGCTGAGAGTTTTAGTATAGGTTAGCCAAGAGTCAAAGCTGGCTTGCTGCTATGAACTCCACTACACTTGTTGATAATGATGCATGTATGATAGGTTCTGTTGTAATACTTGCTGAGTACCTTTGTACTCATGTTTTCTTAATAACTGTTGCAGAGGAGAACCCTGCCCCTTCTGATGGGTTTTACATAGACGTTGACGTCGACGAGTAGCTTGCTACCCAGATGGAGATCCTGAGCTTGTGAAGGCCTTGTAGATAGTCAGACTACACCAAGCCTGTTTTATTTCCAAGTTGTCTGTACTCAGACATGTTAGCTTCCGCTTGTGCTTGTATGATTGTATGACTTGAGTGTTGGGTCATGTGACCCCTACCTGTATGGATATGTTATGTATGGCTCTTCAGAGCCTCTTAAATAAAGTACTTTGAGTCATAGAGTTCTGTTGTGATGGAATGTTATATTTGCACATATTGAGCATATTGTGTGTATGGTTGAAATGCTTGGTATGTGTGGGATCCGACACCTAGTTGTTTACCTTTGGTAGCCTATCTTATAGGGAAATGCCTCCTAGTGCTTCCATAGAGCCTTGGTAGCTTGCTACTGCTCGGAACACGTAGGCTGGCCGGCATGTGTCCTTCTTCGTTCCTGTGTCTGTCCCTTAGGGGAAATGTCACGCGTTGTTCCTTTAAGTCCATGTAGCTTGCTACGACTTGGGTTCATATGTTGATGACTAACACGTTCGTTGCTGGGTCATGGATGCCTGTCTCTGTAATTTAGTGCCACTTTTGGTTTATAACTAGCCATGTCGGCCCGGTTCTCTATCATATGGATGCTAGCGACACTGTCATATACGTGTGCCAAAATGCGCAAACGGTCCCGGGCCAGGTAAGGTGGCACCCGTGGGGATACCGTGCGTGAGGCCGCAAAGTGATATGAAGTGTTACAAGCTAGATCGGTGTGACTTAGGATCGGGGTCCTGACAGCGTTGGCATCAGAGCCGGACTGCCTGTAGGTTCCTCAAGCCAAACTGGTCGATGTTGAGTCTAGAAAAATTCTTTAGTTATATGTAGGGGAATTGATTGTGGAAGGGAACGTAAGGCTCTTTTTACTTCTTTACCTTATGCTCTTCTGATCTGATTCAGCCTATTCTTTCTACGGGGATTTAGGACTAGGCCTCTCATCCTTACTAGGTTCACGTGTTACTAATCCGTAGTCTCTTAGGATTGTTGGTTTCAAGCCTCAGTTCAGTTTCTACCCTTCTAGTATGATTATTAGTTGGACCCGGAATCTTGATATGATGTTGTTGAGTGGCTATGATATCATTTGTATGATGTCTCAAAATCTTTTTTGAGCATTTACAGTTGTTATGCTGCCCGATTTCTTCCAAAAATTCTAATGCCTTTGCATTATTTCGTGTTTCAGATGTCTGGTCGCAGACCTCACCAGGTGGTCCGTTTGAATCGGTGCATTAATGTGCCAGGTCACACGGCCATGCTAGTCCGTGTGTTGACTGAGACCGGCTACCGTTGGTATCCTGAGTACACTGTGGAGGAACAATACTGGGATTTCAACTAGAGTCAGTATTTCTGCACCGTCCGGATATACCCCTCGTATCCCGAAGCTACTGACCCCATCCATTGGTCTTATGGACTCGGGGTTACCATCGAGATGGCAGTGCAGGATGCCGCATACTCGATGATGACCATTATCCGGGCTAGGCATGCCCTGCTGCTGAACACTGAGTTCTGTTACATGCTAGCCTCACTTCCTGGAGAGGAAGGCTACTACGCTGGTCTGTATACTGATGCCGCTCACGAGGAGCCACTGCTTCAGACTACTACTCAGATGCTGGAGGATAGGGACCGTGAGGTCCGTGCCCTCCGGATGGAGCTTTATAACACTCGAGCCGCCCATTGGACTACTTTGACACGGCTTGCACCTGCCGTGCATGCCGGATATCTGGATATGCAGGATTTGTACCCCATGCGGACTCGTCTGCCTGATCGTATGGATTGGTGTGACGTTGGGGGTATTACACCTCCACGTGGGCGTCGGTTACCACCAGCATCAGGACCGAGACCGCATCCATGTCCCTATGGTCCACAACCTTTGAGTGCTCGAGAGTTTCAAGATCCACCTGTTCCACTTCCAGGCTATGGTGGTAATCTTTACGAAGATTACTACGGGAGTGTCTGAGCTAGATCGTGGCAGTAGTAGTATCGTAGTAGTTGTATTTTCACAGTCATCTGCGTCTTGTGGAATATGACTTAGTTTGTACTGAGTTCCGGAGGCGTAGTTAAATAATGTATAGGAGCTTGGAGTGCCTCTGATGAGATGTATCGTCTTTCTCTGCAGTTGTACTTTAGCCTTGGCTTGTACTAAACTATGTATGGTGTGTATGACCACTGGTGTATATATGGCAGTTTCTATATTACCATGTCGTACGGATGAACATCTCTGCATTCAGTGTCATCCATTACATTCTGCACTCCTATGTCAAAGTTTTGCCATCCTTGTCTAAACCGTTGTTTTGTTTTCCTAGGATGGTCAACACTCGCAGCACTCCTGCTGCTCAGGAGCAGGGTGAGGCTAGTGGGGCTAGAGATGAGAATCTGCCCCAGCCACCCTCTTGGCTGAAGTTATGCTCGAGGCAGAAAGGAACAAGAGAGAGACCAACCGTCTGCTAGAACGCATAGAGCAGAACACTGGGTTCCGCCAAAGGAATGACGTGGTGTCAATCAATGACTTTATCAAGATGTGCCCACCAAAGTTCCATCATTCTGTTGAACCTCTGGATGTGGATGACTGGCTTCGTAGTATTACCCACAAGCTACACTCTGCCCGTGTGGCCAAAGCTGACAAGGTTACTTACGCTGCCTACCATCTTGAGGGCCCTGCCAGCCTCTGGTGGGAAAACTTTGAGGCTATGCGTCCTGCTGGCCAAATCACTACTTGGGCTGAGTTCAGTGAGGCATTCCATGAACATCACATTCCGGAAGGTCTCATGGATCACAAGCGGGAGGAATTCTGCCATTTCACCCAGGACCGGTTAACCGTGGATGGTTATAGTCGCGAGTTTGGCAACTTGGCACGCTATGCACCCGAGGAAGTATCCACTGATGCCAAGAAGCAGGCGAGGTTCTGCAAGGGACTCAGCCCTGAACTTCGCCGAGATCTACGTCTGCACGAGTGCACCTCCTTCCAGAAGTTGGTGAACAAAGCTATCAGTGCTGAGACGGGCCAGACTGATTTTGAAACCACGCGCAAGCATCCTCGTGACTTGGGTTCCTCATCCAGCTTTGGCTCTCACAATCGCCGTGTGTGGGTTCCTAACACTGCTCTGCCACCCAAGTACACTCCGAGGCCATCCTACGAGGCGCCTCGCCCAACTCAACAATATGCACCTGCCAAGACTTATGGAGGACCACCTGCCAACTTTGCTCCATGCACTGGCACTGTGACATGTTTCAAGTGTGGAGAACCAGGGCACTACATGCGTGAGTGTCCTCAGAACCAGCCAGGAAAGTCTGTTGGCCGTGGTAAGCCAACAGGCAAGGTGAACTATGTCAAGCCAATTCCCACTGCACGTGGTCATGTCAACTATGTCTCTCCTGAGGAAGCTTATGAGGATCCTAACGTCGTCCTTGGTACTCTTCTTGTTAACTGCCATCCGACATCTGTTCTTTTCGATACTGGAGCATCTCATTCATTCATATCTGAGAGCTATGCTCGAATGCACAACATGACTTTTTGTGACATGCCCACTTCCATGGTTATTCAAACTCCTGGTTCAAAATGGCAAACCTCTAGGGTAAGCAATGGAAATGAAATTCTTGTCGATAGACTTGTTTTCCTTGCATCACTAATAGCTCTCAAGTCCTTGGACATAAACATCATCTTGGGTATGGACTGGATGACAGCTCACTACGCCAAGATTGATTGCTACACTAGGACCGTTCAACTTACACACCCATCCGGCAAGACAATCAATGTTTTGGCCCGAATGGCTGAGCGTCAGCTCTACTCTCTTAATGCCAGCCCTCTACCAGAACTCGAAGATATCCCGGTAGTCCGTGACTTTCCTTATGTCTTTCCAGAAGAACTGCCAGGTGTCCCACCTGACAGAGATGTCGAATTCGTGATAGATCTTGTTCCAGGAACTGTCCCAATCTCTAGGAGACCTTATAAGATGGCACCCCTAGAACTAGCTGTGCTTAAGAAACAACTTGATGAGTCCTTGAGAAAGGGTTTCATCCGTCCTAGTTCTTCCCCTTGGGCTTGTCCCGTCCTCTTCGTCAAGAAGAAGGATGGAACGGAACGGATGATTGTAGATTATCGACCTGTCAATCTGGTGACCATAAAGAACAAGTATCCGCTCCCCAGGATCAACGACCTGTATAATCAGCTCGCTGGATGCTCAATCTTTTCCAAAATGGATTTGAGGTTGGGCTACCATCAAATCAAAATCAAGAACGGGGACATTCCCAAGACGGCCTTTGTTACTCGTTATGGCCAATACGAGTACACCGTCATGTCCTTCGGGTTAACCAATGCCCCAGCCACTTTCTCCCGGCTAATGAATTCTATATTCATGGAGTACTTGGATAAATTCATCATGGTATACCTCGATGATATACTCATTTACTCCAAGAACAAGGAAGATCATGCCAAGCATCTAATGCTGGTATTGACGAAACTTCGAGAGCACCGCCTTTATGCCAAATTCTCCAAGTGTGAATTTTGGTTGCCAGAAGTGACCTATCTGGGTTATGTAATCTCTGGTAAGGGTATTGTCGTCAATCCCGAGCGAGTTCAGGCCGTCCTTGATTGGACTCCTCCTGAATCAGTCAAGCAAGTTAGGAGTTTCCTTGGCTTAGCGAGCTATTGCCGACGCTTCGTCGAGAATTTCTCCAAGGTTGCTAAACCTCTAACTGAACTCCTCAAGAAAGATAAAAAGTTCGAGTGGACCCCACAGTGCGAGTCCAGCTTTCAGGAACTGAAAAGACGCCTGACATCTGCACCCGTACTGGTACCACCAGACTTTTCCAAGGACTTTATTATCTATTGCGACGCCTCGCGACAAGGACTAGGTTGTATACTCATGCAAGATTGTCAAGTGACCGCATACGCATCTCGACAGTTGCGTCCACATGAGGATAACTATCCTACACATGATCTAGAGCTTGCAGCTGTAGTCCACGCACTCAAAACATGGCGACACATGGCGACATTACCTTCTTGGTAATCGCTGTGAAATCTTCACTGATCACCAAAGTCTGAAGTACATCTTCACCCAACCGGATTTGAATCTCAGGCAAAGACGCTGGGTTGAGTTGCTCACAGATTATGACTTAGGAATCACTTACACCCTTGGGAAGGCCAATGTCATGGCCGACGCACTAAGTGGTAAGTCTTATTGTAACAACCTGATGTTACAACAAGGGCCACCACTTCTCCATGAGGAATTTCGTAAGCTTAACCTTCACATTGTTCCTCGAGGATTCCTTTCCACCTTGGTGGCGAAACCTACCCTTACGGATCAAATCATAGCTGCCCAGAAGCGTGATAAGGGTATATCCCGAGTCCAAGAGAGCATTGCTAGCGGAGCTACTAGAAGTTTCTCTATGGATGATCGAGGTGTTGTCTTCTTAGAGAACCGTCCAGTGGTTCCCAAGAACCAACATCTATGGCAGCTGATTCTTAAGGAGGCTTATGAATCTCCTCTCACGATTCATCACGGTAGAACTAAAATGTATCAGGACCTACGCCAGAGGTTCTGGTGGACTAGGATGAAGAGAGAAATCGCTCAGTTCATTGCTAACTGCGATGTTTGTCGTCGAGTTAAAGCAGAGCATCAACAACATGCTGGCACCCTTCAACCTTTAGCTATTCCTGAATGGAAATGGGACAAGATCGGTATGGACTTCATTACCGGGTTTCCCAGGACCAGGAAAGGGAATAATGCTATCTTCGCCGTCATCGACCGCCTCTCCAAAGTAGCCCATTTCTCGCCTGTTCGAGAGAGTATAACCGCTAGCCTGCTAGCAGACTTGTATATCTCTCAGATAGTATCTCTTCATGGTGTGCCGTTGGAGATTAACTCAGACCGTGGAAGTCTTTTCACTTCACGATTTTGGGAAAGTTTCCAGAATGCTATGGGGACTCATCTCTCTTTTAGCACCGCCTTTCATCCTCAATCAAGTGGTCAAGTAGAACGAGTCAATCAAATTCTGGAAGATATGCTTCGAGCCTCTGTCATCTCTTTTAGTATGGATTGGGAGAAGTGTCTTCCATTCGCTGAATTCGCTTATAACAATAGTTATCAAGCCAGCTTGGGCAAAGCTCCCTTCGAAGTTTTATACGAACGAAGGTGTCGAACGCCACTTAACTGGTCATAAACCGGGGAAAGACAATTATTTGGTCCGGATATGATCCAGGAAGCAGAAGAGCAAGTTCGCATCGTTCGTGAGAAATTGAAAAAAGCCTAGTCTCGCCAGAAGAGCCAATATGATAGTCATCATAAGGCTGTGACTTTTGAAGTCGGCGATAAGGCTTACCTTCGGGTTACTCCTCTTAAGGGAACCCATCGCTTCGGTATCAAAGGCAAATTGGCTCCTCGTTACATCGGTCCTTTTCGCATTCTTGCCAAACGAGGAGAAGTTTCCTACTAATTGGAACTACCTCCGCACCTTTCCAGAGTTCATGATGTCTTCCACGTTTCTCAACTCACGCGTTGCTTCTCGGATCCTATCCGCGGAGTGGACCACAAAATGCTTGATCTCCAGGACAATCTCACATATCGAGAATACCCCGTTCGTATTCTCGATCAAACCGAGTGTACCACTCGACGTCATAATATCAAGTTTCTCAAGGTTCAATGGTCACATCATTCCGAGAGTGAAACTACTTGGGAAAGAGAGGATCGTCTTCGACTTGAGTACCCCACCCTTTTTCCGGAGGAACCCGAATCTCGGGACGAGATTCTTTTGAGTGGGGGTGAGTTGTCACATCCCTAGTAAGTGCGTGCATTAGGACTAGCTAGAGTGTGCATCATGTCTACTCTCTACAGAAACTTGAAATGGGAATGATAGAAACCCCAGCACCCCTCTTCTAACAACTAGGGTTTAATAAAATCTTTTCCAATGTACCCAAAATGCCCTTCAAAAATGTTCATCATCTTTGCCTTGGTCTTATACCTCTGACAAAAATGGTGCACAATTTTCTAGGACATCCAAAGGTATCTAGATTAATTCATATTGTAATTGCATTTGGGCATTTAAATGCTATAAAATAATTTAGGTGCCGAAATAATCATAAACTAAAATGTTCCATGCTGTTCATATTATATACAGTGGGCATGACTAGTTTTATGATTTATAAAGATGCTCTAGCATTTTTATTAATTCAACAAAGCTGAAAAAGAAACAAAACAGAAAGAAAAATAGAAAAGAGAGGAGAGAGAGGGACTTACTTGGCGCCCACCTAGCAGGACCACCTGTCGGCCCAGCCCAGCCACCGCTCCAGCGAGCTGCTTGGCTCGGCCAGGCAGGCAGGCATGTGCTCGATGCCGGCGAGCCTGCGGTCGCCACACAGCTGCCCACCGCCCTGCTTCACTCCCCTCCCCTCCACGACGCCTGGTTCGCCTCCACGTCGCCGCCCGAACGCCCTGGAAGCCTCACTTCTCCCCCTACCTCTCTCCTTCGCCCTCTCTAGCCATGGCCGATGCAGCCGCTGCCGTCCTGCCGCCATAGCCGCAGCCACCGAGCCCCCCTCGCCTCGTCGACGTGTCCCCGAGCTCCGCCACCGTCTGCTACGCCTCCCCGTCAAGCCACGCCTCGTCGGAAGCTTCAACGCGTCGTCCCCGAGCACTTCTCCCCCATTCGGCCGTCGAGATCGCCGTCGACCTCACCGTCGCAGCAGCTCGTCCCCGACCTCGCTGTCAACTCCAACGCGACCGCCGTGAGCCCAGCTACCTCCCCATCCTCTCCGTTTCCCCCCTCGAGCCCTGTACCGACTGCACAAAGTTCGCCCGCACGCGCCGCCGTGGAGCTCGTTGCCGACGAGGCTCCGGCCACCCAACGGCCGCGCCACCCTGTCCATCAGCTTCACCGCACCCCCGAGGTACCTAGAGCACCTCACCACTAGCCTCGCCGTGCTCTCTAGCGACTAGCCCGAGCTCACCAGAGCTCCGGCAGCCGCTGGACTCGTCGCCGGCGCCCTTTCCGGCGACCCCGAGGCCAACCACCACCACCACTCGCTGCGGCACTTCACCAGCAGCACGTAGACGTGCTCCGCCGTCGATTTGGCCGCCGGAGCGCGAATCCCGCACCGGACCGCCGCGTTTGGCCTCGCCGGCGGCTAAACGCCGGTCAGTTTGACCCCATTTGACCATGGGTGGGCCCAGGTTGACCCCCTGGAGTCAATGACATGTGGGCCCAGCCGGCTTAGTTAATTAGGATTAGCAGTTTAATTTAATTAGTTAACCTAATGACACCGACACGCGGGACCCACCAGTCAGGTTTGACCTGCTAACGTCAGCGTGATGTCATGATGATGTAGTAAATGCTTTTTTGGGATTAATTGAATTAAAACAAATCAGGAAATTTCAGAAAATGCTTTAAACTTCAAAAAATCATATAAATTCAACAGTAGCTCAGATGGAAAAGATTTATATATGAAAATTGATCAGAAAAACCCAATATTTCCAATGGCACTGGTTTCATGCATGTTTGAGCAAGTTAACCTTGCTGTTCACATTAAAACATGATAATGCACTTTAATAAATAATAGTTTGGGTTTAAATTTGAATCTTTGATTCAAATGGGCTCAGACCCTTCTGTTTATAGATGAATTAGCCCAAAACACATTCATCTTGCCATGTCATGAGCATGCATCATATTGTTGCATTTGTTTGTATATTGATTGTATCGCCGGTGTTCTCCGTGGTATGTCCTGCTCCTGAGGATACTTCTGCGTATCCAACTGAAGAGCAGTACCCGACAACCACTCTGTCAGGCAAGCAACCATTGATCATTCCGATACAAACTTATCTTCTCGCTCCTGCTCTCTTTTACCGCATTAAGGCAACATCGTGTGAACTGCTACTTGCTGCGGTAGTTGAACCCTATTCCTCTGCATGACCTGTCATTGCCACGGTAAATAGTTGAAACCCACTAGCATGTGTAGGTGTTGATTGAGCCATGTGATGTGTGTTCCACCATGCTATTTGTTTATGTTGCCTGCTATGCTTAGAGTTGTGTCAGGTCTGGTTCATCTTGGTGATGGATCAGAGTGAAATGATCATGCTCAATAAAGAGAGGGAAGTGTGGAACATGTTTGGTAATGGTATCGATGAAAGGCCATGTAGGAGTACATGGTAGGTTGTTTTATTGGAATCGTCCATAGGACCTGAGATCTGTATGTGTGGTTCAAGTTACATCTACTACCACACATTGGGCCCTGAAATATGACCCCGCTCGACTTATTGACTGCCCTTGTTCTCTGTCGAGGAGTTGCTACTAGTTTCTGGTGTTTCTAGTTTACTGGTGGTCGTGCACAGTGCTGACCCTCGGGGTGGGCTGTGATGCGGCAGGTACGTGGCACGGTGTACCTGTCGCCTGTTTGGTGACTCGGGAACCCTGTACACATCGTTTGGGGCCGTGACTGACACCCCGACCGGATCTCCCCACGGATGGAACCCAAATAGGCGATAAACCTGGACGAGAGACTTGAGTGGTTGGTTAGGTCATGGTCTACACCCACATCGGCTTTCGCTTGAAGTCTACCGAGCACATGTCGTGTGCAGACGCCAAGTGGTGGAAACATGTGTGAAGAAGTACACCCCTGCAGGGTTACCAATCTATTCGAAGAGCCGTTGTTCGCGGTACATACCACTTGGTTACTTATACAGTTCATAGACAAGTTGATGGATACTACTAAAAGCCTCAAGACAACTGTGAGTGTCGTGGATGGCCCTTCCATAGGATGACGGAAGAGGATCCACGATGGTGTATTGTTGTGGTGAATAGAGGACTCGTGTACGTAGTCTTATCTTGCAATCTGCTGAGAGTTGTAGTATAGGTTAGCCAAGAGTCAAAGCTGGCTTGCTGCTATGAACTCCACTACCCTTGTTGATAATGATGCATGTATGATAGGTTCTGTTGTAAGACTTGATGAGTACCTTTGTACTCATGTTTGCTTAATAATTGTTGCAGAGGAGAACCCTGCCCCTTCTGATGGGTTTTACATAGACGTTGACGTCGACGAGTAGCTTGCTACCCAGACGGAGATCCTGAGCTTGTGAAGGGCCTTGTAGATAGTCAGGCTACACCAAGCCTGTTTTATTTCCAAGTTGTCTGTACTCAGACATGTTAGCTTCTGCTTGTGCTTGTATGATTGTATGACTTGAGTGTTGGGTCATGTGACCCCTACCTGTATGGATATGTTATGTATGGCTCTTCGGAGCCTCTTAAATAAAGTACTTTGAGTCATAGAGTTCTGTTGTGATGCAATGTTGTATTTGCACATATTGAGCATATTGTGTGTATGATTGAAATGCTTGGTATGTGTGGGATCCGACACCTAGTTGTTTACCTTTGGTAGCCTATCTTACAGGGAAATGCCTCCTAGTGCTTCCACTGAGCCTTGGTAGCTTGCTACTGCTCGGAACACGTAGGCTGGCCGGCATGTGTCCTTCTTCGTTCCTGTGTCTGTCCCTTAGGGGAAATGTCACGCGTTGTTCCTTTAAGTCCATGTAGCTTGCTACGACTTGGGTTCATATGTTGATGACCGACACGTTCGTTGCTGGGTCATGGATGCATGTCTCTGTAATTTAGTGCCACTTTTGGTTTATAACTAGCCATGTCGGCCCGGGTTCTTTGTCATATGGATGCTAGCGACACTGTCATATACGTGTGCCAAAATGCACAAATGGTCCCGGGACAGGTAAGGCGGCACCCGTGGGGATACCGTGCGTGAGGCCACAAAGTGATATGACGTGTTACAAGCTAGATCGGTGTGACTTAGGATCGGGGTCCTGACATACTTACTCCTCCGGATGAGTCCAAGCCTTATGAAGTGTTCTGTGATGCTTCATTGCAAGGTCTCGGCGGTGTTCTCATGCAAGACAAGAAGATCGTCGCATACACTTCGCGTCAGCTTAAACGAAATGAGAAGAATTACCCCACACACGATCTTGAGCTAGCACAAGTTGTTCATGCCTTGATCACATGGAGACACCTTCAGTTGGGCAGAAAAGTGGACATCTTCACCGATCACAAGAGACTGAAATACATCTTCACCCAGCCAAACCTTAACCTCCGCCAGACTCGTTGGGTTGAAATGATTGAAGAGTACGATCCAAGCATTGAGTATACTCCTGGCAAGGCCAATGTCATTGCAGATGCCTTGAGCAGAAAGGCTTATTGCAACAGTCTCATCCTCAAACCGTTCCAACCTGAACTTTGTGAGTCATTCAGGAAGCTCAACCTCCAAGTCGTTCCGCAAGGATTTCTTGCCAACCTTCAAGTCGCCCCTACCTTGGAAGATCAAATCCGTGAGGCCTAACTTAGTGATGCTATGGTGCAGGAGGTGAAACATGGTATTGCCAAGGGTACTCCCAAGTACAAGTGCTATCGCATTGATGATAGAGACACTTTGTTCTTTGAGGACAGTTGTGGTTCCCAAAGGTGATCTCAGGAAGCTCATAATGAATGAAGCACATGACTCACTCCTCTCGATTCATCCAGGAAGCTCCAAGATGTACCATGACCTCAAGCAATCCTATTGGTGGACTCGCATGAAAAGAGAAATTGCTCAATTCGTGAACGAGTGTGATGTCTGCAGAAGAGTGAAGGCAGAGCATCAACGTCCAGCCCGACTTCTTCAACCTCTACCTATTCCTGAGTGGAAATTCGATCACATTGAGATGTATTTCGTCACCGGTTTTCCCAAGTCCAAGCGAGGAAACGACGCCATCCTTGTGGTGATTGATAAGCTCACTAAAGTGGCTCATTTCCTTCTAGTCAAGGAATCCATCAACGCAGCACAACTGGTAGAGCTGTACACCTCAAGAATTGTCTCTTTGCATGGTATCCCTCAAGTAATCTCCTCAGATCGTGGAAGCTTGTTCACTTCCAAATTCTGGGATTCCTTCCAGTCAGCTATGGGTACCAAGATTCTCTTCAGCAACACTTTTCACCCTTAGACTAGTGGCCAAGTCAAAAGAGTGAACCAAATTCTTGAAGATATGCTTAGAGCATGTGTAATCTCCTTCGATATGAAATGGGAATATTGCCTTCCATTTGCCGAATTCTCCTACAACAACAGCTTCCAAGCAAGTGCAGGCAAAGCACCGTTTGAAATTCTCTATGGCAGAAAGTGCCGTACCCCTCTCAACTAGTCCGAGACTGGTGAACGCCAACTCCTTGGCAATGATTTGATCTCAGAGGCCGAAGAAATGTGCAAAGTCATACGTGAGAATCTCAAGGCCGCGCAATCGCGCCAGAAGATCTACTATGACGGCAAACACCGAGATTTGGCTTTCAACATTGGAGATCATGTGTATCTTCGTGTTTCCCCCATGAAGGGCACTCGGAGGTTCGGTATTAAGGGCAAGCTTGCTCCAAGATATGTGGGTCCTTTCAAGATAATTGGCAAGAGAGGCGATCTAGCCTACCAACTCAAGCTTCCCTCCAAATTTGCAAATGTGCACGATGTGTTTCACATGTCACAACTCTGCAAGTGCTTCAAGATGCCTAAACGCACCATTCCTTTCGAAGAGATTGATCTTCAGCAAGACCTGTCTTATCGTGAGCACCCCATTGCTATCCTTGAAGAAATTGAGCGCAAGACCCGCAAGAAGTCCATCAAATTCTTGAAAGTGAAGTGGTCACACCATACCGACCGAGAAGCTACATGGGAACGAGAAGATCATCTCCGTTCCGAGTATCCCGCTTTCTTTCAATCCTAGATCTTGGGACAAGATCTTTTCATCGTGGAGGAGAGTTTGTAACACCCCAGATGTAAAACTTCCTTATATGGCAATATATACATTTACCATTTGGTCCTTATCCTTTTCCTTGGGGTTTCTTTTTCATTTATGCCTTGTCATCTTATTGCATTGACATGTTTTCTTTCATTATTGCTTTCATGCATTTGCTTCATTACCATCATTTGCATCATGGTCACATCATATGGCATTCCATCTTGTCATTGTGCATTTCTCATCCTGATTATGCTCAAGTGAGTTTTCTTTGCATGATGTGGTGGTTTGATGCAAGGGCATGCTCAATCCATAAGCCTTCAACTTCACCACCCCTCCTTCTCCTTTCTTTCTTTTTCCTTTTGTTTTGAAGTGCCTTTTTCCCTCCTCCTTTAATGCTCATCTTCTCCCAACTTCTATGGCACCTTGTCCAAAGCCACTATGCCAACCTCACCCTATTTTAAAATGTTTTGGTCAGGTTCAAAAATAACATAAGTTTGATTCATATTCAAACTTGTTTTATTTTCCTACCTCTGAAAATGTCCAACTCATTTCTATAAAATAGGGCATAATTCCAGGAGCTAGGGGGTATTTTTATTTCTCCCTAATTCCTCTCCTAACAACCTGGGATTTTCCTTTTGTTTTTCCGCCTAAAGAAAAAGAAAAAGAAAGGCAAGCAGCAGCAGTGCAGCAGCCAGCCGCAGCCCACAGAACAACCTGGGCCTCAACCACCAGGTCGGCCCAACTAGCCAGCGCAGCAGCTCGTAGGTAGCCAGCCCGCGCGTCCCTCTCTGCCCTTTTCACCCGTGCATCCACGCGCCCCCTCTGTGTCGCCTCCACGTGGCCAGGACGGGCCCGCGTGTCAGCGACCGCGACCGCTCCCACACCCACCTTTCGTCCTCCTTGCGCGCTCGCCATGGGGACCACGAGCATGAGCGCGACGCCGCTCCTCTCCGTCGCCATGGACCTCCTGTTAAGCCCTCCTGTTGTCCACCAACCCTTTAGGGTTCCCCTCTTCCTCTCCCGGCTGCTAGGTAAGCTCTAGGCCACCAGATCCGCCGCACCACCACCATCCCGAATGCATCTGAGAGAATGAGCTCGTCGCCGGCGTGGACATCGACTACCTCCGCCTCGCCAACCATGTCCCTCTTCTTCCCCGTCGTCGACTACGTCCCTGATGTCCACTACACGGAGCTGAAGGCCCTGCCTGCTTCCTCTCCTTCCTCGTCTTCTACTCCGGCCGCCGCGGGCGTTCGTCCACCCTTGCCGTTAACTCTGACCCCCTCACGACAAGCCGAGCGTGTCATCGCATTCGTGGTGAGCTCACGAACCTCCCCATGCCCTTTCCCCCCTCGTTTGCACGCTCTAGCAGCAAGTTCATCGTGTGTCCGAACTCACCGCCGTCGGACCTCGTCTCCGACGAGTGCTCCGACCTTCTCTCGCCCCGTTTAGGTGTCCATTGGCCTCGCTGTGTTCCTCTTAGGTGAATCCCCGCACATAGTGGGTAGGTTAACCTCTGGTCACGCCGCGTCCTTCTCCACCGTGTCACCACTATCGTAGGTCACCGGCGTCGACTTCGTCATCGTATGGTGCGTCTAGTGGTTCCCAGGGGTGCGGGATCCCTCCGTGGACCCATCGCGTGCCTCCGCCGTCCTTATTGGTCGCCGGAGTAGCCGTAGTGCCTCGCCGTCGCCTCTGCTTCGCCGGAGTGCAGTGGCTTGCTCCTCGCTCTAAATTTATTTCAGGTACATCACTCCCTCTCTGTCAGTCGCACCCAGCCAGCCCAGCTGGTTCACACCCCGTTCTGTTAACTCGGCGACGCGGGTTCGAATCCCCCTCGGGCCAGTGGAAAATGCCCATTTTTGCACTGCGCCACTCACTGACACCAGGGCCCCACCTGTCATTCTCTGCACATACACACCCACTTCCACACCCAACCTTGCCACCTCATCGCCTCCAAGACACACCCGTCTGTGTCTGAGACTAGTCCAGGCTGGGTCGGCGATGCTGTTTTTCTTTTCTGTTTTTGTTTTATTTCGTTAAATTCTGTTTGCATTTTGAAATCATCATTTCTTTTAAAATATGCATCTATTTGAAATAATCTTTATACAAAAACTGTTTAGTTTTTAGTGTAGATTATTTATATGCATTTTGTTGCCATGCTAAAAACATTTAAAATGATGTTTGAATATATTTTTGTAAATAACATGTTCAAATTGGTTTATTTCAGTACTAAATAACTGTAGCTCCAAATTTGACAAACTTCATATGTAAATGGGGTGGAAAAATGTGTAGAATAACATGGTGCTATTACTTTACATGTTTATCAACTTTAAAATATGGTTAACACAGATCTGTTCTACATTTTATTATATGAACATGGGAGTTTCCAGAATTGTTGTTTGTTCCTTCCGGCCTATTTAAAATGCTTGCATGATGTTGTTGGTCTCAAGTTGCACTCCTTGCCATGCTAAGCAACTTTTAAAACTTGTTGGGTGCTTGGATAGTTCAACTAAATAACTACATATGTGGCTATGATTGCTCTTGCTTTCTTTTGCATGATGTGTCCCCTTACATGAATTGTGTTCTTGCATAATGCCATGCCACATGTGCACTCATCATGTTCCCTTGAGATGCATCATATCCTGTCCATGCACATATGCATCATGTCTTGCATCATGTGTTTGAGCATTGCATTGTGATTGATTGTTGTTCCGGTGTTGTATTTTTGTGTTGGTTAGAGCCCGGTGACGATTCAGAGTTCGAGGTTCCTGTCAAGACTGAGTTTGAGGAGCAAGGTTACGATCCCTCCGTGGACTTAACAGGCAAGATGACCGTTCCCCGATATCACCTCTATCTTTGCCTTGCTAGTTGTCTCGCTCTTTAGCTATGCCTCGATGGCTATTCTTGTCTTGTCAGCCTCCTATGTTGCCATGAAACATTCTAACCGCCTTTCTAGCAAACCGTTGATTGGCTAAGTACGCTTATGCTCAGCCCCTCTTATAGCGTTGTTAGATGCAGGTGAAGTTTTGAAGATTGCTCCACGTTCGGACTTGTTTATTGGGATAACACAATATATATTTTAATTAAATTAATGCACATGTATATTGGTAATGGGTGGAAGGCTTGGCCTTTTGCTTGGTGATTTGTTCCACTCATGCCACCTTAGGACCCAATAAACTGATGTTATGTTCCTTGATTTTGCGTTCCTAACACGGTTTGGGTTTATGGGCTCCCCTTGATAAATCACACTACTTAAAGCTGTTCCAGCAAGACCCAACTTTGGTACTACATTTGCCTAACAACTAAAACTTGCATAGGGAGTAATTAACCCGAGTACTTAATCAACAACCCGGGTCAGTTCTCCTCATCAGTGTTGGTCCAAACTAGGCGGACTGCAGGGCCGCCTCGGGGTAACCCGAGGTATCTGGTATTACCTATAGGATGGCCTATCCGGTCGTGGCCTGAGACGAGATACACGTGGCTACTACCAGGGTGTCGGCACGCCGGGAGGTCTTGCTGGATTAGTTTTACCTTTGTCGAAATATCTTGAGCACGGGATTCTGAGAATACTCGGGTCTTCCCAACATGGAGTTGCGACTTCGCGGATCGTGAGCTTGTGATGGGCTAAGTTGGGACACCCCTGCAGGGTTATGAACTTTCGAAAGCCGTGCCCGCGGTTATGTGGCAGATGGGAATTTGTTAATATTCGGTTGTAGATAACTTGACACCATATCCTTAGGAATACACTACCTGTGTGAGTACCGTGATGGTCTCTTTTCGAAGGGTTTCAGAAAGTGAACACGGTGGGGTTATGCATGAACATGAGTAGCTACGATCACTTATTGATCATCTTTGGCGACCGTTGGCACATATTCTCATCTCGCTCTGAATTGGTAAGCTAGTTGCTTAGTGCTTGCTACAGACACTTTATTACCTCTCCACACCTATAAGGCTTTGTTAGTTTTGATACACGGGAATGAGATTGCTGAGTCCTTGTGACTCACAGATTACAACACACACCAGATGCAGGTATAGTCGAGAACGATGTAGGAGATGGATCAGAACTTCACTGGGAGTTCGATGATGAGCGTGGTCGTTTCTATGTTACGTATCACGACGATCAGTAGTGGTTCCTACTAGGGGCGATCAGGACTTGTGGTTGTGGTATCTTTTCTTGTTTGGATTTCATCTGTAGTCGGACCCTGTGTTATTTGGATGAATGTATGCTATTGTATTCATTGTGTGACGTGGCGAGTGTAAGCCAACTATTTTACTCTTTCATCCCTGTATTTTACATGAGTTGTGCAAAGATACCACACTTGCGATCATTTCAGAATGTGCTTATGTTTCTAACTCATGCCTCGACACGTAGGAGATATACTCGCATCCTGGGCATTACACAAAGGTAGGTTTTGGGTTTTTCCAAACCCATGCCACGAGACATGGTCGAGCAAGATGGGATTTTCCCCTCCGTATAGGAGAGATATACTCTGGGCCCCTCGTGTGATCCGATCAAGATAAGCATGGCCATGCGATAAGGATTATGAGATAATCCGGTTTGTGGTTGGCATCACTGGAACGAGAAAGAGGTCGCGCTAGCACAAGGATGACGGTCTCGCCTTGAGCCTGACTACATATATCGTGTGGCAAAGGGAACAGAAGTGTGACACGTTGTACAGGTTCGCCTAACCAGCTTCATAGTCTGCTTGGTGTTCGGCATGCCTTGCTAGAGGCTGCTACCAACTGTGTAGTTTGGAGGTGATCCGAACTACGACCAAGCCGGCTTGAACCTAAGGGGTCGCGCGCTTAAGGGAAGGAACCTACGAGGTCAGATCCGAGGACACTGGTCGGATGTGATCCGAGCTGTATTCGGATTGTGGCTAAGTAGACTTGTGGGCTTTAGGATCTGCGCAAGGCCCAAGAGTTGAGCCTGCGATAGATGCCTATATATAGTGGAGGTGCGGCACACTTATTCGGTTGATCGCTTCGGCGCTGTCGTTAGGGCTTTGCATGTGTTTCAACTAGCCACCTCCACTAGCCGCCGGTTGTGTGATCGGACCTAGCAGTCTGCCACACGACGTTCCTCCTGCATGCACGAATACCGTTAGAGGTGGTGCACTTGCGCTGCTATGGTGAACCTATTCGCGGGATTCGATCGGCTACGTGGGAGACCGGCAAGGAGGAGACGACTCCGGAAACGCGAGGCGACTCCGGGAACGTGCTGCCTCAACTTTACTTCCACTGCACGGCACTGCGCGTCTAGTGGTAACGATCAGTGATCCATCTCCCTTAGCATGTTCCTGGATGTTCTGCATGTAGGAAAATTTTAATTTGTAGTTGACGCACCCTACGGTAGAACCCAACAGCCTGGTCCCTGGTCGTTGTCCGCGGTTATTTCATAATAACATGTTTAATGAGTTTGGATATTTGATCTGAGTTGGGTCGTTGGCCTTATACGCACTAACTGCCACGCGGGACAAGATATGGGCAACCGGCGTCGTAGTATCAGCCGAAGCCTTCTGGACGTCAACGATTGAGCGGCGCGCACCGGGTTGGACCGCGTAACACAACTTCCTTTGTAATGGCGGTTTCTAGGTCTGCTCACTGGCCACGTTCGCAATGTGCAGGAGTGAAAAGGGCGATGTGCCCAAGACCCCTGCGCGCTTACGATTTAGACCGGCGTGCTGACCTCTCTGTCGGGCCTAGGTAGGGTTGCGACGTGTTGATCTTTCGAGGCTGGGCATGACCCAGGAAAGTGTGTCCGGCTAGAGTGATCGAGCGTGTCGGGTTATGTGGTGCACCCCTATAGGGAAGTAATGTTGGAAATATGCCCTAGAGGCAATAATAAATTGGTTATTATTATATTTCCTTGTTCACAATAATCGTTTATTATCCATGCTAGAATTGTATTGATAGGAAACTCAGATACATGTATGGATACATAGACAAACACCATGTCCCTAGTGAGCCTCTAGACGACTAGCTCGTTGATCAATAGATGGTTACGGTTTCCTAACCATGGACATTGGATGTCGTTGATAACGGGATCACATCATTAGGAGAATGATGTGATGGACAAGACCCAATCCTAAGCCTAGCACAGATCGTGTAGTTCGTATGCTAAAGCTTTTCTATATGTCAAGTATCTTTTCCTTAGACCATGAGATTGTGCAACTCACGGATACCGTAGGAATGCTTTGGGTATACCAAACGTCACAACGTAACTGGGTGGCTATAAAGGTGCACTACAAGTATCTCCGAAAGTGTCTGTTGAGTTGGCACGAATCGAGACTGGGATTTGTCACTCCGTGTGACGGAGAGGTATCTCTGGGCCCACTCGGTAGGACATCATCATAATGTGCACAATATGTGATCAAGGAGTTGATCACGGAATGATGTGTTACGGAACGAGTAAAGAGACTTGCCGGTAACGAGATTGAGCGAGGTATCGGCATACCGACGATCGAATCTCGGGCAAGTGCTATACCGATAGACAAAGGGAATCGTATACGGGATTGATTGAATCCTTGACATCGTGGTTCATCCGATGAGATCATCGTGGAACATGTGGGAGCCAACATGGGTATCCAGATCCCGCTGTTGGTTATTGACCGGAGAGTTGTCTCGGTCATGTCTACATGGTTCCCGAACCCGTAGGGTCTACACACTTAAGGTTCGATGACGCTAGGGTTATAGGGAAAGTATGTACGCGGTTACCGAATGTTGTTCGGAGTCCCGGATGAGATCCCGGACGTCACGAGGAGTTCCGGAATGGTCCGGAGGTAAAGATTCATATATGGGAAGTCCTGTTTTGGTCACCGGAAAAGTTTCGGGCAATATCGGTAATGTACCGGGACCACCGGGAGGGTCCCGGGGGTCCACCAGGTGGGGCCACCAACCCCAGGTGGCTGCGTGGGCTAAGTGTGGGAGGGGACCAGCCCCAAGGGGGCTGGTGCGCCCCCCCACCAAGTCCCAGGGCGCCCCAAGAGGGGAAGGGGGGCAAACCCTAATGCAGTTGGGCCCTAAGGCCCAATAGTGGTGCGCCTCCCCCTCTCTCCCCCTTTGGCCGCCCCCCCTAGATGGATCTAGGGCTGGCCGCACCCTAGGGGAGGGAAACCCTAAAGGGGGGCGCAGCCCTCCCTTCCCCCTATATATATGAGGGGTTTTGGGGCTGCTAGAGACACGAGAACATCTCCCTCTTGGTGCAGCCCTACCCCTCTCCCTCCTCGTCTCTTGCAGCGCTTGGCGAAGCCCTGCTGGAGTCCCGCGCTCCTCTACCACCACCATGCCGTCGTGCTGCTGTTGGTTGGAGGTTTCCCAACCTCTCCCTCTCTCCTTGCTGGATCAAGGCGTGGGAGACGTCACCGGGCTGTACGTGTGAAGAACGCGGAGGCACCGTCCGTTCGGTGCTAGGATCTTCGGCGATCTGAATCGCGGCGAGTACGACTCCATCAACCGCGTTCTAGTAACGCTTCCGCTTAGCGATCTACAAGGGTATGTGGATCCAACTCTCCTCTCGTAGATGTGCATCTCCTAGATTGATCTTGGTGAACGTAGGAAAATTTTTGTTTCCCATGCGACGTTCCCCAACAGTGGCATCATGAGCTAGGTTCTTGCGTAGATGCTTTCTCGAGTAGAACACAAAAGGGTTTGTGGCGTTGATGTTTAAATTGCTGCCCTCCTTAGTCTTTCTTGATTCAGCGGTATTATGGGATGAAGCGGCCCGGACCAACTTTACATGTCCACGTACATGAGACCGGTTCCATCGACAGACATGTGACTTTTGTTGCATAAGATGGCTGGCGGGTGTCTGTCTCTCCTATCTTAGTTGAATCGGAATAGAACAAGGCGGTCCTTGTAGAAGGTTAAATAGCAACTTGAATATCACCGTTGTGGTTTTGCGTAGGTAAGAAGCGTTCTTGCTAGATACCCATAGCAGCCACGTAAAAACATGCAACAACAAATTAGAGGACGTCTAACTTGTTTTTGCAGGGTATGTATGTGATATGATATGGCCAATGACATGATGAGATATATTTGATGTATGAGATGATCATGTTGTAATAGTTAATATCGACTTGCATGTCGATGCATACGGCAACCGGCAGGAGCCATAGGGTTGTCTTTAATTATTTGTATGACCTGCGTGTCAATCATTAAGCGCTATGTAATGCTTTACTTTATCGCTAAGCGGTAGCAATAGTAGTAAGAGCATGGTGGGCGCGCGACAACCCCGATGGCGACACGATGATGGAGATCATGATGATGGAGATCATGGTGTGGCGCCGGTGACGATGGAGATCATGCCGGTGCTTTGGAGATGGAGATCAAAAGCACGAGTTGATGGCCATATCATGTCACTTATGATTTGCATGTGATGTTAATCCTTTTATGCATCTTATTTTGCAAGGGACGACGGTAGCATTATAAGATGATCCCTCACTAAAATTTCAAGATAAAATTGTGTTCCCCCCGAGTGTGCGCCGTTGCGAAGGTTCGTCGTTTCGAAGCACCACGTGATGATCGGGTGTGATAGACTCTACGTTCGCATACAACGGGTGCAAGCCAGTTTTTGCACATGCAGAACACTCGGGTTAGACTTGACGAGCCTAGCATGTACAGACATGGCCTCGGAACACGGAGGACCGAAAGGTCGAGCATGAGTCATATAGTAGATATGATCAACATGTTGATGTTCACCATTGACACCACCTCATCTCACGTGATGATCGGACTTGGGTTGGTGAATTTGGATCATGTCACGCTCGGATGACCGGAGGGATGTCAATTTGAGTGGGAGTTATAAGTAATTTGATTAGTTAAACTCACTTATCATGAACAATAGTCTAAGTTGCCTTTGCAAATTATGTTGTAGATCAATAGCTTGCGTTGTAGCTCCCTGTTTAAATACGATCCTAGAGAAAGACTAAGTTGAAAGATATTGTAAGCAAGGATGCGGACTGGGTCCGTAGTCCGAGGAGTGTCCTCACTGCTGCACAGAAAGCTTACGTCTTTGATGCACCGCTCGATGTGCAAACCCCTACAACGTTGTCTGTGGATGTTGTGAACACCTGACAGAGACGTCCTGATGACTACTTGATAGTTTAGTGCACCATACTTTATGGCTTGGAATCGGGATTCCAATGACGTTTTGAACGCCATGGAACATATGAGATGTTCTAAGAGCTGAAATTGGGATTTCAGGCTCATGCCCATGTTAAGAGGTATGAGACCTCTGACAAGTTCCTTTGCCAAAAGGATGGAGGAGAATAGCTCAACTAGTGAGCATGTGCACAGAATGTCTGGGTGCTGAAATCACTTGAACCAAGTGGGAGTTAATCTTCCAGGTGAGATAGTGGTTGACGGAATTCTCTAGACACTATCACCAAGCTACTAGAACTTCGTGAAGAACTATGGCATGCAAAGGATGGATGATCCCGGTGCTGTTAGCGGTTCTTAGTACCGCAAAAGTAGAAATCAAGAAGGAGCATCAAGTGTTGATGGTTTAAACAAGACCACTGGTTTCAAAAGGGTAAGGGCTAGAAGGGAAACTTCATGAATGGCAAACCTGTTGTCGCTCTGATGAAGGAACCCATGGTTGAACCCAAACCTCGAGACCAAGTGCTTCTATTGTAAGGGGAACGGTCACATGATAGCGGAACCACCCCAAATACATGGTAGATATGATAGCTGACAACTTCAACAAAGTGTATTTGATATACGTGTTATTGATGTGTACCTTAGTAGTACTCCTTGTAGCACCTGGGTATTGGATACCGGTTCAGTTGCTATTATTAGTGACTTGAAGCAAAAGCTACGGACTGAACGGAGACTAGCTAAGGACGAGGTGACGATGTGTGTTGGAAGTGTTTCCAAGGTTGATGAGATCACCATCGCACACTTCCTCTATTTTCGAGATTAGTATTGAACCTAGATAAATGTTATCAGGTGTCTACGTTGAGCATGAAAATGATTAGATCATGTTCATCGCAATACGGTTATTCATTTAAGTTAGAGAATAATGGTTATTCTGTTTACATGAATAATACCTTTATGGTCATGCACCCAATGGTTCGTTGAATCTCGATCATGGTAATACACATAATGATAATATTAATGCCAAAAGATGTAGAGTTAATAATGATAGTACCACTTTCTTGTGGCACTGCCGCTTAGGTCATTTTGGCATAAAATGCATGAAGAAACTCCATGCTGATGGACGTTTGGAGTCACTTGATTTTGAATCGCTTGACACATGCGAGCCATGCCTCATGGGCAGGATGACTGAGATCTCGTTTTCAGGTACAATGAAACGGGTAAGTAACTTATTGGAAATCATACATGCTGATGTATGTGATCCAATGAGAATTAAGGCGTGTGGTGGATATCGTTATTTTCTCATCTTCACTGACGATTTGAGTAGATATGGTATATTTACTTAATGAAGCAACAGTCTGAAACGTTTGAAAGGTTCAAAAATTTTCAGAGTGAAGATTAAGAATCATCATAACAATAAGATCATGTTCCTACGATCTGATCAAGGGGATATTATCTTAATTATGAGTTTGGCAATCACTTGAGACATTGTGGAATTGTTTCGCAGTTGAAGTCCCCTGGAGCACCACAGCGTAATGGTGTGTCCGGACATCGTAATCGAACCTTATGAGATATGGTGCGATCTATGGTGTGTCTTACCGATCTACCGCTATTATTTTGAGGTTATGCATTAGAGACAACTGCATTCACTTTATATAGGACACCATCTAAGTCCGTTGAGACGACGTCGTATGGTTTGGCAAGAAACCAAAGTTGTCGTTTTCTTAAATGTTTGGGGCTGCGATGCTTATGGCTTCAGCCAGGAAAAGCTCGAACCCAAAGCGGACAAATACATCTTCATAGGATACCCAAAGGTAACAGTTGGGTATACCTTCTATCTCAGATCCAATGACAAAAATGTTTGTCGCTAAGAACGGGTCCTTTCTCGAGAAGGAGTTTCTCTCGAAAGAAATGAGTGGGAGGAAGATAGAACTTGATGAGGTTGTCGAACCCTCACTTCAACCGGAGAGTAGTGCAACACAGAAAGATGTTTCTGTGGAATCTACAACAGTTGAAGAGGAAACTAATGATAGTGATCATGAAGCTCCAGATCAAGTTGCTATCGAACCTCGTAGGTTGACAAGGATATGTACTACTCCTGAGTGGTACGTTGATCCTGTCTTAGAGGTCATGTTGTTGGACAACGATGAACCTACGAACTATGGAGAAGCGATGGTGGGCCCATATTCCGACAAATGGTTAGAAGCCGATAAATCCGAGATAGGATCCATGTATCAAAACAAAGTATGGACTTTGGTGGACTTGCCCTGTGATCGACAAGCCATTGAGACAAATGGATCTTTAAGACTAAGACGGATGTGGACGGTAATGTCACCGTCTATGAAGCTCGACTTGTGGCGAAGAGTTTTCCACAAGTTCAAGGAGTTGACTACGATGAGATTTTCTCACCCGTAGCGATGCTTAAGACCGTCGGAATCATGTTAGCATTAGCTGCATTTATGAAATCTGGCAGATGGATGACAAAACAAGTTTCCTTACCAGTTTTCGTAAGGAAAGGTTGTATGTGATACAATCAGAAAGGTTTTGTCGATCCTAAGGATGCTAAAAGATATGCTAGCTCCAGCGATCCTTCCATGGACTAGAGCAAGCATCTCGGAGTCGGAATATACACTTTGATGGAGTGATCAAAGTTTTTGGGTATACAAAGTTTGTTGGAAACTTGTATTTGCAATAAAGTGAGTGGGAGCACTACAACATTTCTGATAAGTATATGTGAATGACATATTGTTGATTCGAAATGATGTAGAATTTCTGGAAAGCATAAAGGGTTGTTTGAAAGGTGTTTTTCAAAGGAATACCTGGATAAAGCTGCTTACATATTGGGCATCAAGACGCCTGATGATACTTTCAAAGGAACACACACCTTTGACGTGATTTTGAAGGAGTTCAAAATAGATCAGTTAAAAGAAAGAGTTCTTACCTGAGTTGTAAGGTGTGAAGTTGAGTAAGACTCAAAACTTGACCACGGCAGAAGGAAGAGGAAGGACGAAGGTCGTCCCCTATGCTTTTGTCATAGGCTCTATACGGTATGCCATGCTAAGTACCGCACCTGATGTGTGCCTTGCCACATGTCTGGCAAGAGGGTACAAAGGTGATCCAGGAGTGGATTACTAGATAGTGGTCAAAATTATCCTTAGAGGAATAAGGAAATGTTTCTCGGTTATGGAGGTGATAAAGAGTTCGACGTAAAGAGTTACGTCGATGCAAGCTTAACACCTATCCGGATAACTCTAAGTGGAGATACCGGATACGTATAATGGAGCAACAGTTTGGAATAGCTCCAAGTGGAACGTGGTAGCAGCATCTACGATATGACATAAAGTTTTGCGAAGTACATAGGGATCTGAATGTTGCAGACCCGTTGACTACAACCTCTCTCACAAGCATAACATGATCAAACACAGAACTCATTGAGTGGTAATCACATATTGATGTGAACTAGATTACTGACTCTAGTGAACTCTTTGGATGTTAGTCACATGGCGATGTGACCTATGAGTGTTAATCACATGGCGATGTGAACTAGATTATTGACTCTAGTGCAAGTGGGAGACTGTTGGAAATATGCCCTAGAGGCAATAATAAATTGGTTATTATTATATTTCCTTGTTCACAATAATCGTTTATTATCCATGCTAGAATTGTATTGATAGGAAACTCAGATACATGTATGGATACATAGACAAACACCATGTCCCTAGTGAGCCTCTAGACGACTAGCTCGTTGATCAATAGATGGTTACGGTTTCCTAACCATGGACATTGGATGTCGTTGATAACGGGATCACATCATTAGGAGAATGATGTGATGGACAAGACCCAATCCTAAGCCTAGCACAGATCGTGTAGTTCGTATGCTAAAGCTTTTCTATATGTCAAGTATCTTTTCCTTAGACCATGAGATTGTGCAACTCACGGATACCGTAGGAATGCTTTGGGTATACCAAACGTCACAACGTAACTGGGTGGCTATAAAGGTGCACTACAAGTATCTCCGAAAGTGTCTGTTGAGTTGGCACGAATCGAGACTGGGATTTGTCACTCCGTGTGACGGAGAGGTATCTCTGGGCCCACTCGGTAGGACATCATCATAATGTGCACAATATGTGATCAAGGAGTTGATCACGGGATGATGTGTTACGGAACGAGTAAAGAGACTTGCCGGTAACGAGATTGAGCGAGGTATCGGCATACCGACGATCGAATCTCGGGCAAGTGCTATACCGATAGACAAAGGGAATCGTATACGGGATTGATTGAATCCTTGACATCGTGGTTCATCCGATGAGATCATCGTGGAACATGTGGGAGCCAACATGGGTATCCAGATCCCGCTGTTGGTTATTGACCGGAGAGTTGTCTCGGTCATGTCTACATGGTTCCCGAACCCGTAGGGTCTACACACTTAAGGTTCGATGACGCTAGGGTTATAGGGAAAGTATGTATGCGGTTACCGAATGTTGTTCGGAGTCCCGGATGAGATCCCGGACGTCACGAGGAGTTCCGGAATGGTCCGGAGGTAAAGATTCATATATGGGAAGTCCTGTTTTGGTCACCGGAAAAGTTTCGGGCGATATCGGTAATGTACCGGGACCACCGGGAGGGTCCCGGGGGTCCACCAGGTGGGGCCACCAACCCCAGGTGGCTGCGTGGGCTAAGTGTGGGAGGGGACCAGCCCCAAGGGGGCTGGTGCGCCCCCCCACCAAGTCCCAGGGCGCCCCAAGAGGGGAAGGGGGGCAAACCCTAATGCAGTTGGGCCCTAAGGCCCAATAGTGGTGCGCCTCCCCCTCTCTCCCCCTTTGGCCGCCCCCCCTAGATGGATCTAGGGCTGGCCGCACCCTAGGGGAGGGAAACCCTAAAGGGGGGCGCAGCCCTCCCTTCCCCCTATATATATGAGGGGTTTTGGGGCTGCTAGAGACATGAGAACATCTCCCTCTTGGCGCAGCCCTACCCCTCTCCCTCCTCGTCTCTTGCAGCGCTTGGCGAAGCCCTGCTGGAGTCCCGCGCTCCTCCACCACCACCACGCCGTCGTGTTGCTGTTGGAGGAAGTCTTCCCCAACCTCTCCCTCTCTCCTTGCTGGATCAAGGCGTGGGAGACGTCACCGGGCTGCACGTGTGTTGAACGCGGAGGCACCGTTGCTTCGGTGCTAGGATCTTCGGCGATCTGAATCGCGGCGAGTACGACTCCATCAACCGCGTTCTTGAACGCTTCCGCTTAGCGATCTACAAGGGTATGTGGATCCAACTCTCCTCTCGTAGATGTGCATCTCCTAGATTGATCTTGGTGAGCGTAGGAAAATTTTTGTTTCCTATGCTACGTTCCCCAACAAGTAATCTATTTGAATAGTCGTGTCCACGGTAATAAGACGACCCGGAGTTGTATTCTGACCTCATGACAACTAGAACCTGATACTTAATAAAAACACACCCTTTCAAGTGCTAGATAGGACCCGATGATCGCCTTCCCACAGGGCGGCGAGGGGAGGATTGCCGGGTAGGGTTATGCTAGACGATGTTACTTGGTGAACTTACCAACTACTCTCATCTACTCCTGCAAGATGGAGGCTGCCAGAAGCGTAGTCTTCGATAGGCCTAGCTTTCCCCCTCTTATGCTGGCATTTTGCAGTTTAGCTGACAAATATTACCCCTTTATACAGATACCATTGCATATGTAGTGTAGATCCCTGCTTGCGAGTACTTTGGATGAGTACTCACGGTTGCTTTGCTTCCCCTTCCCCCACCCCCCGTTTTCCTTCTTTTCAGATGATGCAACCAGATGGTGGAGCCCAGGACCCAGATGACTTCGCCGACGACTACTACTATCCCACTCGAGCCTACTACCATGTGGAGTCTGCCGACGACCAAGAATAGCTTAGGAGGCTCCCAGGTAGGAGGCATGCACCTCCTCGATCTGTATCGCTGTTTGTGCTAGCCATCTTATGGCACCTTGTTTAACTTATGTCTATACTCAGATATTGTTGCTTCCGCTGACTTGTTTATGATCGAGCTTATGTATTCGAGCCCTCGAGTCCCTTGGCTTGTAATACGAAGGTTGTATGATCTTTAATTTGTGTCTAGAGTCGTGTTGTGATATCTACCCGTGAGTCCCTGATCTTGGTCGTACACATTTGCGTGCATGATTAGTGTACAATCAAATCGGGGGCATCACACCACCACTCTAAATCGTGTCATCTAATAACCCCATTGCAATGATGAGGTCCACTAGGTCTAGCACGTCCTGTAAGAAGAGACTATTGTCGGTGTCAAAACGGGTAGATCTCTGGTAGGGGGTCCCGTACTGTGCGTCTAAGAATCGAAGGTAACAGGAGGCAGGGAACACGATGTTTACCAAGTTCGGGCCCTCTTAATGGAGGTAATATCCTACTTCCTGCTTGATTGACTTTGATGAGTATAGGGGTTACAATAGTTGATCTACCTCGAGATCGTAATGACTAAACCCTAGATATCTAGTTTGTATGACTAACTCCTCCGGTTTATATAGACACCGGAGGGGGCTAGGGTTGTACAGAGTCGGTTTACAGAGAAAGGAATCATCATATCCACACGCCAAGCTTGCCATCCACGCCAAGGAGAGTCCCATCCGGACACGGCGGAAAGTCTTCCATCTTGTATCTTCATGGCCCATTAGTCCGACCCACGTTACGTAGCCCGGACACCCTAGGACCCAGTAATTCAGGACTCCCTCAAATGTCACGCAAAACATACATTCTTGTTGCTTTCTTCCTCATACAATACGTACTACTAGTACTAATACTACTCATTCTTCTATAAACCTTGCGCTTGACATCTCAAAAATAGTAACCTTGTGCTTGGCTCTTCACCTCTTCAGGAAGTCGAGAAGTGATGGTACTACAGTATATGGTTCTAGCTATCGGAGACGGAATGAATTGCTGAACATCCACCACGTGAGCGAGGGGCGAGGGGCGAGGGAGAGTGTGTACTACTACGTCTGTTTCAATATGGACTACATACAGAGCAAAATGAGTGCATTTACACTCTAAAATATGTCTATATACATCAATGTTTGGAGTATGTACTGGTATTTCATATTGAAATATGCTAAAAGACCTATATTTCAAACAATATGGTAATCTCTCTAACTAAGGTAGGGACGAGCAGTATATATACGTCTAACAGAGGGAGTAGTAAAATTTTCTCATCCTGCGAGCCACCGCACGCGCGGACGAGGGAGAGGGCGTAGGCGAGGCTGGTCGTAATGGAAGTATCATAAGCGGTATTATACATGCCAGCTAGACTTGTTGGATGATGTGGCACACAATGAAATGAGGAAAGAGAGGGTATGCTATCATATGATGATACCGTATCATATTAACTATTATACTACTTTGTGTCAAGCATGTCAATTAATAAGCCAACCTAAGGCAACCTAAGTAGGGAGGTAATATCATATACTCGTATCATATGCATGATACAAGTATATGATACTCCCCATTACAACCAGCTTCTCCTCGTCTTGCGAGCCACCACGCGCGTGGGTGAGGGAGCGGGCGTAGGCGTAGTAAGCAAGCTTCTCCTCGTCCTGTGACTCTGCGAGCCACCACGCCCGTGGGCGGGGGAGATGGCGTACTAAGCAAGCTTCTCCTCGGTCTGTGAGTTGACGGGACAGATCAAAAGTAGCACAGAGCATCTCCAATGTATAGACCCTTGCCTCTAAGGTAGGCACCACATGGTTTGCCTTTTTCTAAATAACATGTGAAGTCGCAATTTGTTTGTTCACCCGTGGTACACGATCCTCCATCAAGTGGACAACCTTTACACGTGTTAAATTACCATGTGGGCTCCCTTTTCGTATAGAAATGAGCTCCACCGTGTACCCACGCAGTTGTGGTTGGAAAAGAGGTGGGAGTACAGTACGTGTGTCGAGCGTGCACCTCTTCTCATCGTGCACGTCCCCCACCTATGTGGGGATGTGTGTGAGAGAGATACAAACCTAGAGAGATGGCATGCGTCCATGAGTGTTTTTTGTTAGGGGAGGTGTTTGATTTCGTGAATGTATTTGTGGGAATATGTGTAGATGATATCTCAAACAAAAATGTGACACATGCAATGTGTGTGAAATAGAGGCCTATTTATATCATATATAGAGGGGCGATCCTCGAGAAGAGAGGGAGGGGTCATAGGTATCGATACAGTCAAAGAGAGGATCAAGTGTGTGGGTGCGAGATCGATGAAGAGAGCCATCGAAATTGTGTGTGTGCACGTCAAAGATATAGGGCGACTGGACTACCGGAACGTTAGAGGGCATAGGGCAAGTTTGTGTGTGGCAGGGAGACATGACTAGAGCGCTCGATATATCGGTGTGTGTGTGGGGGGGGGGGCAGAGACCTAACTAAAGAGGTATATCGACTCGTATATGTATTGAGAAGAAGAGACCTAGCTATGTCTTGAGGGATATTGGTCGACATCCATACATAAGTGAAGGATGGGAAATAGGTTGGGAGAGAGAGAGAGGTAGAGTGCCGGAGGGGTGGTGGAGTTTCTTCTCGGAGATGATGGGAGAGGCCTACTAGACAAACTAAGGGTACAACTGCAATATCAAGAAGAGAGGGAATGTGTTTCTATGTGTGTGTGCCTGATAGACGTGTCAGGAGGCATGCATGGATGATGAAGGGGGACCGTATGTGTTTGGTAAGAAAACCTAACTAGATTGATAGATCAATTGTTGTGTGTCAGGGGAAGGGAGAGACATAACTAATGAGATGGATCGATCGGCGCGTGGGGAAAACGAGTTATAAACGGCCTAGATAACTATATGTATAATGGGATATTGGTCGGTTTACATCCATTTGTTGGAGGCCAATAAGGCCGAGAGAGATGGATGGAGAGAGAGGGATGGAGCTAGGAGGCGGTGCGAGGGGCCTACCAGATAGGGGAGGAGTGTGCGATTGTGAGATTGATGAAAAGAGGGGCAAGAGTTTACACGTGTGTGGGACCGTATGAGAGACATGAGGCATGGACAGAGAAAGGAGGTGATTGAAAGTGTGTGTGTATGTGGTAGGAAGGCATCGCTAGAGAGGTTTATCGATCCGTGTGTGTCGGAAAGAAGGAATTGTGGAGATTGTGGGAGAATGGCATAAAGAAAATAAATGAATATGTGCGATGGATAGAATGCCGAGGGAGGGGTAGAGCGAGGAGGGTGTGTGCATGCATGAGATAAAGTTAGCGCTAGCTACAAAGGTTAGAGGATTGTGTTGGGTGTAAGAGACTAACAAAGATCATAATTTGAATTGAAAGTGGATTCATATATTTGATTAAGAGATCATAGTGTTATAAACCTATGCATGCATGAATATAGCTATGATATGTGTGGTGTGGTTTTGGACATGTTATACTATAATGTGAAAATGCGTGGCATTTGCAACTCACAATTAAATATCGAACAATCTAAACCATACTATTCATCGAACAATCTCATACTTTTTTTGAATTTCTGATAACGTGTGGCGTTTGCAGCTCACAACTAAATATCGGACAATCTAGACCATACATTATGTGATATCGAACAATCTCACATTTTATTTGAATGTGTGATAATGTGTGGTGTTTGCAACGCACAGCTAAATACTTGTAGGCGTAGGGGGCGGGGTGTCGGTGTCAATACCGGCAGATCTCGGGTAGGGGGTCCCGAACTATGCGTCTAAGGATCGAAGTTAACAGGAGGTAGGGGACACAATGTTTTACCCAGGTTCAGGCCCTCTTGATCGAGGTAATACCCTACTTCCTCCTAGATTGACTTTGATGAGTACATGGGTTACAAGAGTTGATCTACCTCGAGATCGTAATGATTAAACCCTAGATTTCTAGTATGTATGATTATGAATGCCTCTATGGACTAAACCCTCCGGTTTATATAGACACCGGAGGGGGATAGGGTTGTACAGAGTCGGTTTATAGAGAAAGGAATCTTCATATCCACACGCCAAGCTTGCCTTCCACGCTAGGGAGAGTCCCATCCGGACACAGGGGAAAGTCTTTGATACGTCCAAAATGCATCACTATTTTGTATCATAATTTATCCTTATTCATTGATATATTTCACGTTACGGTGATGTTCTTATGTTGTTTTGGTCTATTTTACACAGTTTGCAAACTTTCCGATGCCGAAGCAGCAGACGCAGGATTCAGTAGTAAAAAGTGGACGCTGAGTTGCTGAAGAACAATACCTCCAAATTACCTGAAAATTGACGGGAGATATTTTTCAGACGGATCACGAAGGCACGCGAAAGGGCAACCAGAGGGGGGCCACAGGGTGCCCAGGCGCCCTGGGGGCACGCCCCCCCTGGCCGTGCCGGGGGGGGCCTGGAGCCCCTGGCCCACCTCTGGCCGCCCCCTTTTGCATATATGCTCTCCGTTATCCAAAAACCCTAGGGACGGGAATTTTTACGGAGTTCCGCCGCCGCTCCGTGGCGGAAACCTACAGAGAAGAAAAAGCCATCTCCGGCGGGCAGATTCCGCCGGGGAGATCACCTCCCGGAAGGGGAGATCGTCGCCATCGTCATCACCATCGTCACGGGCATCATCGAGATCATCATCAACATCATCCCCAACACCAGCACCATCTCCATCTTCATCCAAATCTCATCTTACAATCGCAACTTGTGTTGTAACTCGTACTACCTATCCTCTCTACTCCATCGGTGTTGATTACTACCTTGTGGTGAATGCTATTGAGTTTTGTTGGAGAAATATTATTATGTCCATATTGTTTATCACCTATTTATCCCCACTGATCATGATCTCCTTTATGTCTCGTGAGTAGTTACCTTAGTTCTTGAGGACATGGGGAAAGTCTTGTTGTTAGTAGTCATATGTTGTTGAAGTAATATGTGTTGTTACTTAAGTTGCGTTGTCATTCTACTAGTGGTGTTGTGTGAGTCGAACACCCAACACTTCGCCTTATTAAGGACCTAGGAGAATACATTGTGTATAAAGAATGCTTATGGTGGGTTGCCGGAGTGACAGAAACCTGAACCCCAGTTCGCACGCTTTTGCATAAGGGAATAATGGATCCTCGATCGTATTGCTATGGTTAGGCTTTTGCCTTAAATTCTATCTTGTATTTGCGGATGCTTGCAAGGTGTTTAATCATAAGAGTGCACTCATCTTAGTCTAGAGAGTGTACTAGCATAGATCCACCCACTCAACACTTATCAACACATAACATAGTATCGATACGGAATATGGTGAAAGCACATGACTACCTCTCCCGTGTGTCCTCAGGAACGCTTTAGTCTTTATAAGTTCAGTTGCTAGGCCTCTCCTTTGCTAAGAAAGGATTGGGCCACTTGTTACTCTCAGTGCCTTTTATATTGCTTGCTTTTACCTTCCTGTTGCCTATATCGAGAAAACCCCTAAAAAGTTATCTTTCAGTGTTTGCAGTAATTTCTTCCTTAGAATCGCTTATCAATACCTTCTGCTCCTCGTTGGGTTCGACACTCTTACTTATCGAAAACGCTGCAATAGATCCCTTACGGTTGTGGGTCATCAAGTACTGTTTTCTGGCGCCGTTGCCGGGGAGCGTAGCGCTATTGGTAAAGTGAAACTGGTAAGGAAGTTTTTATAATTCTGTTTTTGTTTTTGCTATTGCTGCTCTTTGTCCTTATGGATAACCCTGTTATTGGAGCGTTGCTTGCGGGAAGACGCCCCACACCTGTGGTGGTTGATCCTCCCCCTACTGAAATTGTGCCTTATAAAATACCAGCTGGCATTATCGATTATGTTTTGGCTAATCGTTATGCAGGAGACAGACATCCTGATGAACACTTGCTATATCTGTCGCAACTAAGTTCATTATTTAAGCTTGCAGGTGTATCGAGGGAGTTTGTCATGAGAAAATTGTTTGCCGTATCACTTATAGATAAAGCTTCAGATTGGTATAGGCTTCTCGATAACTCACACTTGCTTGACTGGCAGGAGCTTATGTCTCTCTTTTATATTAAGTTTTATCCTCTTCATGAAATTCATCGAGACAGGAACTATATCTATAATTTTAGGCCTCGTGACGGAGAAAGCATTGCTCAAGCTTGGGGGAGATTGAAGTCCCTAATGCTCAAATGCCCTATTCATAAGCTTCCCAAGGAAATTATACTTACAAATTTTTATGCCAGGCTTTCTCGTCAGGATAAGGAGATGCTAGATGCCTCCTCTAGTGGGGTATTTCAGAAGAAAGTGTTGAAGAAAGGTGGGATCTCATTGAAAGGATCCAGAGGAATACCAAAGATTGGGAAATTGATAAAGGTATTGAACCCGCTATAAATTATGAACATGATTATATTGAGAGCTATGTGAAAACTGATTACTTCAATACTTTTTGCTCTAAGATTGGTCTTGATTCCCATCTAGTGATTGATTTCTGTAAGAATTTTGCCTCTCACGTTGATTCTTTTAAAAAGAAGAGAGACCAGCACCATGAACCTTTTAAAGAGCCACCTATTGATATTTATGTTGCTGACCCTATTTTGCCTGCAGTTATATATGAATAGCCTCCTTTTCCCACGAGGATAAGGGGGCACTCTCTTGTGACAGGCATAATAAATAAAAGTGAGAGAAGAGTTGATGAGCCTGAGGACCAGATCAGGGTCGATCCTCAAGTTGCATTGATTAAAGACCTTGCTACTAATGATGTTTTGGATTCCAATATAAATTTTTGTGCTGTTTCCACTAACCTTGTCACAGCCAAGAATAAAGGCCCAATTTCAGGTACTCCAGTGGTATCTGTTAAAATAGGAGATCACAATTATTATGGGCTATGCGATTTGGGATCGAGTGCAAGCGCTATCCCCTATTCACTTTATGAAGAAATCATCGGTGAGATTTCCCCTTGTGAACTTGAAGAAGTTGATGTTACCATTCATCTTGCAAACAGAACAACTATCTCTCCTATCGGGATTGTGAGGGACGTTGAAGTCCTATGTGGAAAGGTAAAATACCCTACCGACTTTCTAGTACTTGGTTCAGAGAGGGACAATTTTTGTCCAATTATTTTTGGTAGACCTTTTCTTAGAACTTGTGGAGCTATAATAGATTGCAAGAAAGGTAAAGTTTCTGTTGAATTCGATGGTGAGCCATATGAATTTAATTTTTTTAAGTTCTCTAAGCAGCCTCGTGGTACTGATTTACCTAGTGATGATAAAATTATTGAAAGTATTGCCTCTATTGCTATTCCCCCTAATGATCCTTTGCAGCAATACATGGAGGACCACGAGAATGATTTGCATATGCAGGAAAGAAATGAACTAGATGGAATATTTTTGAGGCAGCCTGCTATCCTGAACCACAACCTTCCGGTTGAACCTTTGGGAATTTTATCAAAACCGAAGGAAGACCCGGTGTTCGATCTTAAACCTCTTCCCGATACGCTCAAGTATGCTTATTTAGATGAAAAGAAAGTATATCCTGTTATTATCAATTCTAACCTTTCAGGATATGAAGAAGAGCAATTATTGGAAGTACTTCGTAAACACCGAGGCGCAATTGGCTATACCCTTGATGACATTAAGGGGATTAGTCCATCTATCTGTCAACATACTATCAACCTTGAGCATGATGCTAAACCAGTTGTTGATCATCAACGACGGTTGAACCCGAAGATGATGGATGTTGTGAGAACTGAGATTCTCAAGCTTTTGGCCGCATGTATTATCTACCCTATAGATGATAGTAGGTGGGTAAGTCTGGTACATTGTGTTCCTAAGAAAGGAGGTACAACTGTGGTTCCTAATGATAAAAATGAATTAATACCTCAGAGAATTATTATTGGATATAGAATGTGTATTGATTACAGGAAGTTGAACAAAGCAACCAGGAAGGATCACTACCCGTTGCCGTTCATCGACCAAATGCTTGAAAGGTTATCCAAAAATACCCACTTTTGTTATCTCGATGGTTATTCTGGCTTCTCTCAAATTCATGTTAACACTGCCGATCAAGAGAAGACCACTTTTACTTGTCCCTTTGGTACTTATGCATACAGGCGTATGCCTTTTGGTTTATGTAATGCCCCTGCTACTTTTCAAAGGTGTATGCCTGCTATCTTTCATGATTTCTGCGGGGATATTATGGAAGTCTTCATGGACGATTTCTCTGTCTATGGAACTTCTTTTGACCATTGTCTTCACAACCTTAATAAAGTTTTGCAGAGATGCGAGGAGACAAATTTGGTACTCAACTGGGAAAAGTGCCACTTCATGGTTAATGAAGGAATTGTTCTTGGTCACAAGATTTCCGAAAGGGGAATTGAAGTGGACAAAGCCAAGATCGAAGCTATTGAGAGGATGCCCTATCCAAGGGACATCAAAGGTATTCGCAGTTTCCTCGGTCATGCAGGTTTTTATAGAAGATTATTTAAAGACTTTTCTAAAACCTCAAGACCCCTCACTAATCTTCTCCAGAAGGATGTTCCTTTTGTATTTGATGAAAATTGTAAGGAAGCTTTTGAAGTCCTTAAGAAAGCTTTAATAACTGCTCCTATAGTACAACCACCTGACTGGAATTTACCTTTTGAAATTATGTGTGATGCAAGTGATTTTGCTGTTGGAGCTGTTTTAGGACAAAGAGTTGATAAGAAATTGAATGTTATACATTATGCTAGCAAAACTCTTGATAGTGCTCAAAGGAATTATGCTACTACTGAGAAGGAATTCTTAGCTGTAGTTTTTGCTTGTGATAAATTTAGACAGTATATTGTTGATTCCAAAGTTATTATTCATACTGATCATGCTGCCATTAAGTACCTTATGACAAAGAAGGATGCCAAGCCAAGGCTTATCAGATGGGTACTCCTTCTTCAAGAATTTGATTTGCATATTGTTGATAGGAAAGGAGAAGACAATCCGGTAGCGGACAATCTTTCAAGGATGGAAGATATACCGCATGATCCCATCCCAGTCAACGATAGTTTTCTAGACGAGCAACTTGCCGTTGTAAAAGTACAATCTCTTTCCGACCCTTGGTATGCAGATTATGCTAATTTTATTGTTGCAAAGTATTTGCCTCCAGGTTTAACACTTCAGCAAAGGAAGAAGTTCTTTCATGATTTGAGGCACTACTTCTGGGATGACCCACATCTTTTCAAAGAAGGTCCCGACGGGATCGTGAGGAGATGCATTCCGGAACATGAGCAGAAGGACATTCTCAGACGGTGTCATGATAGTCTCTATGGAGGACATCATGCCGGTGAGAGGACTGCACATAAGGTTCTTCAATCAGGTTTTTATTGGCCTACTCTCTTTAAAGATGCTAGAAATTATGTTTTAGCCTGTGATAAATGTCAGAGAGTTGGTAACATTAGTAGAAGGAATGAGATGCCTATGAATTACTCACTAGTTATTGAACCTTTCGATTGTTGGGGTTTTGATTTTATGGGTCCTTTTCCTTCTTCGCACAAGTACACTCACATTTTAGTAGCTGTTGATTATGTGACCAAGTGGGTTGAAGCAATCCCCACTGGAAGTGTTGATCACAAGACATCTTTGAAAATGCTTAAAGATGTAATTTTTCCTAGGTTTGGTGTACCAAGGTATCTCATGACCGATGGAGGATTACACTTCACGCACGGAGCTTTTAGAAAAGCTTTGACCAAATACGATGTTAATCATAGAATTGCTTCTCCATATCATCCTCAAACTAGTGGGCAAGTTGAGCTCACCAATAGAGAGATTAAGTTGATCTTGCAGAAGACAGTAAACAGAAATAGAAAGGACTGGTCAAATAAGTTAGGAGATGCTTTGTGGGCATATAGAACTGCTTACAAAAACCCCATGGGCATGTCCCCCTATAAGATGGTGTATGGCAAGGCTTGCCATTTGCCATTAGAGTTAGAGCACAAACCTTTCTGGGCTGTTAGAGAGCTTAATGCTGACCCAAAATTAGCTGGTGAGAAGCGTCTCATGAACTTGACTTCTCTAGATGAATGGAGAAGTGAAGCTTACGAGAGCGCTAAAATGTTCATGGAAAAGGTAAAAAAGTGGCATGATAGGAAGATTCTCAAACGTGAATTTAATGTTGGTGATATAGTTTTGTTGTTTAGATCCCGTTTCAGGTTTTCTCCAGGTAAACTACTTTCCAGGTGGGAAGGACCATTTCATATTGAAGAAGTTTACCGGTCTGGTGCAATTAAGATTAATAATTTTGAAGGCACCAAACCTCAAGTTGTGAATGGGCAAAGACTTAAACATTACATAGCAGGAGACCCTGTCAATGTTGATGTGAATATAATATACACAACAACTCACGAAGAACATGTTGCAGCCCTGTTTCAGACGCCAGCAAAAGCAGAATAAAGAAAAGGTATGTAGTACGGTAAGGAAACATCGCGAACCGCCATAAAAGTTCCGTATTACGAGTTTTTACAAAATTAGTAAAATTCTGAGCCTAAGTGGAGTCGGAGATGACCTCCAGGGGGTCCAGGCGCCCCCCCTGGCGCGCCCCCCCTGGGCCGCGCCGGGAGGCCGCCTGGACACCCGGGAGTCCGTCTCCGACCCCGCTTTGGTCCGTTACCTTCCTTTCTGTGCATAAATTTTTCCTATATATTTGCCTGGATTGTTCCGGCAATGTATCTTGCGATTTCGCGTGTTTTCTCTTCGATCTGTTTCTGCCAGGGAATCTTTCAGCTGAATTTAGGTGCAATGGCTTCTCCAAGTTCCCCCAAGGACAAGTTCGTCGTCAACATCATCAACCCTTACCTCGCTGAGGTGAAGAAGCACCCTCAGGTTGTTCGGATGGAGGACGGTGTCCTTCATCAAGAAGATCTGAAGGGACCTATCAAGGAGGGGAGCATCCAGGCCAGGCTGGAAGAAGTGGAGCAAGAAGTCTTCGAGTAGAAGAAGATGATCGAGCGTGGTGTTGAAGCTAACTTTAACATCACCAACGAGCTGAAGAACTACTTCCTGAAGGAGATGAAGGAGATGTGGAAAAGCATCACCGCGTCTGAAGAAAGAATTATAGAGCTCCAAGGGCAAATTAATGATCTACATAACCAGAACTATGAGTATGAACTAAGGTTTATGCGCATGAGTATGGGTGCTGAATGCAGGATTCAGGAGACGAGCTTCTCATATGAGACTTTAGCTAGATATCCATGGAAGCGTTTCGCCAAGGACTACGTGATCAACGCCAACAAGCATGATGAGTGAAATCTCCTTGGGTAACAGCATTCCCTTGGCTTGTTCCAAGCTTGGGGGAGTGCCCGGTATCTTTATCTTTACCTTTTGTCTTTTAGAGTCAAGTAGAGTCGTATCATGTCTAGGGAGGTTATTATATGAGATAGGTGTGTGCATTGAGGTCTATCACTCCTTCGGTGAAGAATTGTATCCGTGAGTGTGGAGTCGTCCATGATGGAATATTAATGAGAAGTTTATTGGTTCCTTTTGCTGCACTCGGTATTCTCTTCACACAATCGACCTTATATGATGATTCTTATGGGGAGTATTAACCTTATGTCAGGTATGGCTGTGAAAACTTTATTTAATCTTGGCAAACATAGCTTTGGTCATAACAACAAGCATGATTTTCTTAAAGTATCAACATAGCCAAAACCTTTATGTTATTATGTTTGAAGTGTTATGCTGACAAGGAAGACAACTTGATGTGTTATGCTTATTCCAATGTTCATGCTTTATATTGCTTTGCATCTTAGTCATCATCAATTGTCTATTCTTTCAAAATCTTTGCTAGCCTAACTCTGTACTAAGCGGAATTCTGCTTGTGCATCCATACCCTTAAGCCAATACCTTCCATATGAGTCCACCATACCTTCCTACTCGTGGTATTCCACTACCACCTCCTAAAGTACATAATTTATGTGTTATCCTCAAATGTTCAAAATCTTTTATTTTGTGCCTCTGTTTTAGCTCATGAGGAAGTAATAGCTAATCCATGATCTTTTTGAGTTGGACAAGCTTCACCCTGGGATTGCATGTATAATGTGCAAACCCATAATACGAGAAGGAACTGGCATCGAGTGCGCCCGGCTCAAAAAGATAATATAACAAACAAACCCTCCTTCACGCTTTGTTCATGAGAAATCAGAAAACTTTGGCAGTGATTAACAAAGGAGAATAAGAGGATGTGACCGTCCTCGTGCGGGAGCCGTTCCTCGAAACTTGTCCAGCTCAAGAAGTACTTGAGTTATCTATTAGCATTCGTTGACAAATCATGCACCTCTCAAAACTTGTTTTCATTCTGTTTGATTTAAGGATAGCACATGAGTTTTCCCTACTACCCTAGAGCAGGGCCCATCTTTTAATTTTAAGTTGAGTCAGTTATTCCTACTCCCTTCTATTCTTAAAGAGAGCAGACATTTGATGTTGATAAGGATTCATTCATATAAAGTTGCATTAAGATTGTCATATCATATGCTTGTTGACATTATCATTTGATAAGTAAGTTGTTTGTCATGCCCAGCTAAGGCAAATATCTTCCTTTGTGTTAACACTTTCACTTCTTGCCTGATGACATGTTCTTTCAAAAGCTTCAATTAGTCTCATCAAAACATAAAGAAAGAGCAAAAGTAAAAGCTATTAGTTGTTCTTTGACCAAAGGACATGTTTGCCATGATTCAATAAGTTTCCTTAGCCCTACTTTCGAATATAAGTGTTACCACTCTTTTATAAAGGCCTTATGAGTTGAAGATTGCTGTTGAGGATATTTAAGTTGGTGAGGAAACTGTGATGCTTCTTGTTCATATTCTGTTTATCGACACTTCACTCTCTAAACTTGTGGACAGGTTTACCGAGCTCAGTATTCGCTTGGGGACAAGCGAGGTCTAAGCTTGGGGGTGTTGATACGTCCAAAATGCATCACTATTTTGTATCATAATTTATCCTTATTCATTGATATATTTCACGTTACGGTGATGTTCTTATGTTGTTTTGGTCTATTTTACACAGTTTGCAAACTTTCCGATGCCGAAGCAGCAGACGCAGGATTCAGCAGTAAAAAGTGAAAGCTGAGTTGCTGAAGAAGAATACCTCCAAATTACCTGAAAATTGACGGGAGATATTTTTCAGACGGATCACGAAGGCACGCGAAAGGGCAACCAGAGGGGGGCCACAGGGTGCCCAGGCGCCCTGGGGGCGCGCCCTCCCTGGCCGTGCCGGGGGGCGCCTGGAGCCCCTGGCCCACCTCTGGCCGCCCCCTTTTGCATATATGCTCTCCGTTATCCAAAAACCCTAGGGACGGGAATTTTTACGGAGTTCCGCCGCCGCTCCATGGCGGAAACCTACAGAGAAGAAAAAGCCATCTCCGGCGGGCAGATTCCGCCGGGGAGATCACCTCCCGGAAGGGGAGATCATCACCATCGTCACGGGCATCATCGAGATCATCATCAACATCATCCCCAACACCAGCACCATCTCCATCTTCATCCAAATCTCATCTTACAATCGCAACTTGTGTTGTAACTCGTACTACCTATCCTCTCTACTCCATCGGTGTTGATTACTACCTTGTGGTGAATGCTATTGAGTTTTGTTGGAGAAATATTATTATGTCCATATTGTTTATCACCTATTTATCCCCACTGATCATGATCTCCTTTATGTCTCGTGAGTAGTTACCTTAGTTCTTGAGGACACGGGGAAAGTCTTGTTGTTAGTAGTCATATGCTGTTGAAGTAATATGTGTTGTTTGATACTTAAGTTGCGTTGTCATTCTACTAGTGGTGTTGTGTGAGTCGAACACCCAACACTTCGCCTTATAAGGACATAGGAGAATACATTGTGTATAAAGAATGCTTATGGTGGGTTGCCGGAGTGACAGAAACCTGAACCCCAGTTCGCACGCTTTTGCATAAGGGAATAATGGATCCTCGATCGTATTGCTATGGTTAGGCTTTTGCCTTAAATTCTATCTTGTATTTGCGGATGCTTGCAAGGTGTTTAATCATAAGAGTGCACTCATCTTAGTCTAGAGAGTGTACTAGCATAGTAGATCCACCCACTCAACACTTATCAACACATAACATAGTATCGATACGGAATATGGTGAAAGAACATGACTACCTCTCCCGTGTGTCCTCAGGAACGCTTTAGTCTTTATAAGTTCAGTTGCTAGGCCTCTCCTTTGCTAAGAAAGGATTGGGCCACTTGTTACTCTCAGTGCCTTTTACATTGCTTGCTTTTACCTTCCTGTTGCCTATATCGAGAAAACCCCTAAAAAGTTATCTTTCAGTGCTTGCAGTAATTTCTTGCTCAGAATCGCTTATCAATACCTTCTGCTCCTCGTTGGGTTCAACACTCTTACTTATCGAAAACGCTGCAATAGATCCCTTACGGTTGTGGGTCATCAGTCTTCCATCTTGTATCTCCATGGCCCATTAGTCCGGCCCATGTCACGTAGCCCAGACGCCCGAGGACCCCGTAGTCTGCTACTTCTCGAGCTTGCGTTGTATACCCTCGAAGAGGAAAGGGTGATGCAGCACAGTAGCGTAAGTATTTCCCACAGTTTTTGAGAACCAAGGTATCAATCCAGTAGGAGACCACGCGCGAGTTCCTCGCACCTGCACAAACAAATAAGGACCTCGCAGCCAATGCGATAAGGGGTTGTCAATCCCTGCACGGTCACTTACGAGAGTGAGATATGATAGGACAATATTTTTGGTATTTTTGGTATAAGAATAGAATGTAAATAAAGTAAATAAGCAATGGCAACAAAAATTGGCTAGTTGAAAGAAAAGTAATATGATAAAGATAGACCCCGGGGCCATAGGTTTCACTAGTGGCTTCGCTCATGATAGCAGAATTCTACGGTGGGTGAACAAATTACTGTCGAGCAATTGATAGAAAAGCGCATAGTTATGAGAATATCTAGGCATGATCATTGTACATAGGCATCATGTTCGTAACAACTAGACCGAAATGACTCTGCATCTACTACTATTACTCCACACATTGACAGCTATCTAGCGTGCATCTAGAGTATTAAGTTCATAAGAACAGAGTAATGCCTTAAGCAAGATGACATGATGTAGAAGGATAAACTCAAGAAATATGATATAAACCCCATCTTTTTATCGTCGATGGCAACAATACAATACGTGCCTTGCTTCCCCTACTGTCACTGGGAGAGGACACCGCAAGATTGAACCCAAAGCCAAGCACTTCTCCCATTGCAAGAACTATAGATCTAGTAAGCCAAACCAAACTAATAATTTGAAAAGACTTGCAAGGATATTATATTCATACATAAAGGATTTCAGAAAAGAATCCAATATTGTTCATAGATAATCTTGATCATAAACCCACAATTCATCGGATCTCGACAAACACACCACAAAAATATTACATTGAATAAATCTCCTCGAAGATCGAGGAGAACTTTGTATTGAGATCCAAAGAGAGATAAGAAGCCATCTAGCAAATAACTATGGACCCGAAGGTCTGTGGTAAACTACTCACAACTCATTGGAGGGGCTATGGTGTTGATGTAGAAGCCCTCCATGATCGATGCCCCCTCCGGTGGAGCTCCAGAACAGGCCCCAAGATGGGATCTCACGGGAACAGAAGGTTACGGCGGTGGAATTAGGGTTTCTTCACGCTCCTCGATGTTTTCAGGGTATATGGGTATATATAGGCGGAAAAAGTATGTCGGTGGAGCAAGATGGGGCCCATGAGGGTGGGGGCGCGCCCTGCACCCTCGTGGGCACCTCGTTTCTTCTCTGGCTTGTACTCCAAGTCTCTCGTGAAGATATCGTTCCAAAAATAACTCTCCCAAAGGTTTCATTCTGTTTGGACTCCATTTGATATTCCTTTTCTGCGAAACGCTGAAATAGGCAAAAAAACAACAATTTGCACTGGGCCTTGGGTTAGTAGGTTAGTCCCCAAAATAATATAAAAGTGTGTAATAAAGCCCATTAAACATCCAAAATAGAATATATAATAGCATGGAACAATATAAAATTATAGATACGTTGGAGATGTATCAAGCATCCCCAAGCTTAATTCCTGCTCGCCCTCGAGTAGGTAAATGATAAAAACAGAATTTTCGATGTGGAATGCTAACCAACATAATTCTCAATGTAATTCTCTTTGTTGTGGCATGAATGTTAAGATCCCAAAGATTCAAGACAAAAGTCTATATTGACATAAGAGTAATAATACTTCAAGCATACTAACAAAGCAATCGTGTCTTCTCAAAATAACATGGCCAAAGAAATTTATCCCTACAAAATCATAGAGTCCGACTATTCTCTATCTTCATCACACAAAATATTTAAATTATGCACAACCCCGGTTTCAGCCAAGCAATTGTTTCATACTTTAATTCTTTCAAACCTTTCAACTTTCATGCAATACATGAGCGTGAGCCATGGATATAGCACTATGTGGAATAGAGTGGTGGTTGTGGAGAAGACAAAAGAACAAGATAGTCTCACATCAACTAGGCGTATCAATGGGCTATGGAGATGCCCATCAATAGATATCAATGTGAGTGAGTAGGGATTGCCATGCAACGGATGCACTAGAGCTATAAGTGTACGAAAGCTCAACAAAAGAAACTAAGTGGGTGTGCATCCAACTTGCTTGCTCATGAAGACCTAGGGCATTTTGAGGAAGCCCGTCGTTGGAATATACAAACCAAGTTCTATAATGAAAATTACCACTAGTATATGAAAGTGACAAAACAAGAGACTTTCTATGATGAAGAATATGGTGCTACTTTGAAGGACAAGTGTGGAAGAGGATAGTAGCATTGTCCCTTCTCTCCTTTTTTTGGAGGGGCTTTTCTTTTTCTTTTCTTTTAGGCCCCCTCTCTTTTTTTGGGCCATTTTTATTTATTTATTTGGCCTTTCTCTCTTTTCTTGTTTCCTCACACAGGACAATGCTCTAATAATGAAGATCATCACACTTTTATTTACTTACAACTCAAAGATTACAACTTGAAGCTAGAACAAAATATGACTCTATGTGAATGATAATGATGAAATGTGTCATATGAACGGAATGGTGGAAAGTTGCATGGCAATATATCTCGGAATGTCTATGGACATGCCATGATAGGTAGGTATGGTGGCTGTTTTGAGGAAGGTATATGGTGGGTGTATGGTACCAGCGAAAGTCGCGGTACAAGAGAGGCTAGCAATGGTGGAAGGGTGAGAGTGCGTATTATCCATGGACTCAACATTAGTCATAAATAACTCATATACTTATTGCAAAAAACTATGAGTTATCAAAACAAATTATTCAACGCATCCTCCTAGGGGAAGGGTTGGTAGGAGTTAACCATCGTGTGATCCCGACCTTCACACAAAGGATGACACTCAATAAATAAATCATGCTCCAACTTCATCACATAACGGTTCACCATACGTGCATGATACGTGAATCACAAGCTTAAACACAAGTGTTTCTCAAATTCACAATTACTCCACTAGCATGACTCTAATATCACCATCCTCATATCTCAAAACAATCATCAAGTATCAAACTTCTCATAGTATTCAATGCACTTGTATGAACGTTTTTACTATACTCATCTTGGATGCCTATCATATTAGGACTTGTTTTATAACCAAAGCACATTACCATGCTGTTCTAAGAGACTCTCAAATAGATATAAGTGAAGCATGAGAGATCAATAATTTCTACAGAATGAAACCACCGCCGTGCTCTAAAAGATATAAGTGAAGCACTTAGAGCAAAACTATCTAGCTCAAAAGATATAAGTGAAGCACATAGAGTATTCTAATAAATTCTAAATCATATTTATCTCTCTCAAAAGGTGTGTCCAGCAAGGATGATTGTGGCAAACTAAAAAGCAAAGACTCAAATCATACATGACGCTCCAAGCAAAACACATATCATGTGGTGAATAAAAATATAGTCTCAAGTAAAGTTACCGATGGACGAAGACGAAAGAGGAGATGCCTTCCCGAGGCATCCCCAAGCTTAGGCTTTTGGTTGTCCTTAAATTTTACCTTGGGGTGCCTTGGGAATCCCCAAGCATAGGCTTTTGCCACTCTTTGTTCCAGAGTCCATCAAATCCATACTCAAAACTTGAATACTTCACAACACAAAACTTAGCCAAAAATCTCATGAGCTCCGTTAGTATAAGAAAACAAACCACTACTCAAAGGTACTGTAATGAACTCATTCTTTGTTTATATTGGTGTTAAACCTACTGTATTCCAACTTCTCTATGATTCATACCCCCCCGATACTACTCATAGATTCATCAAAATAAGCAAACAACACACGAAAAACAGAATTTGTCAAAATCAGAACACTCTGTAGTAATCTGTAACTTTCAAATACTTCTGTAACTCTAAAAAAATTGAAATAAATTGGTTGACGTGAGGAATTTATTTATTAATCATCTGTAAAAATAATGAACTAAAAAGCTCTGTCCAGTAAAAAATGACAGCCAATCTTGTGAGCGCTAAAGTTTCTGTTTTTTTATAACATGATCACATAAACTTCACACAAGTCTTCCCAAAGGTTCTACTTGGCACAAACACTAACTAAAACAACCACATCTAAACAGAAGCTATATGCAATATTTATTCCTAAACAGAAGCAAAAACAAAGAAAATAAAATTGGGTTGCCTCCCAACAAGCGCTATCGTTTAACGCCCCTAACTAGGCACGATACAAGAATATATCTAGGTATTGCCATCTTTGGTAAGCAATCCATAAGTGGCTCTCATAATGGATTCATAAGGTAATTTAATTTTCTTTCTAGGAAAGTGTTCCATGCCTTTCCTTAATGTAAATTGGAATCTAATATTTTCTTCCTTCATATCAATAATTGCACCAATCGTTCTAAGGAAAGGTCTACCAAGAATAATAGGACATGGAGGATTGCAATCTATATCAAGAACAATGAAATCTACGGGCACATAATTCCTATTGGCAACAATAAGAACATCATTAATCCTTCCCATAGGTTTCTTAATGGTAGAATCCGCAAGATGCAAATTTAAAGAACAATCATCAAGTTCATGGAATCCTAACATATCACACAAAGCTTTTGGAATTGTGGAAACACTTGCACCCAAATCACACAAAGCAGAACATTCATGATCTTTAATTTTAATTTTTATAGTAGGTTCCCACTCATCATAAAGCTTTCTAGGGATGGAAACTTCTATTTCAAGTTTTTCTACATAAGACTGCATTAAAGCATCAACTATGTGTTTGGTAAAAGCCTTATTTTGACTATAAGCATGAGGAGAATTTAGCATGGATTGCAACAAGGAAATACAATATATTAATGATAAATTATCATAATTAAATCCCTTGAAATCCAAGATAGTGGATTCATCGCTATGCAAAGTTTTGATCTCTTCAATCCCACTTTTAACAATTTTAGCATCAAGATCTAAAAACTCTGAATCATTGGGACGCCTTTTAACTAAAGTAGACTCATCTCTAGTCCCAGCTTTATCAAGATTCATACTATAAAACAAGAATTTTATAGGAGACACATCAATCACTTTCAGATCTTCATCTTATTTTCATGATAACTGGAAGAACACGCTTTGATAAAGCAATCGCTTTTAGCACGCATCCTAGCGGTTCTTTCTTTGCACTCATCAATGGAAATTCTCATGGCTTTGAGAGACTCATTGATATCATGCTTAGGTGGAATAGATCTAAGTTTCAAAGAATCAACATCAAGAGTAATTCTATCCATGTTTCTAGCCAACTCATCAATCTTAAGCAATTTTTCTTCAAGCAAAGCATTGAAACTCTTTTGTGAATTCATAAACTCTTTAACACTAGTCTGAAATTAAGAGGGCATCTTACCAAAATTTCCATAAGAGTTATTGTAGGAATCACCATAATTATTAGAGGAATTACTTGGAAAATGCCTAGGATTAAAGTTTCCTCTATAAGCATTGTTACCAAAATTATTCCTACCAACAAAATTCACATCCAAAGATTCATTATTATTTTCAATCAACGTGGATAATGGCATATCATTAGGATCAGAAGGAGCACGCTTAGTAGCAAATAATTTCATAAGTTCATCCATCTTTCCACTCAAAACACTAATCACTTCAATAGCATGCACTTTTTTACTAGTAGATCTTTCGGTGTGCCATTGAGAGTAGTTAACCATAATATTATCTAGGAGTTTCGTAGCTTGTCCTAAAGTGATTTCCATAAAAGTGCCCCCGGCGGCCGAATCTAAAAGATTTCTAGAAGCAAAATTCAAGCCAGCATAAAAGTTTTGTATAATCATCCATAAGTTCAAACCATGTGTAGGGCAATTACGTATCATTAACTTCATTCTCTCCCAAGCTTGTGCAACATGCTCATGATCTAGTTGCTTAAAATTCATAATATCGTTTCTAAGAGAGATAATCTTAGCGGGAGGAAAATGCTTAAAGATAAAGGCATCGTTGCACTTATTCCATGAATCTATACTATTTCTAGGCAAAGAGGAAAACCGAGTTTTAGCACGATCTCTAAGTGAAAATGGAAATAGCTTCAATTTAACAATATAATTATCCGTATCCCTCTTCTCTTGCATATCGCACAAATCAACAAAGTTGTTTAGATGGGTAGCGACATCTTCACTAGGAAGGCCAGAAAATTGATTTTTCATGACAAGATTCAACAGAGCAGCATTGATCTCACAAGATTCAGCATCTAAGATAGGAGCAATCGGCGTGCTAATAAAATCATTATTGTTGGTATTGGAGAAGTCACAGAATTTGGTATTCTCTTGAGCCATAGTGACAAGCAAGCAATCCAACACACAAGCAAACAAGAGGCAAGCGAACGGAAAAAAGGGTGAATACAACGCCAAGGGTGAAGTGGGGGAGAGGAAAACGAGAGGCAAATAATGTAGTGCGAGGGATAAGGGTTTGTGATAGGTACTTGGTATATGACTTTTGCGTAGATCTCCCCGGCAACGACGCCATAAATTCTTCTTGCTACTTCTCGAGCTTGCGTTGTATTCCCTCGAAGAGGAAAGGGTGATGCACCACAGTAGCGTAAGTATTTCCCTCAGTTTTTGAGAACCAAGGTATCAATCAAGTAGGAGACCACGCGTGAGTCCCTCACACCTGCAACAACAAATAAGAACCTCGCAGCCAACGCAATAAGGGGTTGTCAATCCCTTCATGGTCACTTACAAGAGTGAGATTTGATAGATATGATAGGATAAAATTTTTGGTATTTTTGGTATAAGAACAGAAAGTAAATAAAGTAAATAAGAAACGGCAACATAAATTGGCTAGTTGAAAGAAAAGTAATATGATAAAGATAGACCCGGGGGCCATAGGTTTCACTAGTGGCTTCTCTCATGATAGCAGAATTCTACGGTGGGTGAACAAATTACTCTCGAGCAATTCATAGAAAAGCGCATAGTTATGAGAATATCTGGGCATGATAATTGTATATAGGCATCACGTCCATAACAAGTAGACCGAAACGATTCTACATCACTACTATTACTCCACACATCGACCGCTATCTAGCATGCATCTAGAGTATTAAGTTCATAAGAACCGAGTAATGCCTTAAGCAAGATGACATGATGTAGAAGTATAAACACAAGCAATATGATATAAACCCCATCTTTTATCCTCGATGGCAACAATACTATACGTGCCTTGCTGCCCCTACTGTCACTAGGAAAGGACACCACAAGATCGAACTCAAAGCCAAGCACTTCTCCCATTGCAAGAACTATAGATCTAGTAGGCCAAACCAAACCAATAATTTGAAGAGACTTGCAAGGATATTATAATCATACATAAAAGATTTCAGAAAATAATCCAATACTGTTCATAGATAATCTTGATCGTAAACCCACAATTCATCGGATCTCGAGAAACACACAGCAAAAAGATTACATCGAATAGATCTCCACGAAGATCGAGAAGAACTTTGTATTGAGATCCAAAGAGAGAGAAGAAGTCATCTAGCTAATAACTATGGACCCGAAGGTCTGTGGTAAACTACTCACAACTCATCGGAGGGGCTATGGTGTTGATGTAGAAGCCCTCCGTGATCGATGCCCCCTCCGGCGGAGCTCCGGAACAGGCCCCAAGATGGGATCTCACGGGAACAGAAGGTTACGGCGGTGGGATTAGGGTTTCTTCGTGCTCCCCAATGTTTTCAGGGTATATGGGTATATATAGGAGGAAAAAGTACATCGGTGGAGCAACGTGGGGCCCACGAGGGTGGGGGGCGCTCCTACCCCCTGGGCGCGCCCTGCCCCCTCGTGGGCACCTCGTTTCTTCTCTGACTTGTACTCTAAGTCTCTCGTGAAGATATCGTTCCAAAAATAACTCTCCCAAAGGTTTCATTCCGTTTGGACTCCGTTTGATATTCCTTTTCTGCGAAACACTGAAATAGGCAAAAAACAACAATTTGCACTAGGCCTTGGGTTAGTAGGTTAGTCCCAAAAATAATATAAAAGTGTATAATAAAGCCCATTAAACATCCAAAACAGAATATATAATAGAATGGAACAATAAAAAATTATAGATACGTTGGAGACGTATCATAGTCGAGGACTCCCTCAGTAGCCGCTGAACCAGGCTTCAATGACGAGGTGTCCAGCGCGTAGATTGTCTTCGGCATTGCAGGGCGGGTTCCTCCTCCGAATACTTCAAGATAGCTGATCAACATTTAACTATGTCCGGCTCTGTTAAACAATTACAACCCACTGCCACAAGGGTATTACACTTAGTTAAAAACATAATATGCCTTAACTGACAGCTTTTGCTAGCTAGACGTCAAGTCTGGCCTTTCCATCATTTCGAATCGTTTTTCCATTTTCCGTTTTGCGGTTCGAGACGCAGCCTCTGGTGACACATCTTGTCAGAACAGAGATCATGTCCCCTTATCACGGGATTTTCCTCAATACGGGCTTGGGTAATCCAACCAAGCCGCCCACACGACCCCTTGGGAACAGGCGAGTTTTAAGGCTCGTGGGAGGGACGCTCTATATTCACGGCCTTTATAAGGGGATAAGAATCCGCCTTTTCATCCCACGTCTTTCTTCTTCCTCAGCCCATACGCCCTCAAGCTCCAACGCCCAAGCTTTGATTCCCCCATCCCCAGAAAACATTCTTACCATGTCTGGATCCGGATCGCAGGGCAAGTGGATGCCCTCCTTCGTCACGGAGGAGAACATCAAGGAGCTCCAGGAAGCGGGGTATTTAGCCAAGGAAATTGCCCATCGGCTTCCAGCCAAGAAACAGATCGTCCCTACTCTGGAGCCCCATGAGAGGGTAGTATTAATTCCTCATTTCCTTCGCGGACTAGGGTTTCCTCTCCATCCCTTTGTCTGCGGCCTTATGTTTTACTACGGGCTAGATTTCCATGATCTAGCCCTGAATTACTTTCTCAATATCTCGGCCTTCATCGTCATGTGTGAGGCATTCCTCTGCATCCCTCCCCACTTCGGCCTTTGGCTCAAGGTTTTCATTGTGAAGCCAAAAGTGGTGGATGGACAACACGCGGAGTGCCGCGGCGCTATGGTGAGCAAACTCAGCAACGTCACTTGGCCCAAAGGCACCTTCATGGAGGCCGTGAATGGGTGGCAGCAGGAGTGGTTCTACATCATGGAACCCCGTGACTCCACATGGGCCGCTCCCCCCCTCCCCCCACAGTTAAGTCCGGGCCTCCCCTGCGGCTAACATCCTGGCTCAATAAGGGCCTAGAATGGGCGTCATCCGGTGAAGTGACGATGCTACAGAAGAGCATAAAGAACATGGTAGATAAAAATACCAGTCTTGCTAGCGTGATCCAGATAATGCTTTTCCGCCAGATTCTACCTTGCCAGGACCGAACTCAGCGCATGTCGGAGTTCGACCCGGCCGGTCCCCGGACACTGCAGTGATTCTTCGGCATGAAGCACGAAGATATGTGGGAACTATTGTTCAAGACCCAAAAGAAGTGGCCGAAGATGACTGAAGACCTCAGCCTTGATTGTACTCACGCAGCGTCTCCCGTAAGTTTTAATGATAATTTAACTATTGGTAAATCCAAGGGGCATACTACGCTTTACATTCTACCCATAGGGGTGGACGAAGAGAGCGGAGCGGATTCACTGTCCGGCTCCGCTACCCGAAGACCCAACCATCCCTCTACTAACGAGGATGCTGGTTCCGGCGCCATATCAGGCGCCAGAAAAGAAAGCCAAGAAGAAGGGCCAGGAGGCCAAAAGCAGCCTCCGCCATAAAGGTGCTTTGGACATAGTGTTCGAGGACACTGAGATTCACTGCTCCCCCAACGAACACGAAGGGTAGGAAGAAGAGAGTAATTCTCCCCATAAGGGGGTAAAGAAGAAAAGGGGGGCGTCCGTTGATACAGAGGCGGAGGCATCCAAGAAAGGGAGGATCTCCCTCACAGATGACTCCGAATCAAGCGCCGATGAGTGGCGTCCTAGGCCGAAGCCCCTGGCCGAATCGTAAGTGCCCCTAAAGGTATTCGTACTTATATACCTTTCCGCCTTATGATTGTAATGTACTGAATTATGTGCTGCAGTCCGACTTGTGTCCACCCACAGCGATCCTCGTCTTTAGGGAATTCACGTGCTGGATCCAAACATGATGGATAGCGAGTTGCCTCCACCAGCCTCCTCCCCCAAAGCCACAGATAATGCTGAAGTGCTATCCCGAAGGACCGTTCCGGGTCAGGGAGAGGCGCGGGAAGCCCTCGAGGCGGTGGTAGAGGGTAATACCTCTACTGCCAGAAACCCAGGAGCGCCGACCCCGATGGAGATTGGCAACAGGGGCCATGCCCAATTCGGCCCACAGCCGGACAGTATTCCGAAGACCCATGTGACTCTGGAATTAGACGAGCGGCCTCCTTTGAAAGAAAGGAGTGCGCAAATTCCGCCGGCGACCTCTGTCAATCCGGAGGCACCGGGCACATTGACGGAAGCACTTCAAAGTGCCGTCATTGTAGAAGAACATCGTACCCTTATGGGCACGGTGGTTGAAAGAGTTCGGTCCGGCAAAAGCGGATTGAATGAGGCTTATACTAGCCTTCTGAGAGGCTTTGAGGTACGTAATATAATACCTTTTGGCTATATGAGAAAAAGGTGTCTGTGTATAGATAGTAGCCCCTGAGACTCTGTTCGGTGTTCGCGAAGGAAGGCTGAGCAGAGGATCTAAGTACTCGTACAGGAGATTAACAGACATATCTGTTTGAATTAAACAGGCTGCAATGCAGGCGTCAGCTTCCCATGCAACCGAAGCATCTAAGCTGGGGCAAAAGTTGGATGAACGGCAAGGTATGAAATACCAAGTATGTATCTAAAATAATATCAATCATAATTTGTCATCTGAGTGAGTGTTATAACTCTGCTCACAGTTGACGCTTCTGAGGCCGAGACCCTCAAGAGCGCCCTGGCCGAGGCCAAGAAAAAGGCGGAGGAGGAACGAGCCACCCGCCTAAAGCATGAGTCAAGGGTGGAGGAAGTCTAGCAAGAGCTCATGGATGCTATAAGCAAATGCGAGTCCTTAGATCACAAAGTGTCGAATCAAAAATACAAACTTGCTAAGGCTCTCCAAAATGCTCAGGAGGCCTAGACTAAGGCTCAAAACGCCTGTCGAGAGATCCAGGAGGCGAGGCAAATTGCGGCTCGTAAGGCCTTTAATATGTAGAGCGCATTTGTGAGGAAGAAATACATTTTACTGACCCGGATTTGGAGTTCCCCAGGAGTGTTTGCGGACCTGCCCCGGAGCATTGCCGACACTGCAGAGTTCTTCCGATCCAAAGAGGGGAGCTCAATAGAAAAATTGTTCTGGTCGCAGTACCTTGCACCTGAGCATCCTGTACCCCTCAGCGATCAGCTGAAGAAGTTGTCCGAACTGCATAGGGTGCCTGGATTGGCCATGAGGGATTTTATAATCCGTTTGTGGCCTACCGAGCCCATACCCAGCAGCTACTTCGGGCTCGTGAGGCGGCTGATCAGTGTCAGCCTCCGGCTTGATGTTATGAAGCGGTCGGTCTGCATCGAAGGTGCGTGGATGGCCTTAGCCCGTGTCAAGGTGCAGTGGGCGAAGATGGACGCCGTCAAGCTCGCAACCGAAGGGCCACCCGCAGGCAAAGTGCACCGCATGCCAAAGCGGTATTTCAATGATGTCCTAAAGGGATCCCGCATTATAGAGGGCCAGTGTTCGAAGGACATTATGTTTGGATGAATGTGTCCACGTTGTCCAATCCTGCATTATGAAACAAGGCTTATGTGAGATATGTTATTTTGTTTTATTTTGAAGTATTTCGTCCTGTGCGGCCGTTCACAATATCTTAGAGTTGGCCAGTCGTCGGCTTCAGCCCCCACCTAGATAGCACGGGGGTGTTCGGGATAGCACCTAAACACATTTGACCCATCAGTTTGGTCCGTAAAGGAGGTGTTAGTGCGAAGAACCAGTCAATCGGACTATACGGCTTTATCGCTGTCACTTAGCCATAGGAGTTTTATAATTACAGTACAAGCACAACCCCTAGTATTGTTCGATTATCCGAACTTGGGTGCCATAGACGTCCGACCGAGCAAAGGCCGGCCCATCGCGTATTGCGGAAAAATCACAAGAGATTTATGGTCACCGAATAGCTGACCAGCTCTCGCCGCATCATGACAGTCAGTTTTCGACTTTCTCTATTGAGGTGTTTGTCCGGATGAACCGGAAACACAATCGCAGTAGTTCTCCCTTTACTACCTTAGCCGATCAGGCGGAATGTAAGGTAGTAACCACAGGAGCCGGGCAACCCAACTATTGACCAAAGACATGATTCGGAGCCGATGCATATAATGCTATATTCGGGACGCCGAATTGCACTGTAGAAGTGTTCGGACTTTGTTTAGTAAGAAAAAGATGTATGTGGATTAACGTAGCCCCCGAAGATTTAAGTCGTACCGAGGTGTACATGACTATCGGGCAGAAATAGGGAAACTTGGATTAAGAGATAAGATAATAGGTCAGGCCAGAAACTGTTCCCATTATAATCTGATTGATACGTTAAAATGTATTGGTACAAAAAGGTGCACACGAATATTTTACATGCCGAGCACAGGGGAAGGCAGTGCGTGGGTTTTACAAACGGTCGAGGCGGTCTTTAGAGACCCTTTGAGATACTCTGCCGTTCTGCTTATCTCCTTATTGTACTGTCCTTCGAGAGGATCATCACTCGGTGTTGTCATGGTAGGCCTCGAGAAGAGGCCTGAGCACCATTGAAATGGTGATGTGGGTTGTAAGGAACCTGAGAAAGATAGAGTTAAAAGAAAAGGGGAAAATGCGGGTGTCCGGATATGGTCTAGCCGCATTGTGGAATTTATCCTTGTTGTGCCTCTATCTATGCCCATGGTATCTTTAGCACGTAGTTATGTACGCGTGGCACGTAGGCCGCGAGTGTTGAGACGACGTCGAATTGCTAACTGGGCTCCTGACGAGTTGGGCTGTCGCTCTGCGATGTAGTCTGGACTCATTTAATAGTGTCCGGGGCTTGGCCGCCGATGTAGTGTTTGGCTTGATAAGGCCGCCCTGCACTTTTGTTGCCAGGGCCGTGGTGTGCTCCTCGGTACGGAGGGAGCATTCCATGTTTCCATTGACTGTCATAACACCGCGAGGGTCGGGCATCTTGAATTTGAGGTAAGCATAGTGCAGGACCGCATTGAAGTGATCGAACGTAGTTCGTCCGAGCAGTGCATGATAGCCATTGCGGAAGGGGACAATGTCGGAGATCAAGTTCTCGCTTTACAACTTATCCGGCGAACCGAAGACGACCTCCAATGTGATTGAGCCCGTACAGCGGGCTTCTACACCAGGTATTACTCCTTTGAAGGTAGTTCTAGTGGGCTTGATCCTTGACGAATCAATACCCATCTTGCGGACTATGTCCTGATAGAGCAGGTTAAGGCTGTTGCCGCCATCCATGAGGACCCGCATAAGGTGGAATCCATCAATGATTGGATCGAGGACTAATGCGGCTGAACCTCTGTGACAGATAGTGGTCAGATGGTCTCTTCGATCAAAAGTGATCAGACAGGTTGGCTATGGGTTGAATTTAGGGGTGACTGGCTCTATCGCGTAGACGTCCCTTAGCGTGCGCTTGCGCACTCGCTTGGGGATGTGGGTGACATATATCATATTCACCATTTTGACTTCGGGGGGGAATTTCTTCTGCCCCCCTATTTTTGGTGGACGCGGCTCGTCGTCGTCGTCGTCATCGCTGGGTGACCCTTTCTCCTTATGTTCGGTATTTAACTTACCGACGTATTTAAAGACCCAATAACTTTGGTTGGTATGGTTGGCAGGCTTGTTGAGGGTGCCACGGATCTGGCAGGGTCGGTCGAGTATTCGGTCCAAGCTGGATGAGCCCTCTCCATTTCTTTTGAATAGCTTCTTCCGCTGGTCGGACTTGGAGTCGCTGAATCTGGCGTTGACCGCCGTCCCTTCGCTATTGTCATTATTTCTGCGGCGCTTGTGTTTGTTGCGTTGAGGCCTTCCGTTGTTATTCCTGACTTCGGAAGTGCCAGGCAGGCTTGTAGTATTACTGCTATTGGCTAGCCGCTGAATCTAGCGTTGACCGCCGTCCCTTCGCTATTGTCATTATTTCTGCGGTGCTTGTGTTTGTTGCGTTGGGGCCTTCCGTTGTTATTCCTGGCTTCGGAAGTGCCAGGCTGGCTTGTAGTATTACTGCTATGGGCTAGCCAGCTGTCTTCGCCCACGCAAAAGTGGGTCATGAGCGCATTGACGGCCACCATGGACTTCGACTTCTCTTGGCCGAGGTGTCGGGCGATCCATTCATCGTGAATGCTATGTTTAAAGGCCGCTAGGGCTTCGGCGTCTAGACAGTCGACAATCTGGTTCTTTTTAATGAGAAACCTAGTCCAGAATTTTCTGGTGGACTCTCCGGGCTGCTGGACAATGTGACTCAGGTCGCCAGCATCCGAAGGCTGAACATAGGTGCCTTGGAAGTTGTCTCTAAAGGCATCCTACAGGTCTTCCCAACATCCAATAGAGTTTTCTGGAAGGCTGTTTAGCCAGTGTGAGCTGGCCCCTTAAGTTTTAGGGGAAGGTATTTGATGGCGTGTAGATCGTCACCACGAGCCATGTGAATGTGGAGAATAAAATCTTCAATCCATACTGCGGGATCTGTTGTGCCGTCGTATGATTCAATGTTCACGGGTTTAAACCCTTCTGGGAACTGGTGGTCCATTACCTCATCGGTGAAGCATAGGGGGAGTGCGGGGCCTCTATATCGGGCCACATCACGGTGCAGTTCAGATGAAGTCTGTATGCGGCTTTCGACCCAGGCGTGGTTTTGCTTGTCGCGCCAGGATTCGTAACCGTCCTCTCGTGTCGGGGCACGCCCCCGCGATCCATAAATAGATCTGGTTTGACCTACTCTATTTTCCAGGTCCTGTCGTAGGTCGTATGTGTATCCCCGAGTTGTTGTTTCTCTGCTTTTACGGCGAGGTGGTGCAGGCTGGTGTTCGGCTTGAGTTGTCGTTTTGTCCGGGCCACGAGGTGGTCGGTCAGGTTCGTCAGCTGCATTACGCGCGGGTGGTTTGGGCTCCGGCGCTTCGTCGTCGAATTGGGGTAGGAGCTTACGCTTCGGATAACTTTTTGTGGGCATTCAAGGCCGTACTCCTCGGCTTCTAGGACATCAGTCCATCTGTCGTTGTGCAGTTCTTGGTCAGCTTGAAGCTACTGCTGCTTCTTTTTAAGGCTTCTTGTCGTGCTATTAGCTCGCGCTTAAAGCGTTCTTCTTCAAGAGGTTCCTCACGCAAGATAAAGTCTTCATCGCAGAGGCTCACGTCATCCTTGGAGAGTGGCAGATAGTCACTATCTTCCGAGTCTCCGCTCCCTGCTTGCTCGTCAGGGTTGACTTGCCCTCCTCCCGATCATCCTGTTCGAATGTTGGTTCGATGGGGTCTATTTGTTCTTTGGCTTGTTCTGGAGTATCATTGTCTCCAGTGCCGGTGTTCCTGTCATTTCCGCGATGTGATTTAGAACGGCGCCGTGGACGTCGACGCTTCGGCGGTATCATAGGAGTTTCTTCCTCGACTGGATCCTTCTTATCATCGCCGTCACCTTCTTTGGGTGTGTCCACCATGTACACGTCGTAAGAGGAAGTGGCCATCCAGCGTCTAGTGAATGGCGGGTTTTGGGCCTGTTCCTCTCCGGCATCATCGTCTATACCGTCGATGTCCTCGGAGGCGTAGTCGAGCATGTCAGTTATATCCTCGATGGTGGCTGTAATGTGGGTGGTGGGTGGGATGTAAAGTTCCCTATTTTCAGCCTGTAGTCTGGGTTGCATGCAATTTAGAGGCGGTTCCTCTGTGATGGCAAGGGATCGCATTAAGTCCAGAGCCTCGTTTAAGAGCAAGGTTTGGATGGGGACTGAAGTTCCCTGACCGAGCTCGCAAGATGCAGATTCCGAGGGATCCGAGCTAGTGTCCGCAGAAGAGTCCGGTTTTATGATAACTGTCGGGGACGCTATCCCTCTACTTCTCCAATGTTGTGCTTCATGGCCGCAGATAGTTTGGCGGGCTCGAGATTCCCGTCTTCGGACTAGGTGACACGCTCTAGATCTGAGACCGAAGCGGTGATTGGAGCCGCGAACCCTTGGAAGATCAAGTCTCCTCGAATATTAGCGACATAGTTCAAGTTTCCAAAACCGATCTGGTGACCACGGGCGTAGCTGTTGATCTACTCCAGGTGACCAAGTGAGTTGGCACACAACACGAAGCCACCGAACACAAAGATCTGGACGAGGAGAAAAATCTCCTTCCCAGCAGAATTGTTGTACATGATCGATGAAGCCATCGAGCCTTTCGACGACGGCACAGTGGAACTCTCAATGAAAGCACCAATGCCGTTGTCAAAACCGATAGATCTCGGGTAGGGGGTCCCAAACTGTGCGTCTAAGGATTGAAGGTAACATGAGGTAGGGAACATGATGTTTTACCCAGGTTCGGGCCCTCTTGATGGAGGTAATACCCTACTTCCTGGTAGATTGACTTTGATGAGTATAGGGGTTACAAGAGTTGATCTACCTGGAGATCGTAATGACTAAACCCTAGATGTCTATTCTGTTGTGGGGACCCCGACTTAAGAGTCGAGATCACCGAATGCACGTGTACGTGATCCCAGAGATCAATGCTCACTGAACACACAGAAGCTGAATAACAACAGTCTTACATCCATACATACCGTCTTACACAAATTATGACCATTATGACCAAGTCTTACATAGATAAAGCCTCAAGGGCTGAATAGCAAATAAACTCGAATAGCGGAAGTCTTCGCAGATAAGTAGAACCCATGCCATCTGCCTTAACCCTATAGGCATTCTGACTGGGAAAGCATCCTAGTTCACATGTTCGTCTCCATAGAATTCTTCTTCAAATTCCTGCTCCTCCATGCCTGGCCAATTAAATAACCAGTGGCAATCCAATGAGTACTTTGAATGTACTCGCAAGCAACCCATGATTTGGTTCAAGGTAAAAATGCAATTGTACAACAAGGAGCAACCTAGCTACAAGCTAGATTAAATATTCTACCATCATGTAACATGCATCAATAAATTTTGGGTAACCTCGGAGACAGGTTACAGATATCAACATGAATAGAGTTTAATTCTTTATCAACGAGTCAAGTCACCACCTTGACTCAACACACACACATACTTCCACCGAGATTGAGAAATTCTGGACATAGTTTATGAAGCACCACCCAACTGTCCATGACCATGGACACGGCTATTCGAATAGTTTTACACTCTGCAGAGGTTGTGCACTTTACCCACAAGATCCGGGAAGCTTTCGTGTAACCCACGATCCTGCAGTACCTCAAGTACTCAGGGGAAGCACCCTGTCATTACCTTTCCCAAGACGACACTAACATAGGGTCCACTCGCTGGTGCACAGCCGTCGTGTACAAACGGTAAATCATGGGACTTGCCCTCTTTACAATGTCACGCTTACACGAAGGGACCAACGGTGTGTCCGGTGCCCTGTGAAAACAGTCATGGTCGCCTATCCAAGCACGACCCCGTCCCGGGAGAGACCTCAAGTCTTCCCCGTCACTAGTAATGTGGGCACCATGCTAGTATCGGCCTAAGTAATCAATAATGCCCCGTCCCATAAGGGGTAGAGTGGTTGCACATGTTTGGTTGGGACGGTAGTCACACATAAATCTAATCCATCATTTCACCCACACACAAGATATTTCTTGGCACACCACTTCTTCCTCAAGTGATGACCTAACTCAACATCACCCTCGGGCATTAGGGGCACCCGATGGGGTTTTCGAAAAGAATGCAACCACAAAGGATTCATGGCTCATATGCATTACTAAGCCTCACAACTAATCATTTGCCATTGTATCTAAGCACATAGTAAGATCATGAGTAAGGCATGCATCATGTGGTGGCTTTCAACTAGTTCACCACCGTCACTCTTATCATCATGCATTCGGAAATAAAAGGGTTCCGAGGAACACAAGGGTATCATGGTCAAAGGGCTGCTTGCCTGGATTGGCTTGGTCTTCAAGGTCTTCAAATCCTTCCCCTCCTTCTTCTTCAGCAACCTCGTCAAACACGGTATCTAATCGTCGCAATAAACAACGGGAAAATAAGACCATTATAAAAACAGAAAAAACAAAGTGCTCAGAAAAATGTCAACTTATTATTATAAAATACCAGAGGGAAAACTAAAATGGCAAAAATTCTTAGTTTGAGATTTGGAGTGACAGAATGGGGTACATGAATTTTTGAATAAAGGTTTTAGTGTTCAAATATAGATTTAAATTTGAACAGAATAGAAAAGGTCCATGGATATGGGTGAAAGTGACATTATTAAATAGGTTGGATTTTTACAAGTTTTTAGGAACTGGAATTAATTCATTTGGATAAATATTTAATCTTGTGAAATTATTTGAAAATCCCACAGAAAAGAAAAAGAAAAAGGTTCCTGTGCAACTCGGCCAGAACGGCCACAGTGCAGCAGGCCCAGGGGGGATCAGCCCACCGCACGGGCTCCAGCGCGCGCGCCAGGTTTCAAACCTGACGGGCGGGGCCCGGCATCAGTGAGAGGAGAGAGAGGCGAGGGCGAGGGGAAGCTGACAGGCGGGGCCCGCCTGTCATCCCTAACCCTCCGGCAGAGGGCCGGCGAGCTCACCGGCGACGATTCGGGGCACGGCAGGGCGAGCTAAGGGCATGGACGGAATCAGTGAGGTGTCGCCGATCTGGTGGAGGGGGAGTTGGTCGCCGGAGTGGCCTGGTTCGCCGGCGACGAGGTCACGCGGAGGAGGGGCGTCGGGTGAAGGTTGCTCCGGTCGTTTCCGGCAGCTGCAGAGAGGGAAAAGAGGGGGAAAATGATCAGTGGGGCTTCGTGGTGCTAGATCGAGCGAGAGGAGCGGCGGGGAGGGCATGTACCGAGTGGACGACGGCGAGCCGCCGTGGCAGAGCTCGAGCTCGATCTCGAGCTCGGGCCTATCTGGAGTGGAGTGAGTGGCATAGGGGAAAGATTAGGTGGGTGATAGAGCTATTGGTGAGGAGAGGAGGGGCGCGAGGGGTCCTTTTATAGGCGAACGGCGAGGTGCCGTGGACCTGTGCGCCGGCGAGCTTCTGCCCGTTGCCACAGGGCTCGGGAGGAGCTGAGGTGGTGTCTGCGGAGCTGCTGGATGCGGTCCAGGGCTGGGGAGAGGGAGTGAGAGAGAGAGAGCGGGGGAAGCTTCCAGAGCAGCGCGCGTGCGAGGCCGAAGATTGGAGCTTGCGGGCGGCCGGCGCGCGTGCGAGGGCAGCCACAGGAGGGAGAAGGAGGAGGTGGGCAGCGCCGGGGCATGTTGCGGACGTCGAGGCACATTGAGTGGCGCGAGGGGGAGGCTCGAGGTGGTCGGGGGCTGCTGATTGGAGGAGGCTACAGTGTGGGAGTGCACTGTAGCGCGCTCTGGAGCACGCCTATTGCATGCCAGGGCATGCCTTTGGCTTGCTGGACGCAGCCACCTTGTGTGGGGGGTCAGGTGAGGAGTAAACAAGTGTGCTGTGGTCTTGGATGCCCTGGTTACCCAATGGAAGAGGAGGGAGGTTGAGGGAGAGTGAAAACTGGGTTGTCCAGCAGAGTAAAATGGGGTTTTCACCCCTCAATTATTGAGCTCTGGCCATGGGGAAGTTACTAGAGGTGCAAGGGGACCTGGGGAAGCTGTGGTAGAAAGTTGGGCATAAGGAGAACAAGAGAAGAGGTGAAAATGGTAACTTTAGAAAATTACCAGAAGGTATTTGATGTGGTTTTGAGCCATCAAATGTTCTCCACTAGCCATGACACTTAACAGGATTAAATGTCATATGGAAATAGCGTGTTTCACCAAGTTTGGGCTTATTTGAAGAAACTTGCCAATGTAACTTTGGTGAACCCTAGAAATTAACAGAAATGGTTTCACCATGTTTTGAGTCAAGCTAATCACCCCCCCTTGATGCACCACTTGGAGTAGTGTCATCATTTGGGGTTGTGATCATGCCCACAAAGTTTGAAGCCCCAAGTAAAAAGTTGGTAATGTAAAGTTGTTCAAATTTGAATTTGAACAGAAATGGTTTTGGGGTACTCTGATCAAGTTACCCTTCTCCAAAGCTTGTGCCATTTGGTCTAGATGCCTTATTAGACCATTCTAGTATGTGCACCAGGTTTGAGAGCATTTGGACAAGTTTGGCAATGTAAAGTTGCTCAAACTTCAAATATGGACAGAATGGTTTTGAGGGGTTTTGATGATGTTTTCTTGCTTCCCAAGGCATGGGGCTTGGCAAGATCATCAAATATGTCAGATATGACATGGTAGAATTTCCCTGGAATTTTTAGAGAATATTTCCTTTGTAAATATTTCGAAAGCTTGAAATATCCAGAAAGGGTTTCTAAGGGATTTGACCAATATTTTGGACATGACCAAGTGTTGAAACTCTTATATATGGACAATATATGTCCTATGAGTCTCCCTGAATTTTGGCAAATATTTTTGAAATAAACAAATAATTTTTCCCTATTAAAGACCATTTCTGGCCTTAAGAAAAAGCCTTTAAATAAAATAGGAAAATAACTTTTAAAAATATATTTTTGTGGTTTATGGGAGTCCTATATCTACTAGGTTTCAAATATACTCTTTGAAATATTTTTCTCACCCTAAATTAAGCACTTGCAGTGCAAACCTCAGTTCAGGGGGTTTTTGGAAAACTAATTTTTAAAAATACATTTTGGCCAAATTAATTTTTATAAGAAAATACTATACTGCTATAAACACTTGGTATGATCATTGGGCAGAAGTTTTGGGTAAGGAGATGAAATCTACAAGAGGGAGTAGTTGACTTTAAAGAGCACTTGAAAAACACAGTGAGAAAAAACTTAATTCCAAATAAAAGCCAAATGATGCCAAAAAAATTTGCTGGTCCAAATTTTCATGCTTTATTGATGCTAATGACATGTTACAAAATGCAGGGTGTGGCATCTGTATGATTATGAATGCCTCTATGGACTAAACCCTCCGGTTTATATAGACACTGGAGGGGGCTAGGGTTGTACAGAGTCGGTTTACATAGAAAGGAATCTTCATATCCACACGCCAAGCTTGCCTTCCACGCCAGGGAGAGTCCCATACAGACACGGGGGAAAGTCTTCCATCTTGTATCTTCATGGCCCATTAGTCTGGCCCACGTTACGTAGCTTGGACGCCCGAGGACCCCGTAATCCAGGACTCCCTCACGAGGCACCATACATTATGTGATAAACACATTATACATATGAAACATGGTTTAGATTATGAAGATCTAGTTAGAGCTCGAAATGCACTGTGATTTGAAATCAACATAAAGTGGATTCCCAAAATCGAGTTCGAGTTCATATAGTACACATAGTTCATATCTAACTCGACAGTAATCATGTGGTGTGCTATGAAGATAATATAGAAACAATAGTTTAACTTGAGAATAGTGATGATTGTTGATCTTGTTAAAATAGAGAAATAAATTCAAATGGTTTAACTTGACAACAATCATGATTGTAGATCTTATTCAAATACAAAAACGGATTCAAATTTAGTTCATATTGAAGCGGTGGTGTATACGTTTGGAATGCACTAAAATATTCATTTGAGTAGCAGGTTACATGCATTATACACGTAGCGAAATATTTTAATTGAACATAACATGGATTCAAAGTTTTGAATGGCATTTGTATTAACTCATATAGTAAAACGGGACTGGAGTCTATTGTGTGGTGCGAATTGAGTTCTTTTTGGTTTTTTCGTCGGGGGAAGTGCGAATTGACTTGGTATAGTATACGTTACGCTAGTCCGGAAATTTCAAACTACGCCTTGTTATCCCGAAATTTTTGATATCTCTTTGTCTCGTTGTGCTCCTACAGTTCCCTCCAGCTCAACCCGCACCTTGCTATCCCAAAATTACAAGCTGCGCGAAAACTCCCACCTCCTATGAAATCCCGACATGGCTCTCGCTAGTAATATAGTAAAACGGGACATGGCTCTCTCTTATGGGGTGCCAATTGTCTTTTGTTACATGTTTAGCTTGTTTTCCCAAAATTTCAAGTCACACCTTGTTATGCCGAAATTTCTAGCTAGCATCTTCGTTTGTTGTGCTGTGAAACTCCCGCCTCTTCAACCCGCGACTTCTTATCCTGTAATTCTAAGATATCTCTTTGTCTCGTTGTGCCCGGAAAACTTCCCCCCATCTCAACCCGCACGTTGCCATCCCAAAATTACAACGCGTGCGAAAACTCCCACCTCATGCGAAATTCCGACAAGCGAAAATCCCGTAATACCCCCTGAACCGAAAGAACCACCTAGTTAAACTCGAAGGGGGGTAATTTTGTAACTTACCCCACATTTCGGACAAGCGTATCCCTAAGCCATGGTTCCCCCCTTCTATCCCCTTCGCCGCCCCCATTTGAACACCGAGGCCACGAAAACCCGTGAAGCCCCACACCCTCCTCTGTCCGCTACCTAGCCAGAGCCTCTTCCCTGACAACATCGTCCACTGCAACAGCTCGACGTCCCTCATCCACCGCACCGGATGAGGATCCGTTGTCGATCTCGTCGTCTCACCGGTTCAGCCACCCCGTCCTCCACCTCCAAGGAGCTGCCCCGACGTTCGCCTCGTCTTTCGCGCCACCTCCGTTCCCATAGCGCCATCATCACCTGCACCACCGGAAGAGCAACACGATCACCGATTCCTCGAATGAAGCTGTGGACTAATCGGCACCACCAAAGATGTTCTACATTAATCGTTGCATTTTATTCTTGATTCGATCTCACGGTGCTGCCGGCGATCGATCCCTGGCCGACATGGCGCGGCTCCATCTATGGCGGCGGTGTCGGCCACTTGCTTTACGGCGTTGCTCCCATGGCGTCGACGTCCACATCAGTCGAAGCTGCTGCTGCTTTGGCTCTCGCTCGCGCTGCTGCTCTGCTCTTGCTCTCCGGTCTCTTGCCTGGTCTACTCTTGCTCTTGCTCACACTACTTTTCTTGCTCTTGCTTGCGCTGCTGCTGCACGAGCAGCAGATCCTACTCTCGCTTGAGCCCCTACAGCTGCTACCCGGGATGCTGCTACATGACCAGCTACCTCGGCTCTCGCACGTGCTGCTACTACTGCTTTTTTGTTACTAGTGCATTCAGTTTTGAAAGTAAAATTCAGTTTCGACAGCATAATTCCGTTTCGACAGTAAAATTCAATTTCGACAGTTAAAATCAGTTTCGACAGTTAAGTTCAAAGATGAGTGGCTAATGTATTTTACATCTATCACTTTGCGGTTATGTATTTTACATCATCTATTGGAGATGCTATTAGAATTCAACTCAGGTTAACGTTGTCTCTCTTGTCCTGCTTCAGCCTCGCCATCGTACAACTCACCGGAGCTGCTCCAACAACGGAACCCTCCATCACAGCCGAGCAGTACCCTTGGCTCCATCTGCACACGCCTAACATCTTCTTCCCCTCCTTGGACTGCCACATCAGCCGCAGCATCCTCAGCGGCCAACCCAATGATGCTGAGATCGACATGGCTTAGTGATACGTCTTCATCGTATCTACTTTTCCAAACTCTTTTGCCCTTGTTTTGGAATAATTTGCATGATTTGAATGGAACTAACCTGGACTAACTCTCTTTTCAGCAGAATTTCCTTGGTGTTATTTTTGTGCAGACATAAAAGCCCTCGGAGTGACCTGAAAATTTACAGAGATTATTTTTGTAAAATATAAAAAATATTGGCGAAAGAATCAACCAGAGAAGACCCACCGGCTGTCCACAAGGGTGCCTTGTAGGTGCCGTGAAGCTCCACCGACCTTAACTCCAACTCCATATATTCATGTTTGGGGAGAAAAAAATCATAGAGAAGGATTCATCACGTTTCACGATACGAATCCGCCGTCACCCCCTGCTCTTCCTCGGGAGACAAGATCTGGAGTCCGTTTAGGGCTCCGAAGAGTGCAATTCATCGCCGTCGGCATCACCAACCTTCCTCCATCACCAATTTCATGATGCTCACCGTCGTGTGTGAGTAATACCATCGTAGGCTTGCTGGATGGTGATGGGTCGGATGAGATTTACCATGTAATCGAGTTAGTTTTGTTAGGGTTTGATCCCTAGTATCCACAATGTTCTGAGATTGATGCTGCTATGACTTTTATGCTTAATGCTTGTCACTAGGGCCTGAGTGCCATGATTTCAGATCTGAACCTATTATGTTTTCATGAATATACAGGTGTTCTTGATCCAATGTTGCAAGTTATAGACACCTATTACGAGTTATGATCCGCATACCCCAAGGTGACAATATTTGGGATTCGTTCCAGTGATTACCGTAGTTTGAGGAGTTCATGTATTCACTAAGTGATAATGCTTCGTTTCGGTTCTCTATTAAAAGGAGGCCTTAATATCCCTTAGTTTCCATTAGGACCCCGCTGCCACGGGAGGGTAAGACAAAAGATGTCATGGAAGTTCTTTACCATAAGCACGCACTGGTACGCGTTGATGCTATACAAACGGTTTTTAACCCCTTTCCGCGACGGCATTTGGAACCGTCGCCTAGTGAGTGAGGACGATCGGGGGGTCCTTCCCACACGACCCAGAAACCATTGGGGATATGCCCTCCTGGCACACACGCTCGGCAAAATGGGGTCGTGTGCGACCGGCGAGCGCTCAAATACGGAAATACCTACAGTAGAGCTAAAAAACAATTATACAGACGAAATTGTTTCCGGTCGCAAGTTCATCCCACACAATCAGTCCCCGCTAAATGTTTCCGTTCGTATGTACATCCCACACAGTTGCTCCAAGGAAAATGTTTCTGTTCACCGGTACATCACACACAATTTTTCCCGTTAAATCGTTTGTGATAGGGTTTCCATTCCACACAATATTAAATATCATTTACGTTACTGAATGTATCACACACGATGCGCAGAAGAAACTGTGTGGCAACAGCTATCCATAACACACATTTTTTATGTGGTAAATTTTTGCGTAAGGTGGCCTAACGCAAACAGTTTTGAAGAGAAGGTCGTGTGTGATTGTTAGTTGATCCAACAGGGTTTATTCCTAGGAATTGTGTGCGTTGCTTGTGCTCATCGCCCATGGTAGTTTCTCAATAACCGTTTGCAATAGCAAAACCCAATTAGTAGGCTAATTTCCCTATTATTAATAATCCATTTATTAATCTAATTGACATTCATATTAAGCACATAATATATTTAATTTCCATATTAAGGAAGCAGGATTTTCATAATTGAAATACATCAGAGTACAACATGATATAGCTTCAACAATCAGCTACCCCATTACACAACTGCAACAGCACCAAGTTTCACATGCAACAGGTAGAACCTTTCGAAATTAGCACCATAGACGGTATATAGACAGATGCATCTTATCTGGAAAACTGCTGAGCGGAAGGCGAATATTGATCCTTCATTCATGTTGAAGGTCTTTGCAACTTTAGGCCGGTGCCTGTGGATGATTGACCGTTCAACCTTCGTCCTCTTCAGAAACACTTCCTCGCCTCCTAACCATAGAGGTGATTTGAGAGGTAATCATCAGTGAACTTCTTTGGAAAGGCCTAAAAACAAGGATGTGCATAAATATCAAAAGCAAGGTACAATAGTTAGTACCATTTTGTAGTAAACCTGATGTCTTCTTCACAGTGGGTCAAAACCTCTGAAAGCAGGACCTATGTGTGCAAGACCAAATTGTTAAGAACCTAAATATTATAATGGTTCCTGCAATTGCACAATAATGTGCTATTAGACAACAGACCGTGCACGTGCAGTTAACTAAACACCACAACAAATGAACCAAACGTTAACTGAGCACCACATTGCACAATATAACATACTCCTAATAGAAGATCAGACAGTTAACCAAACCAAGCATGCTTAACAACTTGGAAATATAGCAATTGTATTTGTTTCTCATGTATTTAGTACAGCCAAATTCGATTTATTTCTCACATGGTATACAATAACAGAATGCACCCACAACAATTGAACACCGCATTGCAGAGTTGAACCAAACAGTTAACTAAACACCACAACAAATGAACCAAACATTAACTGAGCACCACATTGCACAATATAACTTACTCCTAATAGAAGATCATACATTTATCCTAGCCAAGCATGCTTAACAACTTGGAAATATAGCAATTGTATTTGTTTCTCATGTATTTAGTACAACCAAATTCGATTTATTCTCACAGGGTATACAATAACAGAATGCACTTACAACAACTGAACATCGCATTGCATAATTGAACCAAACAGTTAACTAAACACCACAACAAATGAACCAAATGTTAACTGAGCACCACATTGCACAATATAACATACTCCTAATAGAAGATCGAACAGTTAACCAAACCAAGCATGCTTGACAACTTGGAAAATTGCACCCTAAAGAATTGAACAACACATTTGTAGAATTGAACCAAACAGTTAACTGAACACCACATTGCACGACATATAGAACATATACTCTAGAGCAGAAGATTGCATGGTAAAAGCGGATAGCACAATTCACTAGAATTTGTTAAGGAAAGGCAGTAGCCCGCAAACTGAACATGGGTCCTTATAGTGAGCTAACAAGACAAGCTACTCCTCATTGTCGGAGATATCGATGACGATTGGCTCCTTGGACATGGAAGAGGGCGAGGCCTGTCATGCCCAAGATGCAATTCTATCCCGATCACATGATGAACTCGTGATTGGGGCACAACCGCATTTCGGGCGCTTAGCAAGATGGACATCATTACATCGTACCGTTACATACATAGATGCGGGAAACATACAAGTCATACAATTGCCACATGAATACAACACATCATACACAAGACATCCGACTACGGATGAAAACACATGAAAAGCACAACGACATCCATCCTGCTATCCCAGGCTGCCGACCAGGAACCTATCCCAAGACGGACGAAGAAGAAGAAGGAAGAACTCCAACACTAGTAAACATCGCTCTCACGTCAAGTCATCGGAAACATGTACCTGCAACTGGTGTTGTAGTAACCGTGAGCCACGAGGACTCAGCAATCCCATAACCATGGGTATCAAGACTAGGAAAGCTTAAAGGGTATGGACAGGATAAGTGGTGAGGTTGCAGCATCGGCTAAGCATTGTATGGTGGCTAACTTACGAGTACAAGAATAAGAAGAGCATCTACACAAACTGTCACAAACTAGTAATGAACAATAAGTGATCCTAAAACTACCTATGAGTCAAACATAACCCCATCGTGTTCTCTTCCCAAACTTAGTCGAAAAGAGACGAACACGGTTACTCACGCGGTTGGTGTATTTTGTTTCGGATCCTCTGTCAAGTTCTCTACAACCAGACATTAACAACTTCCAATCTGCCACATAACCGCGGGCACAACTTTCGAAAGATCATAACCCTGAAGGGGTGTCCCAACTTAGCCCATCACAAGCTCTCACGATCAGCACAGGTAAAATCTCTTATCTTAGGGGCAACCTGATCAGACTCGGAATCCCGATGCACAAGACATTTCGACAATGGTAAAGCAAGTCCAGCAAGACCTCCCGGTGTGCCAACAGCCTGATAGTAGCCGCGGGTATCTCGTCTTAGGCCATGACCGGATGAGCTAAGCGTACATCGACCAAATGCCCCAAGTTGCCAAGGGGCGCCACCGCAAGGTGCTCTAGTTTGGACCAACACTCATGAGGAGCACTGGCCCGGGGGTTGATTAATAAGGATGCACGGGTAGCGCTAACTCCCTATGCAGGTTTTAGTTGTTATTAGGCAAATGATAAAACCAATGTTGGGCCTTGCTGGAGGAGTTTTATTCAAAGCGAACTGTTAAGGGGTTCCCATTAACTCAACCGCGTTAGGAATGCAAAATCAAGGAACATAACATCGGTTTATCGGTTCTTAAGGCGGCATGAGTGGAACAAAACACTGAGCAAAAATCCAAGCCTTCCACCCATTACCAAGTATATAGGTGCATTAATTATAGTAATAGATATTGTGATATTCCCAAAATATCCAAGATCCGACATGGAGCAATATTCATCTTCACCTGAAACAAACAACGCTATAAGAAGGGCTGAGCAAGCGGTAACATAGCCATACAATGGTTTGCTGGTATGGTGTCAAAAGTTAGAGGTTTCATGGAAACAAACAGAGGCTGGCAAATAAATGGGGGGTAGCGCGAGATCCAGGGTGACGGTCATCTTTCCTGAGATCTCGCTAGGAAGAAGAACGAGTCCATGGAGTAGACGAAGCCGCGAAGATGAACCAAGCATAGTCGAACAAATCCTCACGATCGCAACGAAACATGAACTAACGAGAAGAAGTAAACAACATGGCAAACACAACACACATAAATAAGACAAGATGCTCATCCAAGTATGATGCATGACAAGGCTACATGATGCTAAACATTGCAAGAAATTATGCATATATGAACAACAAAACCAAGCAAGTTTAAATGAGGTATGAAACAACATATAATAATTCCGGTAAGTCCTCATATGCAAATTTCAAAATTGGTCCAGATCTGAACACACCTTAAGTTAAAGTTGTTAAACAGCAAGTTAACATGAACCATGATGATGTACACAAAATTCTAGTCAAGTAACATATAAGGTTCATTTAATTCGGAGCTACAACCTAGAAGATATGAGAAAAACAAGTTGAACATGGCATTGATGCAAAATGCATTCAAACATCATGCAACACACTCCAAACATGGATGCAACATGACATGATGCACCTACATGCAAAACCAAGCGATTTTCATATAGAGCACACTCCAAGCGGAGCCACGGTTCAACATACACATGAAACAAGTTTAAAGGACAAGCTGTCCAAAACAACAACTAGGCATCATACAAGCATCGAAACAACATGCTACAAGTACAAGATAGGCACAAGCATGGCATGAACTCAAAGTAAAGATCAGATGCTTCCAATATCAACAATGATCAGGTCCATAGTCATCAAGGGTAAACCAACGTGATTAGGGCAACATGCAAACTTTCTATCATAGATTATGACTTAGTGAAAAACAGAGCACATACATGAGCAGAGTTAATATGTTGACATGTTGGAGGCAATAAAAAAGTATGCTACAGCACAAGAACATGACAAGCAAAAGCATTGCATGCTAGAACATAATATGGAGCTCAAGGTACACAAGATGGCATATACATGGGAGCAACAGGTCCATGGCATTCATCAAGACAAGACGGAAACATGATATAACAGATTCTCAGACTTAGTGAAAATCTGGGAATACAACAACAACATTATGATCCTGACTTTGGGGCCACATAACAGCAAGCATGTCAATTCTAATAAGCATGCAAAGGTCATGAACATGTAATAGGCATGGAATACTCCAAATAACTCCGTTGGAACAACTCCATAGGAGGCATATATTAATAACAATGAGCTTTGCCAAATTGAACAAGCTGTTGATAGGCTGACAGATTTATCATAATGACAACTTGAGAGGAAGAAAGAGACAAGCTACAACAACCTATAATTGCAAAAAAAAGGAATGGATGGATAGAGCATAACATGGAATTCAAGACATGATCATTGGACATCCCCAAATGTGCATGGATATGACTCTAGCATCAAGCAAACATGGCATCACAATATAACAGTTTCAGACTTAGCAGTTAGTCTCAGGAAACAGCAAACAGTGAGTAGGTCGCTTTCCAAGCTTTTTGCACTCACCACAAGGCATATCATGAAAAACTAATTACACCATTGCAAATATGACATGAATATGCTCCTAAAACATGTTGACATGATGCTCAAATAAAAATCACACAAAAACATATTAGAAAGACAAATCATCAAGTTATATTAGTTTTCAGTAGTTAACATCACTTAGCACTTCGGCAACGGGGATAATCATGGCATAATGCACCCTAACATGAATGCAAATGGCACCATCATGTAGAGCTCTTTGCAATGAACATTTTTACATATAATATGCTCAATATGGATCTACGTGCAAAAACATATGGCCACTCAAAGTATGCAACATGTAACAGTTTTCAGGGACTTAGTCAATTCTCACATGACATGGAAGAAAGAAAAAACACTAACGGGCCGAAACTGCCGGCCCAATAGTGCACACGCGAGAGGCTGGAGGGGCTGCTCACCCATGGGCTTGGCCCAGCATGGAGGAGGTGGAGATGGGTCGGCTCGGTTGGGCCAGCGAGGGGCCCACGCGAGCGACAAAGCGGCCCGGTTGTCCTTCTCATCGATCCCAACTGGATCGAGTGAGCCGAGAGAAGGGGCGGCCGATGGCGACGGTCAACACAGCGACGGCATGGTAGGCTAGGTCCGGCGAGCGGATGAAGGCCGGGAACAGACGGATATGGGGGCAGTAGTCCCAGATCCAGAGTCGACAGTGGCCGGCGAGGCTCGACGGGGCGGCGGCGTGCTCCTGCAGGAGGAGAGGCTGACGGCTTCCGGTGCGGGTTCCGGTGAGGCTGCTCTCGGGCGGCAAGGTGAGGACGGCGTCCGGCGCGGCGAGCCTCGGGGCAAGCAGGAGCCGGGCGGGGCTAGGCGGCGGGTGCGAGAGGTGGAATGGGGCGCAGGGCGGCGTCGGCGGGATGTTGCGGGGAGCTGCAGAGCGAGCGCTGGGCGGCGGCGGTGCGCGGGCTCGGGCCCCGGATGGGCTCAGGTGGGCCTCCGCATGGTCCTAGCGGGCGCGGTGTGGTGGTGGGGAGGCGACGTGGCACGAGGGGAGTGGCCTCGAGCGAAGCTGGCGGCGGCGCTAGCCACACAAACGACGCCAAATGGCGGAGGAAGGTTGGGGTGCTCCTGATTTCGAGGGGGGAGGCGGCTGGAGGGGGCTGGTGGCGGCGGATCCGAGGAGAAGGGGGTCTAGGGGTAGGGGAAGAGCTAGGTAGGTCCAAAAATGGACTAATGGGGTGATATATAAGGTAGGGGCTAGGACTAGAGTTTTTGGGGTTGATCTGGACCCTCCGATGACGATCGGATGGCACCGGTCGAGAGGAGGGGTAGGTTGGGCCTAGGTGAGGTAAGTGGGCTGTGTAGGAGAGGCCTTGGGCTGAAAAGAGAGAAGAGAAGATAGGCCCGGCACAACGTTTCGAAGACCGAAACGTCCGAGTTTAGACCGTCAACGGTGCCGCTACGGATGACGGTTGGGCTATCAAATGGACTCCAAATACCACGAAATTTGACATGCGGTCTACCTACACAATAATAAGACGGCACGTCAACTTTCACCCCATTCCAAGAACATTTTACGGCCACATATAAAATAAATATTCGGAGGTGTCGTGGGCGCGTGCGAGTGTGTCTGGGCTCAGAACGGACAACGGAGAGAACTGGGAGGCGGGCAACTAGAAACGGATGCAAGTTTTGAAAGCTATGCAGATGTAGTGCACATGATGATATGGCAAAATGCAACACGCAAGCAAATGACATGGCAGCGATGGCGAATAAGAGGAAGACACTTGGCACATCGGTCTCGAGGTGTCACAACACTCCCCTACTAACAAGAGACCTTGTCCTGAGATCTTAGGAACGAGACGGAAGAGGAATCAGAAGAACAAAGTTCTTCTTGGACAAATGATTGAACAAAAGAATCTTGAGAAATTGAAGAACTTGAAAGAAAGAACAAAGCAGAGATGAACGAGATTGAGAAACTCCGATAAAATGAGGAAACAAGGCATACGACGAGAACCAAGAGCTTAACTGCCAAGAGAGACATTGAAAGCACTCCGGTTAAAAAGAGATAGAAAGGAATTCGAATGAAGGGATTTGGGCAGCACTTCAGTTGAAAATGGAAGGATAGAACATGATCTTGGGAAGATGGAATAATACTTGACAAGAGAAACAACACAATACCCCCAGAAGCATTGAAAGAGTTGGATGAAAAGAACGGAAAAGAAGATGACAACTATCACCACGAATGATTTTGAAAGCCTCCTTAGAAGGAAGGATTGGACGAAGTTGTTGAGAAAATTCACAACAAAAGAATAAGCTTGTCCTGGACTTATGGCAAACATCTCAACACTTGAGGTGAATTTCGGCCACTACTAGCGATTGAATGGATGAGATGAACGAAGAAAGCAAAACTCCACTTCAAAAGAATACTGAGAATTATTTGCATTTCGAGATGCAAGAAGAGGGATACTTGAACTGCTCCAACAAAATTACTGATGAACAATTGACGAATGAATTAACTCATGATGAACCACCATGAAGAACTCCGGTAACAAAAGGAGGATGACATGGGAATGAGGGCTAAAAGGAATAAGATTAAAGCCTTTCGATGATTTAGATGGGGGTTCCAACGAGATAGCCGAGGAAACTTGAACTCCGGAGAAGAGAAAACAAAAACACTTGGGATTAGGATTTATTCATTATGAACAAACTCCAAATAAAGGGATTACTCACTTGATGAAAAGAATAAGAATTTATTTATGCTTATCCTTCATCAATTAAATTGATGAGAAGCAATGGATTTGCATATCACTTTTTCGCGTTGAAATTGATTAAAGAGGGATGTAGCGCAACACTTGAGAAAGTCTTCATGAACCACCGGTAGGATTGGAAAGAACGAAGGAATTGATATGTTAACAGAGGAAAAGAACTCTTGAGTGAACCACCGTAAGGAATTGAAAACCGAGTGATGAAAAAGGACGAACCACCGGGAAGAAAGGAGACGAATGAAGAGCCATCAATGATGAATAGTTGGAGTACGAAGTTGAAAAATGAGAACGAAGAAATCTTCTGAAATGATGGCCTTTGGAGGATCACAATGGAAGGAATTCATGAAATACTTCGGATGTGTAAGAAAAGATTTATTAACGATCGGAATCATTCAAGAGGATAGCTTTAAGCTAGAACCATGAATCTTCACAAGAACGGACATGAATTAGAGGGAAACTATTCTTTGCTCTTCAAATGTTGGGAATGACGACGAGGAACACTACCGAGTTATTGAGATACTCCGGACAAATTAAGAGAGGAGAGGTTGAACCAATGATGAAAAGAATTTGAAAGCGATCTTGGAGAAGGCGTATGACTGATGGAATCCATTCTTACGTCACACTTTGAAAAGAATTTTGGAACACTCTGGGAAAATTAGAAGAGTCGGGTAAGATCCTGGAAAAGACCTGTGGGTTAGGGCCCACTGAAAAAAAACCACCGTTGAAATGGAATGTTCGAAGTTGAGATGATACACCAGAACAATTGAAATACTTGAATGAGGTGACAACCTCGAATTAATTGGAATACAGACGAATCTCCTAAGATGTCTTCAGAACTCTGGAATATTAAATGGCGAGAGGCGAACGAGCAAGGGGAAACATTAGAGCCAAGGAAAATAATATGATCAACACCGAATACTTGAATTGAACCCACCGGAGAAGAAAAGAGATGACGAATGATGAACTAGACGAGAATTCACCAGTTGAAATCATTGAGGAAAGAATGCAAAGGCTTCTGATGAGTATGGTGGATACTTGATTAAGGACTCCGGCTTCGAGAAGAAAAAAGGTGGGCGGGTGGTAAGAGAAAGTCCACTTCGGATGGGGAAACCGATGCCGGTTGGAAAGAACCGAGGATTGAACTAGCAAAAGACAAGAAGTGCCAAATCAACTCGAAGAGAAGTGCAATGGATGAAAAGAGCTGACATCGCAACGAAAGCAACTAACTGCGTGATCCTAAAAAAATTGAAGGAGAAGAGGAGTAATTTAAAACACCTACGTCAAGATTCCTCACCAGAGCGACGAAGGGACTGAGGAGTAAAAATAATTCCTACTCTCTGATATAACTCGACTCTGAGAATCAGTTTTCTTCTAGACTTGACAATGGCCAGACTACGATCAATCAAGGGCCTCATATGGTCGGTCGAGGCTCTGATACCAACTTGTCACGCCCAAGATGTGATTCTATCCCGATCACATGATGAACTTGTGATTGAGGCACAACCGCATTTCGAGCGCTTAGCAAGATGGATATCATTACATCGTACCATTACATACATAGATGGGGGAAACATACAAGTCATACAATTGCCACATGAATACAACACATCATACATAAGACATCCGACTACGGATGAAAACACATGAAAAGCACAACGACATCCATCCTGCTACCCAAACTGCCGACCACGAACATATCCCAAGACTGACGAAGAAGAAGAAGAAGGAAGAACTCCAACACAAGTAAACATCACTCTCACATCAAGTCATCGCAAACCTGTACCTGTAACTTGTGTTGTAGTAACTGCGAGCCACGAGGACACAGCAATCCCATAACCATGGGTATCAAGACTAGCAAAGCTTAAAGGTCATGGAAATGAAAAGTGGTGAGGTTGCTGCAGTGGCTAAGCATTGTATGGTGGCTAACTAACGAGTACAAGAATAAGAAGAGCATCTACGCAAACGATCACAAACTAGTAATGAACAATAAGTGATCCTAAAACTACCTACGATTCAAGCATAACCCCACCATGTTCTCTTCTCGAACTTACTCAAAAAGAGACGATCACGGTTACTCACGCGGTTGATGTATTTTATTTTGGATCCTCTATCAAGTTATCTACAACCGGACATTAACAAATTCCAATCTGCCACATAACCACAGGCACATCTTTCGAAAGATCATGACCCTGCAGGGGTGTCCCAACTTAGCCCATCACAAGCTCTCATGATCAGCAGAGGTAAAACCTCTTATCTTAGGGACAACCCGACCAGACTCGGAATCCCGATGCACAAGACATTTTGATAATGGTAAAAACAAGTCCAGCAAGACCACCCGGCGTGCCGACACCCTGATAGTAGCCGTGCGTGTCTCGTCTCAGGCCACGACCGGATAAGCTAAGCGTACAATGACCAAATACCCAAAGTTGCCTAGGGGCGGCGCCGCAAGGTGCTCTAGTTTGGACCAATACTCATGAGGAACACTGGCCCAGGGTTTAATTAATAAAGATCCACAGGTGGCGCTAACTCCTTATGCAACTTTCAGTTGTCATTAGGCAAATGGTAAAACCAATGTTGGGCCTTGCTGGAGGAGTTTTATTCAAAGTGAACTTTCAAGGGGTTCCCATAAGCCCAACCGCGTTAGGAACGCAAAATCAAGGAACATAACACCGGTTTATCGGTTCTTAAGGCGGCATGAGTGGAACTAAACACCGAGAAAAAGGCCAAGCCTTCCACCCATTACCAAGTGTATAGGTGCATTAATTATAGTAATAGATATTGTGATATTCCCAAAATATCCAAGATCCGACATGGAGCAATCTTCATCTTCACCTGCAACAAAAATGCTATAAGAAAGGCTGAGCAAGCGGTAACATAGCCATACAACGGTTTGCTGGGATGGTGTCAAAGGTTAGAGGTTTCATGGCAACAAAGAGAGGCTGACAAACAAATGGCGGGTAGCGCGATATATAGCGATAGCATCGAGACAACCAGCATGGCAAAGATAGTAATGAGATCCAAGGTGACGATCATCTTTCCTAAGATCTCGCTAGGAAGAAGAACGAGTCCATGGAGTAGACGAAGCCGCGAAGATGAACCAAGCGTAGTCGAACGAATCCTCACGATCGCAACGAAATAGGAACTAACGAGAAGAAGCAAACAACATGGTAAACACACCACACATAAACAAGACAAGATGCTCATCCAAGTATGATGCATGACAAGGCTACATGATGCTAAACATGGCAAGAGATGAAGCATACAAGAACAACACAACCAAGCAAGTTTAAATGAGGCCGGAAACAACATATAACAATTCCGATTAGTCCTCATATGCAAATATCAAAATTGGTCTAGATCTGAACACACCTTAAGTTAAAGTTGTTAAGCAGCAAGTTAACATGCACCATGATGATCTACACAAAATTCTTGTCAAGTTACATATAAGGTTCAATTAATTCGAGCTACGGCCTAGACAATATGAGCAAAACAAGTTGAACATGGCATTGATGCAAAATGCATTCAAACATCATGCAACACACTCCAAACATGGATGCGAAATGACATGATGCATCTACATGCAAAACCAAGAAAGTTTCATATAGAGCACACTCCAAATGGAGCCACGGTTCAACACATACATATGAAACAAGTTTAAAGGACAAGCTGTCCAAAACAGTAACTAGGCATCTTACAAGCATCGAAACAACATGCTACAAGTACAGGATATGCACAAGCATGGCATGAACTCAAAGTACAGATCACATGCTTCCAATATCAACAACGATTAGGTTCATAGGCATCAAGGGTAAACCAACATGATCAAGAAAACATGTGAACTTTATATCACAGATTATGACTTGGTGAAAAACAGAGCATATACATGAGCAGAGTTAATGTGTTGACATGTTGGAGGCAAGAAACAAGTATGCTATAGCACAAGAACATGACAAGAAAAAGCATGGCATGCTAGAACATAACACGGAGCTCAAGGAACACAAGATGGCATATACATGGGAGCAACAGGTTCATGGCATTCATCAAAGCAACACGGAAACATGATATAACAGATACTCAGACTTAGTGAAAATCTGGGAATGCAACAACAACATTATGATGCTGACTTTGGAGGCACATAACAACAAGCATGGGAATTCTAATAAGCATGCAAAGGTAATCAACATGTAATAGGCATGGCATACTCCGAATAACTCCATTGGCACAACTCCATAGGAGGCATAGATTAATAACAATGAGTTTTGCCAAATTGAACATGTTGTTGACAGGATGACAGATTTGTCATAATGACAACTTAAGAGCAATAAAGAGACAAGCTACAACAACCTATAATTGCAAACAAGGGCATGGATGGATAGAGCATAACATGGACTTCAAGACATGATCATTGGACATCCCCAAATGTGCATGGGTATGACTTTAGCATCAAGCAAACATAGCATCACAATATAACAGTTTTAGACTTAGCAGTTTTAACAAGTCTCAGGAAATAGGAAATAGTGAGTAGGGCACTTTGCAAGCCTGTTCCACTCACCACAAGGCATATCATGAAAAACTAATTTCACCATTGCAAAGATGACATGAATATGCTCCTAAAACATGTTGACATGATGCTAAAAAAATCACACACAAATATTTGAAAAGACAAATCAACAAGTTATATTAGTTTCAGTAGTTAACAACACTTAGCACTTTGGCAACAGGGATAATCATGGCATAATGCACTCTAAGATGAATACAAATGGCACCATCTTGAATAGCTCTTTGCAATGAACATTTTTACATAAAATATGCTCAATTTGGATCTACGTGCAAAAAAGATATGGCCACTCAAAGTATGCAACATGTAACAATTTTCAGGGACATAGTCAAATCTCATATGACATGGAAGAAAGAAAAAAACACTAACGGGCCGAAACTGCCGGCCCAACAGTGCACATGAGAGAGGCTGGAGGGGCTGCCCACCCATGGGCTTGGCCCAGCATGGAGGAGGTGGAGCTGGGCCGTCTCGGCTGGGCCGACGCGAGGCCCACGCAGGCGACGGAGCGGCCCGACCGTCCTTCTCCTCAATCTCGGCTGGATCGAGGGACACAGGAGAAGGGGCGGCCGACGGCGATGGTCATCGCAGTGACGCCGGGGTAGGCGAGGTCCGGCGAGTGGATGAAGGCCGGGAACGGACGGATCTTGGGGCAGGAGTCCCAGATCCAGAGTCGACGGTGGTCGGTGAGGCTCCGTGGGGCGGCGGCATGCTCCTGCAGGATGAGAGGCCGACGGCTTTCGGTGCGGGTTCCGGCGAGGCTGCTCTCGGGCGGCAAGGTGAGGGCGGCGTCTGGCGCGGCGAGCCTCAGGGCGAGCAGGCGACGGGCGGAGCGAGATAGAGGGTGCGGGAGGCGGAGCGGGGCGCAGGGTGGCGCCGGCGGGATGTTACGCGGAGCGTCGAAGCGAGCGCTGGACGTCGGCGGTGCGCGGGCTCGGGCCCCGGCTCAGCTCAGGCGGTCCTCCGCACGGGCCCGGCGGGCCGCGGTGAGAATTTGCGTGGTGTGGCGGCGGGGAGGCAACGTGGCACGAGGGGAGTGGCCGCGAGCAAAGCTGGCGGCGGCATGCCACTCAAACGATGCCAAGTGGCGGAGGGAGGTTGGGGCGCGCCTGATTTCGAGGAGGGAGGCGGATGGAGGTGGCTGGTGGCGGCGGATCTGAGGAGAAAGGGGTCTAGGCATAGGGGAAGAGCTAGGTAGGTCCAAAAATGGACTAGTGGGGTGATATATAAGGTAGGGGGCAATGGCTAGAGTTTTTGGGGTTGATTTGGACCCTCCGATGACGATCGGACGACACCGGTCGAGAGGAGGGGTAGGTTGGGCCTAGGTGAGGTAAGTGGGCTGTGTAGGAGAGGCCTTGGGCTGAAAAGAGAGAAGAGAAGAGAGGGCCGACACAGCATTTCGAAGACCGAAACGTCCGACTTTAGACCGGCAACAGTGCCTCTACGGATGAGGGTTGGGCTATCAAACGGACTCCAAATGCGACGAAATTAGACATGCGGTCTACCTACACTATAACAAGACCGCACGCCAACTTTCATCCCATTCCGTGAACATTTTATGACCACTTATAAATAAATATTCGGAGGTGCCAGGGGCACGTGCGAGTGTGTGTCGGCTCAAAACGGACAATAGAGAGAACTGGGAGATGGGCAAGTACAAACGGATGCAAGTTTTGAAAACTATGCACATGTATTGGACATGATGATATGGCAAAATGCAACACACAAGCAAATGACATGTCAACGACGGTGAATAATAGGAAGACACTTGGCGCATCGGTCTCGGGGTGTCACAACTCTCCCCAACTAACAAAAGTCTCATCCCGAGATCTTAGGAACGAGACGGAAGAGGAATCGGAAGAACAACGTTCTTCTTGGACAAATGAGTGAACAAATGAATCTTGAGAGGTTGAAGAACTTGAAAGAAAGAACAAAATGGAGATGAACGAGATTGAGAAACTCCAGTAAAATGAGGAAACAAGGCATACGATGAGAACCAAGAGCTTAACTGCCAAGAGAGACATTGAAACCACTCCGGTTAAAAAGAGATAGAAAGGAATTCGAATGAAGGGCTTTGGGTAGCACTCCGGTTGAAAATGGAAGGATAGAACATGATCTTGGGAAGATGGAATAATACTTGACGAGAGAAACAACACAATGCCCCCGGAAGCTTTGAAAGAGTTGGATGAAATGAACGGAGAAGAATATGACAACTATCACCATGAATGAATTTGAAAGCCTCCTTAGAAGGAAGGATTGGACAAAGTTGTTGAGAAAATCAACAACAAAAGAATAAGCTTGTCGTGGACTTGTGGAAAATATCTCAACACTTGAGGTTAATTTCTGCCACTACTAACGATTGAATGGATGAGATGAAGGAAGAAAACAAAACTTCATTTTAAAAGAATAGATAGAATTATTTGCATTTAGAGATGCAAGAAGAAGAATACTTGAACTACTCCAAAAGAATTATTGATGAACACTAGATGAATGAATTAACTCATGATGGACCACCATGAAGAACTCCGGTAACAAAAGGAGGATGACATAGGAATGAGGACTAAAAGGAATAAGATTAAAGCCATGCGATGATTTAGACAGGGGTTTCGACGAGATAGCCGAGGAAACTTGAACTCCGGATAAGAGAAGATAAAAACACTTGGGATTAGGATTTATTCATTATGAACAAACTCCAAAGAAAGGGATTACTCAACTTGATGAAAAGAATAAGAATTATGTCATGCTTATCCTTCATCAATTAAATTGATGAGAAGCAATTGATTTGCATATCACTTATTCGTGTTGAAATTGATTATAGAGGGATATAGCGCAACACTTGAGAAAGTCTTCATGAACCACCGGTAGGATTGGAAAGAACATAGGAATTGATATGTTGACAAAGGAAAATAATTCTTGAGCGAACCACCGTAAGGAATTGAAAATCGAGTGATGAAAAAGGACAAACCACCGAGAAGAATATGGAGACGAACGAAGAGGCATCAATGAAGAATTGTTGGAGGATGAATTTGAAAACTGAGAACAAAGAAATCTTCTGAAATAATGTCCTTCGGAGGATCACAATGGAAGGAATTCATGAAATACTTCGGATGTGTAAGAAAACATTTATTAACATTCGGAATCATTCAAGAGGATATCATTAAGCTAGAACCATGAATCTTCAAGAGAACGAAGAAGATTTAGAGGGAAACTACTCTTCAGTCTTCAAATGTTGGGAATGACAACGAGGAACACCACCAAATTATTGAGATACTCTGGACAAATTAAAAGAGGAGAGGTTGAACCAACGATGAAAAGAATTTGAAAGCGATCTTGGAGAAGGCATATGACTGATGGAATCCATTCTTATGTCACACTTTGAAAAGAATTTCGGAACACTCCGGGAAAATTAGAAGAGTCAGGTAATATCCTGGAAAAGACCTGTGGGTTAGGGCCCACTGAAATAAAACCACCATTGAAATGTAATGTTCGAAGGAGAGATGATACACCAGAACAATTGAAAGACTTGAATGAGGTGACAACCTCGAATTAATTGGATTACAGACGAATCTCCTGAGATATCTTCAGAACTCCGGAACAATTAAATGCCGAGAGGCGAACGAGCATGGGGAAACATTAGAGCCGGGGGAAAGAATATGATCAACACTGAATACTTGAATTGAACCCACCGGAGAAGAAAATAGATGATGAATGACGAACTAGACGAGAATTGACCAGTTGAAATCATTGAGGAAAGAATGCAAAGGCTTCTAACGAGTAGGGTGGATACTCAATTAAGGACTCCGGCTCCGAGAAGAAAAAGGGTGGGTGGGTGGGAAAAGAAAGTCCACTTCGGATGGGGAAAATGACGCTGGTTGGAAAGAACTGAGGATTGAACTAGCAAAAGATAAGAATGGTCAAATCAACTCAAAGAGAAGTGCGCCGGATGAAAACATCGCAACAAACGAAACTAACTACGTGATACTAAAAAAATTGAAGGAGAAGAGGAGTAATTCAAAACACCTACATCAAGATTCCTCACAAGAGCGACTGAGGAGTAAAAAGAATTCCTACTCTCCGATATAATTAGACTCCAAAAATCAGTTTGTTCTAGACTTGACAACGGCTAGACTACGATCAATTAAGGGGGCTCCTATGGTCGATCGAGGCTCTGATACAAACTTGTCACGCCCAAGATGTGATTCTATACCGATCACATGATGAACTCATGATTGGGGCACAACCGCATTTCGGGCGCTTAGGAGGATGGATATCATTACATCATACCATTACATACATAGATGGGGGAAACATACAAGTCATACAATATGCACATGAATACAATACATCATACACAAGACATCCCACTACGGATGAAAACACATGAAAAGCACAACGACCTCCATCCTGCTATCCCAGGCTGCCGACCAGGAACCTATCCCAAGACTGACGAAGAAGAAGAAGGAAGAACTCCAACACAAGTAAACATCGCTTTCACGTCAAGTCATCGCAAACCTATACCTGCAACTGGTGTTGTAGTAACTGTGAGCCGCAAGGACTCAACAATCCCATAACCATGGGTATCAAGACTAGCGAAGCTTAAAAGGTATGGAAAGGATAAGTGGTGAGGTTGTAGCAGCAGCTAAGCATTGTATGGTGGCTAACTTATGATTGCAAGAATAAGAAGAGCATCCATGCAAACGGTCGCAAACTAGTAATGATCAATAAGTGATCCAGAAACTACCTACTTGTCAAGCATAACCCCATTGTGTTCTCTTCCCGACCTTACTCTAAAAGAGACGATCACGGTTACTCACGCGGTTGGTGTATTTTATTTCGGATCCTCTGTCAAGTTCTCTACAACCGGACATTAACAAATTCCAATCTGCCACATAACCGCGGGCACGGCTTTTGAAAGATCATAACCCTGCTGTGGTGTCCCAACTTAGCCCATCACAAGCTCTCACGATCAGCAGAGGTAAAACCTCTTATCTTAGGGACAACCCGATCAGACTCAGAATCCTAGTGCACAAGACATTTCGACAATGGTAAAACAAGTTCAGCAAGACCTCCTTGCGTGCCGACACCTTGATAGTAGCCGTGTGTATCTCGTCTCAGGCCACAACCAGATGAGCTAAGCGTACAACGACCAAATAACCCGTTGCCAAGGGGCGGCACCGCAAGGTGCTCTAGTTTGGACCAACACTCATGAGGAGCACTGGCACGGGGGTTAATTAAGAAAGATCCACGGGTAGCGCTAACTCCCTATGCAAGTTTAAGTTGTTATTAGGCAAATGGTAAAACCAATGTTGGGCCTACACAAAATTCTAGTCAAGTTAGATATAAGGTTCATTTAATTTGAGCTATGGCCTAGAAGATATGAGCAAAACAAGTTGAACATGGCATTGATTCAAAATGCATTCAAACATCATGCAACACACTCCAAACATGGATGAAACATGACATGATGCATCTACATGCAAAACCAAGCAAGTTTCATATAGAGCACACTCCAAACGAAGCCATGGTTCAACACATACACATGAAACAAGTTTAAATGACAAGCTGTCCAAAACTACAACTAGGCATCTTACAAGCATCGAAACAACATGCTACAAGTACAATATAGGCACAAACATGGCATGAACTCAAAGTACATATCACATGAATATCAACAAGGATCAGGTTCATAGGCATCAAGGGTAAACCAACATGATTAAGGAAACATGCAAACTTTATATCACGTATTATGACTTAGTGAAAAATAGAGCATATACATGACCAGAGTTAATATGTTGACATGCTGGAGGCAAGAAACAAGTATGCTACAGCACAAGAACATGACACGAAAAAACATGGCATGCTAGAACATAACATGGAGCTCAAGGAACACAAGATGGCATATACATGGGAGCAACAGGTTCAGGGCATTCATCAAAACAAGACGGAAACGTGATATAACAGATTCTTAGACTTGGTGAAAATCTGGGAATGCAATAACAACATTACGATCCTGACTTTGGAGGCACATAACAACAAGCATGGCAATTCGAATAAGCATGCAAAGGTCATGAACATGTAATAGGCATGGCATACTCCAAATAACTCCATTGGCACAACTCCATAGGAGGCATAGATTAATAACAATGAGCTTTGCCAAATTGAACATGTTGTTGAAATGTTGACAGATTTATCATAATGACAACTTGAGAGCAAGAAAGAGACAAGCAAAACCAAACTATAATTGCAAACAAGGGCATGGATAGATAGAGCATAACATGGACTTCAAGACATGATCATTGGACATCCCCAAATGTACATGGATATGACTTTAGCATCAAGCAAACATGGCATCACAACATAACAGTGAGTAGGTCACTTTGCAAGCTTGTTGCACTCACCGCAAGGCATATCATGAAAAACTAATAACACCATTCCAAAGATGACATGAATATGCTCCTAAAACATGCTGACATGATGCTCAAACAAAAATCACACAAAAAGATATGAAAAAGAAAAATCAGCAAGTTATATTAGTTTTCAGTAGTTAACAACAGTTAGCACTTTGGCAATAGGGATAATCATGGCATAATGCACTCGAACATGAATGCAAATGGTACCATCATGAAGAGCTCTTTGCAATGAACATTTTTACATATAATATGCTCAATTTGGATATACGTGCAAAAAGATATGGCCACTCAAAGTATGCAACATGTAACAGTTTTCAGGGACTTAGTCAAATCTCACATGACATGGAAGAAAGAAAAAAACACTAACGGGCCGAAACTGCCGGCCCAACTGTGCACATGAGAGAGGATGGAGGGGCTGCTCACCCATGGGCTTGGCCCAGCATGGAGGAGGCGGAGCCAGGCCAGCTCGGCTGGGCCGGCGCGAGGGCCACGTGGGCGACGGAGCGGCCCGACCATCCTTCTCCTCTATCCTGAGTGGATCGAGGCAGACAGGTGAAGGGGCGGTTGACGACGACGGTCAACGCAGGGACGGCGGGGTAGGCGAGGTCCGCCGAGCGGATGAAGGCCGGGAACGGACGGATCTGGGCGCAGGAGTCCTAGATCAAGAGTCGACGGTGGCCGGCGAGGCTCCGCGAGGCGGCGGCGTGCTCCTGCAGGAGGAGAGGCCGACGACTTCCGATGCAGGTTTCGGCGAGGCTGCTCTCGGGCGGCAAGGCGAGGGCGACATCCGGCGCGGTGAGCCTCGGGGCGAGCGGGAGCCGAGCGGGGCGAGATAGAGGGTGCGGGAGGCGGAGCGGGGCGCAGGGCGACGTCGGCGGGATCTTGCGGGGAGCTGCGGAGCGAGTGCTGGGCGGCGGCGACGCGCGAGCTCGGTCCCTGGATGGTCTCGGACGGGTCTCCGCAAAGGCCTGTCGGGCCGCGGTGGGAGCTGGCGTAGTGTGGCGGCAGGGAGGCGGCGTGGCACGAGGGGAGTGACCGCGAGCGAAGCTGGCGGCGGCGCTGGCCACTCAAACAACGACAAGTGGCGGAGGGAGGTTGGGGCGCGCCTGATTTCGAGGGGGGCGGCTGGAGGTGGCTGGTGGCGGCGGATCCGAGGAGAAGGGGGTCTAGGGGTAGGGGAAGTGCTAGGTAGGTCCAAAAATGGACTAGTGGGTGATATATATGGTAGGGGGCTATGCCTAGGGTTTTTGGGGTTGATCTGGACCCTCCGATGACGATCGGACGACACCGGTTGAGAGGAGGGGCAGGTTGGCCCTAGGTGAGGTAAGTGGGCTATGTAGGAGAAGCCTTGGGCTGAAAAGAGAGAAGAGAGGCCCGACACAGCGTTTCAAAGACCGAAACGTCCGACTTTAGACCGGCAACGGTACCACTACGGATGACGGTTGGGCTATCAAACGGACTCCGAATGCGACGAAATTTGACAAGCAGTCTACCTACACTATAACAAAGCCGCACGTCAACTTTCATCCCATTCCGAGAACATTTTAGGGCCACTTTTAAAATAAATATTCGGAGGTGACGCAGGTGCGTGAGAGTGTGTATGGGCTCAGAACAGACAACGGAGAGAACTGGGAGACGGGCAACTACAAACGGATGCAATTTTGAAAACTATGCAGATGTAATGCACATGATGACATGGAAAAATGCAACACGCAAGCAAATGACATGGCAACGACGGTGAATAAGAGGAAGACACCTGGCGCATCGCTCTCGGGGTGTCTCAAGGCCTCCGCTTCATGGGTGCCCTCGTCGTAGTGGTGAGTTGCCTGAGCCGCTCCGGGCACCAACCTGCTGGCTCTCGAGATGAGGTAAGCACATTCACGCTGATAAAACACCTCATAGTCTTCGTCGAAGGCACCAATGGTGGCCTGGAGAAAACGCCATGAACTGTTGTTTAAAGCAGCCAACCACGTCGCAGCATTGGTGCGCGAGGCGTCGATGGTGGCCTCGATGGCGAGGTACTCCTCCAAGATCTGGGGGATGGCACGAATGGAATCCATCGCGACCTCATCCGCGCATGCAGCCGTGTGCGGCCGTGATTTGCTTCTCCGCTGCCAAATGCTCCTTGAGATCTTGGCTATACTGCATGCACCATGGCTGAGGGCGACGCTTGTTTGGTGGAGGGGTCGGTGATTTGGGTGGAAGGTGTCGCGCTCGCGCTGGCAGTCGGGGCATGTGGGTTGTGGAAGGAAGAGGAGGTTGGGGGTCGGGTGTGGATTACCTGCCTGGATAGACGAGGCCGAGCAGTGTGAAGGAGAGGTTTGCCGGCGAGGAGGCGGCGCTGCAAGCAAGGAATGAAGGTTTCAACTTGGAAAGGAAGGTGGTAACAGGGGAAATGTGGCTTTTGGTAAGTGAGAGAGGGCGGGGAGGTAGATATTTCCGCGAAAGCCTAAAATTTGGAATCGCTTCAGTGAAAAAACTGGCGTGCAAAGTGTCATCAGACACGGTCCCTTATTCAGAACTTTGTACGATATGTGAACATCACAAACAATTCAGATAGCTTAACCCGTGTGTGCTGAGTTTGAACATCTAAAATTTTGGTTCGAATTTCCATGGTTACAGTGGTCATCCACGTCATTGCATAATTTGGGTACATAAAGGAGGCTACAACACACCCACACTTCTTAATCGAGCAAGTTCAGCAATTGAACAGAGCTAGTTGACATAAACATTACTCTAACAAATTAAAGACCGACGCTCTTAATTAAACAAAACAAAGAGTACTACTACGGCTTGCTCGTCGATCTCTGCCGCCGCCTCCATGTCCAGCTCACGCCCGACGGTCTCCTGGGGAAGGGGCTCCATGGCATCAATCACACCATACTCGGCAATCATCTCGCCATCTGTGTCTGCCATATCTTTGGAATAGGCTGCCACGAGCTGGGCATGGGCAGATGCGATCTGGGCTTTGGCGGGCTCCGTCGTGGCAAGGTATGCCACGCAGGAACGGATGGCTGCTCGAACACTTTCGGCGATTGCTAACTCGTCGACCGTGGGTTGCCGACTGTTGTTGGAGAAGCTTCATTACATTTGTGCGGTGACCGCCACGAGCTGGGCGTGGACGGCCTCGACATGGTCGTGGGCGGCCTCCATCAGGGCTAATTCAGCCGCTGTGGAACGGGCAACTGTTGTGCTGCTCTCGCTAGTTGCTATCCCCGAGGCACATGTTGCCGCCGCCGCTTGAGAAGCAACAACGGCTGTTTGGCCTGCCTTCGCCGCTCGGTCGCAGATTGCGGCCGTGCTCACAAAGCTTGTTAGCACGCGCATGGCGGCTGCGGCCGCGCTCTCGCTGCAGTGGACCGCCAAAGTTGCCCTCACGACGCTGGTCCATGGGCCCATCTTTCACCGGTGATGATTGAACAGTGAAATGATATTTGGGGAGCGAGCTAGTGTGCTTGAGAGGCCAGCTGTGGACTGTAGCCGACGCACCTTCTCGCATAAGCCATAGGCGTACTATACACCAACGGTGCTCCAGGATATTTTCTGCTGCATCTCACACGGTTGGTGATAATAAACTGTGTGTGATCTACTAGATTTTTCATCTTGATTTGAATTACATAATGAAGTCACAGCGGCAATGGACGGTGTTTGAATTGCTAGACCTTTTGTCTGCAGTGAACTTGCAACTATATGTGTGTCGTAAAAGAAATAGAATTATTCAGGGTTCGTTTGAACATTTTATACATTAAATAGATTTTCTAGCCATTTCAGGTGCACAATTCAAAATTAAACGACATGCACATGCTTCGGTGCACCAACATGGGTTGTAAAATCATATATGTGTCCATGGGTTTATGCTTATGTCCCATGCAAGAAACGGGGATGAAATCCGAACATCACGGTACCGTGGCTCTCCGGCAAACGTTGACATAATTGCTTTTCTAATTCTAGTAAATGCAAAATTCATTCGAAATTCATGAAACTTGGCATGCTATCATGGAGCAGCATCAACATGCCATGGTACAAATTTTGTCCCATTTGGGGCTGGTTTGGGTATAAGCTTCTCATAAACCAGAGCTTCTCACAACAAGCCTGATGGTTTCGGTAGGGAACGTTTCACCTTTCTAGACAAAACGATATCCGTTGCCTCATCTCGGTTTCAATTTTTTTCCTAGTGTCAACATAGAACAACAGGAGCATTGTGTCAATTTTTGAGATTTTTCGGGGTTCTCTTGGACATTTTTATATATTAACTGAGTTTTCTATGCATTTATGTGCATAATTAAAATTTGGACTACATGCACATGCTCTAATGCATATAAATTGGTTGAAAATTCAAATCCGTGTCCTTGGTTGCATGCTTAGGTCCCATACAAGAAATGGGAATGAATGTCGAACACCCTGCCACGGTCACTCGACCGCAAACATTAAGATACTTGGTTTTTTAGTTCTAGTAAATCCAAAGCTCTTCTGAAATTCATGAAACTTGGCATGTTGTCATGGAGCGGCATCAACATGCCGTGGTAAAACTTTTGTCCCATTGGGGGCAGGTCTGGGTATATGCTTCTCACAAACTAGAGCTTCTCACAACAAGCCTGATGGTTTTTTAATTCTAGTCAATCGAAAGCTCGTCTGAAATACATGAAACTTGGCATGCCGTCATGGAGCGGCATCAACATGCAGTGGTAAAAAATTTGTCTCATTTGGGGCAGGTCTCGGTATATGCTTCTCACAACAAGCCTGATGGTTTCTTAATTCTAGTAAATCGAAAGCTCGTCTGAAATTCATGAAACTTGGCATGCTGTCATGGAGCGGCATCAACATGCTGTGGTAAAAAAATTGTCCCATTTGGGGCAGGTTTGGGTATATGCTTCTCACAAACTAGAGCTTCCCACAACAAGCTTGATGGTTTCGGTAGGGAACGTTTCACCTTTCTAGACGAAACGATATCCATTGGTTCTTCTCGATTACAATTTTTTTCCTAGTGTCAACATAGAACAACAGGAGCGTTGTGTCATTTTTGGGATTTTTCAGGGTTCACTTGGACATTTTTATACATTAACTGGGTTTTCTATGCATTTATGTGCATAATTCAAATTTTAACTACATGAACATGCTCTAATGCATATAAATCGGTTGAAAATTCAAATCCGTGTCCTTGGTTGCATGCTTAGGTCCCATGCAAGAAATGGGAATGAATGTCAAACACCCTACCGCGGTCACTCGGCCGCAAACATTGAGATACTTGGTTTTTTCATTCTTGTAAATCCAAAGCTCGTATGAAATTCATAAAACTTGGCATGTTGTTATGGAGCGGCATCAACATGCCGTGGTAAAAAAATTGTCCCATTTGGGGCAGGTTTGGGTATATGCTTCTCACAAACCAGAGCTTCGCACAACAAGCCTAATGGTTTCGGTAGGAAACGTTTCACCTTTCTGGAAGAAACGATATTCGTTGCATCTTCTCGATTTCAAATTTTGTCCTAGTGTAAACATAGAACAACAGGAGCGTTGTGTCAATTTTTGGGTTTTTGGGGGTTTGTTTGGTCATTGTTATGCATTAATTGAGTTTTCAATGAATTTATGTGCATAATTCAAATTTGAACTACATGCACATGCTATAATGCATATAATTTGGTTGAAAAATCAAATATGTGTCCTTGGGTGCATGCTTAGGTCCCATGCAAGAAATGTGAATGAATTTCAAACACCAGCACACCGTTGATTGCCGGAAAAACGTTGAGATACTTTGTTTTTTAAATTCTAGTAAATCCAAAACTCGTGTGAAATTCATGAAACTTGGCATGCTATCATCGGATGGCATCGACATGCTGTGGTATTTTTCGTGTCCATTTTGAGAGAAGGCTCACTCGAATAACAGCCAACAAAGGCATTTTGAAAAAATAGCTGCCACTTTAATATCTCAAACGTTTGTATAATTCAAATCGTGTGCGTTCTGTTAACCATTCAGGTGACGCCATGTGTCTTCGTTTTAATGGCTATAGGAGGTGCCGTGCGGACAGTTGCTTGACCTTGACTGAATGGGAGGCGTGCGAGCGGAGTCCGGTGCGCAGGCTGACCGAGAGGCGTGCAAGCTGTCCTCCAATGCGCAGGCTCACCAGGAAGAGTGCGAGCTGTACGCTGTGCATGCTCACTAGGAAGCGAGCCCTTTGACTTCCATGGCCGCCCGCCTTCATCTCCATTAATGGTGCCTGAGCCGCTGTTTAATACGGGCGGCCTTACTGTTTGCCTCACATTCCCCTCCCTCCCGTAGACCTCCACCAACACCATGGCGCAGAATGATCATCTGCCACTAGTCTTCAAGTTTGGTGAAGTCGACTCCGAGCCGGAGGAGATAGAAAATAAGGAGGAATAGGACCTCATGGACATGGCCCAGAACGAGCTAGCCGCGGTGGTTGCTGCCCCCGCTCCCGTCCCATTTGCCATCCCTGCGCCCGCGCCAGCGACCATCCCCGTAGCATTGACGGGCTGGTCGCCGAGCACTATCACAGAGCTAGAAGCCGCGGGCGTCAACGAGGTCTCTGCGGACCCGTGCGAGTTCGTGTACATGCTAGCGCCAGCGCCCGTGCCCGTGCTCATGCGCGCCCCTCCACCCACCGTGGCGCCGACCCCCGTGCATTTGGTTGCACCCTTCGCGCATGTGCCCCTGCCCATGCGCGCCCCTCCACCCACCGCGGCACCGGTCCTCGCGCATTTTGCTGCACCCGCCGCGCCCATGCCTGTGCACGCGTCCCCCTCAGCAGCATGGGACGCTGCCATCGACCGCTACCTCTCAGCGGTGCCAGTTGCCGTCCTCCGACGCCCCACCCGTCGATCGCGCGACGACATGATGTTTGATTTGCAAGTGAAGAATATTTTGTGTTGCCTTGAAGACTTGAACAACGACGTCCCGGAGGTCGACAACGACAACGACGATGCGGCACACCGCCTCCACCGCCGCCGTAAATAGTTTTTTGGGGGTTTAATACTGTATCTCAAATTCTCGATCATATGAATATAAATCCGCAGTGTGACTGGATGAAAGATATGGTTTGAACGAACTTGCATTTTTCTCTCTTAATGTATAGACTTATCAAATGATTTTCTTTTGAAAAAAATTCAATGGTTTTTAAATATAAAACACTCATCGCAAACATTTTAGTTAGAACACCCGTATGGAAACCGACAGCTTCCCAGGAAGCCAAGGGAAAATGTGTCGAGCAAGATTTATACAGCTCTTGATCGCAAACGTTTTAGATAGAATACCCGTATGCAAAGTGAGAGCTATGGAAAATTCGCAGTGGAGGATTTGTGCGTCCCTTCAACGCAAACAGTTGTTTTGGATGACCTGTGTGCAACCACGTAGAAACAATTGGGTAAGATTTGCATCTGTCATATTGGGTATGTTGCCATTTGTCAAACTGGAAAGATTGACATTTGTTTATCTAGTAACATTGCCATTTGTCAACCTTGTAACACAACGATTTGTCAAAATATGCAGCTAAAAATCACTAGCACTATTAATATGGACACCAATACAAATTGGCATTGTACTTTTTTTGTCATCCAATTAGAAAAATAATATACGTGCCGCCATGCGACCCGTGTGACGTGCGAGCAGGCGTTATTTGATGGGACGCATATGCAAAGGTACCATTCATTACATACAACAAGTCATCAACACACAACAACAACGAGGATACATTTTGGATTATAGATTATTTCCAACTAAACATTCTAGTAAAGTAAATATTTTCTCACACAACAAATAATAAAGCGATGAAATGAACTTCAGCTCAACCAATCCTCAGCGTTGGAAACACTTGCTTTGAACCATAACTGATTCTCTCGGAAGGGCCAGCTATTGTCAATCTCGAGATCAACGCGGGACTGATCATCGGAGCTGAAGCGGCCTATATCAGGACGCATATTGTGATAGCCAGGGTAGGGAACCATAGCAAGGTATAGATATAGTTGCTTCTCATAAATGGTAGTAATGTTGTGTCAACAGCAGCTAGATCGCCTTTCACCATCATTGGATAGTTTTGTCCAAGGAAGAGTGAGTTTCCTCTAGGACTTTCAATACGAAACCATTCCGAAGGTGCTAACGCTAGTACACTAGTATCCATCCCGAATACCCTGCAACGGATGTTGGAATAGGCCCGGATAGTGCGACCATGGGAGACAACACCTGCTTCGTTAGTAACATCAGCAGTGCCCTGTATACATACAAGAAGAGGTGATCCATCCGAATAAGTTGCCAGGCACCACTGAGTATATGGGTCCTGGTCGTCCTCATGCTCGTGATCATCACCATCGCCATCTCCCCCTTGGTTATAAAAAAATTCAAGTATAGGTGGTGGAATGTCCACAGGACCTTGGAAACACAAGAAGGTTAATTAGTACGGTGATACTAACTAGCATGCATGTGGATGAAACAATTCTAATTACGATGGAAGACAAACATACCGAAACAATAAGGATCCCATGCAAAAACAGTGCCACGAGTGGTGGCAGCAAACACAAGACGCTCATATTGAATTGCATCACGGTACTCATTCATGTCGAGAAATTTATTTTGAGCAATATCCATCCATCCGTGGAAGCAGAGACGGCAACAAGCTTGTCGAAGATAGCAACAACAACATAGTTCTTGTAATCCCAGGAGCGGTAGGGAACTGGAGAAATTACTATCTTCCGTAGACGACAGTCATGATGATTGTATCTGAACGTACGTAGACTATCTGTGTGCTGAACCTCATGGCAATATGAGATTTTTGGAAGTGGAACCCGGTGACGAGTGTACACATTCACAAGTTCCCACTCGCATTTGTTCCCAATATAAACAACCCAATCTCCATTTGCACCTGCCCAGGCCTTACCCTTAAGCGATGGCATCTTAACATCACACGTATCATTATCAAGCGGCATCAACTTGCAAAAGGCAAGGCTTCTGTCGTCCTGGCGACGGTGAGCAAGGTCATGGCGAAGAAGATAGGGGATATAAAACCGCTCCTGAACCCTTGGGTTCATTGTAATGATCCTATTTGTTGAGTTGAGAATGGTCTTGTACGAACCTGCGATGCTAGCCGAGGTGATGACGTCGCACCGATCAATGAATTCATCCACCACGTCATCTTTCAGATCGGGGCAAGAATAACAGGGTCGTTTCCGGCCTGTTCCCTCCATGGAGAAGACGATCGAACAATGGCAGAAGGAAGGGTGAAGGAAAATGGAGGGAGGAAGAGTGTGCGACAGCAGTTGCAAATCGAGAGGGAAAGGCGAAGAGGCGGTGGATGGTTGCCACGGTACAAGAAGAGGCTAGTGGGGAGCGAACGGTTGCCACAGAGGTCACACACTGACGACAAGGCCGAGTGAACCGCATGCCATATATTGCACACATCTTGATATGGCCGACCGTTTCTTTTGTGCCTAATCACAAACAGTTCATCCGAGTGAACCATATGATGTATATCGCACATGCCTTCATCACGCTGCCCGTTTCTTTTGTGTTGCCTCATCGCAAATAGTTAATTGAACTAAACTGTATGCCCTGCATCACTCAGGCAACTAAAATCTGAACCGTGTTTGATGCATCCTCCATCACAAACGTTTTGCACCTTTTTGGACGGTTTTTTTACACCCCCGTTTGAGATTATGGCATAGCACACAATTTCGTGAAGGTCTCCGATCGTAGTGTCGCGTTAGCAGCATCCTGCAGTAGTGACGTATGACTATATACGGAATGCATGCCTACATTATATTGATGAATTGGAGCTAGTTCTGTGTCACCCTAGGTTATAACTGCTACATGAAGAATATCATCTGACACCTATCATTACCGATCCATTGCCTATGAGTTCGTTTCATATTGATCCTTGCTTTGTTACTTTCGTTACTGCTACTATCACCATTGCTACAAAACTGCTACTGTTACTTTTGCCACTGTTACCGCTACTATCATTTTACTTTGCTACTAAATACTTTGCTGCAGATACTAAGTCTTTCCAGGTGTGGTTAAATTGACAACTCAGCTACTAATATTTGAGAATATTCTTTAGCTCCACTTGTGTCGAGTCAATAAATTTGGGTTGAAAACTCTACCCTCGAAAACTGTTGCGATCCCCTATACTTGTGGGTTATGAAGACCTTTTTCCGGTGCCATTGCCAGGGAGCATAACTCTATTCTCTGAGTTACTTGGGGTTTATATCTGCTGATCACTATGAGGCCACTAAAGGATGATAGAACCAAGATAGTCCCCTCTAGAACGAGGGGAGGTAAGGAACTGCCATCTAGCTTTGCACTTGATTCACCTTCCGTTTTGAGTAAGCTTGCGACACCTACACCTACTATTGATTATGATATGTCGCATGTTGTTGATGATGCCACTTCTGCTATGAATGATGCTTATGATGCTACTACTCTGCTTGATAAACCGATGCCACTAGGTGAATTACTGGATGAACATCTTGCTAGAGTAAGAACTATTGAATATGCTGAAGATGATGATATTTCTGAAACTGATGAAATTATTGAAACTAAGAACTTTGAAACACCTGTTAGACCTAGCTCTCCTAGATATGAATTGCCTGTTATTCCTGAGAGTTATGGTATGGAAGGAGAGGTTGCTAGAGACTTTCTTGCTTGTAAGGATAGGAATGACCTTAAGAAATTATTATGCAAGTGGACAGAAAAATCATTGAATGCTAGAATGCAATATGATCCTGAGTTTGCTACTTCACCTATCCATGTTACTAATAAGGATTATGAATTCTCTGCCGATCCTGAGTTAATTACTTTGGTTGAATCTGATCCTTTCCATGTTATGAATCTGAAACTGTTGTGGCACATCTTAGTAATTAAATGATATAGCCACCCTATTTTCTCATGAGGAAAAATTCGCTATTACTATATTCTTAAGTTGTTTCCTTTCTCGTTAAAGGGTGATGCTAAGTTATGGTTTAGTTCACTTGCTCCTGGTTGTGTGCGTAGTCCCCAGGATATGATATACTACTTCTCTGCAAAATATTTTCTTGCTCATAAGAAACAAGCTCATTACAGGAAATATTTAACTTTGTGCAAATTGAAGAAGAGAGTCTCCCACAAGCTTGGGGGAGGCTTCTCCAATTACTTAATGATTTGCCTGATCACCCTCTCAAGAAAAATGAAATACTTGATATCTTTTATAATGGACTAACCGATGCTTCTAGGGACCACCTAGATGGTTGTGCTAGTTGTGTTTTCAGGGAACAAACTGTTGAGCAAGCTGAAAAACTATTGAATAATATATTGAGCAATGATAATGATTGGACTCTTCCCGGACCATCTCTGAAGCCAATTCCGAAGAAAAGTGGTATTCTATTTCTAAGTCCTGAAGATATGCAAGAGGCAAAGAAAGTCAATGAAAGAAAAACGTATTAAAGCTGAAGATGTTAAGAATTTACCACCTATTGAAAAAATACATGATCTTGATAACTCGACACAGGTAGTAGAGGAAAATTATGTCTATAGATTTGATGAAGGTGATATTCCTTATAATAGTTTGCTAGTCAATGCTTGGATGAGTTTGATAATTTTATTGTTAAACAAGAAAACTTCAAAGCTTATCTTAGTAGACAATTGAAACGTAATGCTTATACGCTTGAACGCTTGGGTGATTATATGAGTAGAACTGTTAATGATCTTAAGCTCATTAGTAAACATGCTTCCATGGTAAAAACTCAAGTAAAACAAGTACTTAAAGCACAAGATGATTTTCTTAACGAGTTGAATAGTAAGAACAATGATAATGTTGTTAGGGTTATGACTAGAGGTGGTAAAATGACTCAGGAACCTTTGTATCATCAAGGCCATTCTAAGAGAGTTGAGCAAGATTCTCAGAGAAAATACTGATAAACCTAGTCCTAGTAATAAAAAGAAAAGGAAAATTGATAGGACTTTGCATGCTTCTAGTGAACCTGTTATAAACACTTATGAGAATCCAAATGATATGTCTATTTCTGGTGCTGAGACACAATATGGTGATGAACATGAACATAGTGATAATGTTAATGATGATGTTCATGCTGATGCTCAACCTAGTAGTGATAATGATGTGGAGATTGAACCTGTTGTTGATCTTGATAACCCACAATCAAAGAATCAACGTTATGATAAGAGAGACTTCATTGCTAGGAAACATTGTAAAGAAAGAGAACCATGGGTTCGAAAACCCGTGCCATGTCCTCCTAAACCATCCAAGAAAAAGGATGATGAGGAATTTGAACGCTTTTGTGAGATGATTAGACCTATCTTTTTGCGTATGTGTTTGAATGATATGCTGAAAATGTGTCCTTATGCCAAGTATATGAAAGAAATTGTTACTAATAAAAGAAAGATGCCGAAGGCTGAAATTTCCACCATGCTTGTTAACTTTACATTTAAGGGTGGAATACCAAAGAAACTAGGAGATCCGGGAATACCAACTGTACCATGCTCTATTAAAACAAACTATGTTAAAACTGCTTTATGTGATGTTGGAGCCGGTGTTAGTGTTATGCCTTTCTCTTTATATTGTAGACTTGATTTGAATAAGTTGACACCTACTAAAATCTCTTTGCAAATGGCCAATAAATCAACCGATGTACCCATCGGTATTTGTGAGGATGCGCCTGTTGTGGTTGCAAACATTACTATCTTTACGGACTTTGTTATTCTTGATATTCCCGAGGATGACAATATGTCGATCATACTTGGTAGACCCTTTTTGAATATTGCAGGGGCTGTTATTGATAGCAACAAGGGCAATGTTACTTTTCATGGTAATGAGCATACCATACGCTTTCCAAAGAAACAATCTCAAGTTAATAGCATCGATTCTATTGGAAAATTTTAAACTATTGCTATCGGAGGTTTTGACTTCCCTATTCCTACTGTCAAAAAGAAATATGATATTCTTATTGTTGGGGACATGCATATCCCCATTGAGATAACCTAATGTTATTCAAAAATTCTCCGGTTTCATGTTGTTTGAAAGAGGTTTGTTAATAAGACTTGATCAACCTTGTTAACGGATTCCTATTAATGAGCATGCGACGGATGAATTTAGGAAGCACAACTCTCTGTTTCCACCTTTTATTCTCTGTTATTTAGATTAAATAAAGTAAAATTAGTATTATTTTTCTGTTGTATCCGTGCAATAAAAAAGTATCCAGAAAATAAAAGTTCTCCAAATGCCCAGAAAATGTAGTATGTTTTTTATAAAATATTTTAGAATTTCTGACACTGAACATGCACCAGGGGGCTGCACAAGGTGACCACAAGGGTGGAGGGCGCGCCCTACCCCCTAGGCGCACCCCCTGCCTTATGGGTCCCATGTAGGACCCCTCACTTATTCCAGCACCCATCCACTTCGTCTTCCTCTTGAAAAATCACCCTATTGCTAAAACCCGTGTTCTAGCTCATTTTGCTGTCATTTTCAATCTCCTTGCTCAAATCATCATTCGAAAACTGTTTTAGGGGATTGTTCTTCGGTATGTGACTCATCCAATGGTCCAATTTATTTTTGTTCTAGTGCTTTATTTATTGCAAAATTTTGCTTTTATGGTGACCCTGTTCTTGAGCTTGCATGTCAGAATTGTATGGTCCAAAGTAGTTTTGATGCATGATATAGCCTATAGACACTTGTGGGAGTAGTTCCTATCAATTTTGTTGAGTTTGGTTCACTTTTATTTTGAGTCACTAAAAATTTCAGAATTTTTCAGAGAAAGAAAAATGTTTAGGAAAGTATACCAAGGTGGTACCTCGAGTAAGCAAGCCCCAAGGCTCGCGATACATGAGTCAGACCTTGAACCACCAAGAGAAGCTCAAGTACGGCCCTGTGAATGGCGTCGGATCAATTCATGATTCATGCATGTTTCAAGGAAGAATTTGACGCGTACGTGCGAACTACTGACCTTGAGGACTTCGTGTCAGATAAGTGCCGGCAGTACTATCACCTCACTAATTCATTTGTGTGAAGATTTAAATTTACGTCCCAACACAATACTCATATTATTTTGTTTGATCTTTATTATAAATCATATACCTTGGACCTTGAAGATTTTTGTGATGCATGCAAAATTTCACAAGGGGGCATTCTTAGTGAACCTCATAAGACTGAGTATAATGATTACCTTGCTAGCATCACGGTGGGAGAAACTAGAAATATTGCGCAAGCTACTATGGGGAGCATTCACTTTCCTGCTATACATTATTTTGCTCTCTTTATAGGTACATGCATTAACGGTAAACTTGAGCATAGCCACCTTTGCGTTCCAGATCTTAGAATCCTCAAGCGAGCAGTGTTGGGTGGTAAACGATATAACTTAAGGGTTATTATTGCGAGGAGGCTACACCTTAATGCTAAAGATGGAGATTTATTTGGTGGAATTTATGCCACTCATTTAGCTAATTATCTTGGAGTGCCTATAAAGGGGAATGACATTGAACTACCACCTGCTTTTCTTGATTACAATGCTTTGGTACGCCACCAGTTTCTTGTGAGGAACGAACAATCCCTCGTGTACCGACTAATCTTTGACTGGCATCGTGTTGTCCATATCACTCTTCCTGCTCCTACCTTCTTTAACTTTCAGGCAAAAGGGAGATATTTTATAACCAGAGAAGAGGCAAAGAAGTACGAGAGAGAGACGGAGGCTGCTCGCCTCCATGCCGCAACACTTCAGGCCAAAGCTGCTGCATCCCAGTACAACCCCGACTACAACTTTGGATATCCGCCAGGCCAACCGTGGCCGTAGTCCAACTTAGGCCAAAATCCTAAGCTTGGGGGAGTACATATTTGTCGCCAACATTGCATTCATGTTCACACATTCATTCCAGTTGTCGGTGTTCATACTTTTTCATTGTATCATCCAGGATAATTTATTTTTCTCGCTTTCTTCTCGTGTGTGTTTGAAAAACTTCGGAAAACCCAAAAATATTTCTTGCTTCTTTTGGTCTTTTCTTTCTTGCTTGTTCTTCTAAGTAGTTTGTAGTATTAAAATAAAACCCAAAAAGATTTCTCATTCTTCGTTTGCTTGTTGGGAGCTTTCTCGTGTAAATAGTTTTTCTCATTCTTGTTTTACATTCTTCATAAAAACAAAAACTCCAAAACCATTTTAGTGTGTTTCTTTGAAATTCTTTTCCTTTTCTTTAGGGATCAAGAGGAGAAGACCACGATGAAAATGATGAGTGGCTCTCATATGCATATTTTGGATCTAACAAATAGCCCATATTAACTTGTCTTCTCCTTTGAATGCACGTGCACTATTATTATTATTCACATTGTCCGGTCGTGCAAGTGAAAGGCAATAATGACGATATATGGTGAAATGATTGAGATGGAGAAAAGTTGGTATGAACTCGATCTATTTTGTTTTCGTAAATATGATTAGCTCATCGTTCTTGATTCAGCCTATTATGAATGAAACATGTTTGCAATGACAAATAGAGATTACAATTACTCATGCCATGCCTAATCAGCTAGGAGTTTATAATGGTTTACCTTGCGTGCCAACATGCTTTTAAAATGGTTGTGATGTAGTATGATAGTATGGTATCCTCCTTTGAATGATTCGAGTGGCTTGACTTGGCACATGTTCACGCATGTCGTTGAAACAAAATCAACATAGCCTCCATGATATTTATGTTCATGGTGATTTATATCCTACTCATGCTTGCATTCAATGTTGGTTAATCTCAATGCATGTTTATGATTGTTGTCGCTCTCTAGTTGGTCGCTTCCCAGTCTTTTTGCTAGCCTTCACTTGTACTAAGCGGGAATACTGCTTGTGCATCCACTTCAATAAACCCAAAGTTAATTCATATGAGTCCACCATACCTACCTATATACAGCATTTACCTGCCGTTCCAAGTAAATTTGCATGTGCCAAACTCTAAACCTTCAAATAATAATCTGTTTTGTATGCCCGAATCGCTCATGTGGCGACCAGGGGTTGTCTGTATCTTCTATGCTAGGTGGGTTATTCTCACGATGAGTGGACTCCACTTGTCATTCACGAGAAAATTGCTGGTACCCGGGATGCCCAGTCCATGCTGAAAATCAAATCAAAATATAAATAGACAAAACTCCCCCTGGACTGTTGTTGGTATGGATGGCACCCGTTGTTTCGGATAATCCGTGGAGTGTGATTGTTGGTGGAGGGGGAGTAAAACTTTACCACTCTGTTTGGGAACTGACTATAATATATTTAGCATGGAAGATACTGAGAACTCTTAGTCGTTTCATTGACAATGAAAGCATATCACTCAAAATTGTATTTATCTCTATTTTAAAAACTCGAGCTCTAGCACCTCTGCAAATCCCTGCTTCCCTGTGCGAAGGGCATATCTATTTACTTTAATTGCTAGGTCACCATCCTCTTACAAAAAGCACTAGATGGAGAGCACCTATGTCATTTATATGCTTTGTTGTTTATTGGTATTGAGTATGAGTGTGACCGGATCTCTTTTATCATGAATTACAATGTCTGGTCAGTCCTTGATCTTCTTAGGTGCTCTACATTTATGTTTTGCGGTCTCAGAAAGTACTAGCGAGATACCACTTTGTCATATTATATCATGATTGTTTTGAAAAAGTGTTGTCATCCGAGATTTATTATTATTGCTCGCTAGTTGATTGTGTTATTGATATGAGTAAACATGAGACCTAAATGTTATTGTGAATATGGTTAGTTCATAATCTTGGCTGAAAACCTGAATATTGGCTAGACAAATTTGCAACAACAAGATCAAACAGAGTTTGTAAAAGTTTTTCTTTATCACTTTCAGTTTATCAACTGAATTGCTTCAGGACAAGCAATGGGTTAAGCTTGGGGGGAGTTGATACGTCTCCGTTGTATCTACTTTTTCAAACTCTTTTGCCCTTGTTTTGGACTCTAATCTGCATTATTTGAATGGAACTAACCCGGACTCACGTTGTTTTCAGCAAAATTGCCTTGGTGTTATTTTTGTGCAGAAATAAAAGTTCTCTGAATGACCTGAAAATTTACGAAGATTTTTTCCAGAAAATATAAAAAATATTGGCGAAAAGAATCAACCAGAGGGACCCACCAGCTGTCCACAAGGGTGGGGGGCGCCCCTGCCCCCCTAGGGCGCGCCCCCTACCTTGAGGGTCCCACGAAGATCCACCAACCTCAACTCCAACTCCATATATTCACGTTCGGGGAGAAAAAAATCAAAAAGAAGGATTCATCACGTTTTACGATACAGAACCGTTGTCACCCCCTGTTCTTCCTCGGGAGACCAGATCTGCAGTCCGTTCGGGGCTCCGAAGAGTGGAATTCGTCACCGTCGTCATCATCAACCTTCCTCCATCACCAATTTCATGATGCTCACCGCCGTGTGTGAGTAATTCCATCATAGGCTTGCTGGACGGTGATGGGTTGGATGAGCTTTATCATGTAATCGAGTTAGTTTTGTTAGGGTTTGATCCCTAGTATCCACTATGTTCTGAGATTGATGTTGCTATGACTTTGCTATGCGTAATGCTCGTCACTAGGGCCCAAGTGCCATGCTTTCAGATCTGAACCTATTATATTTTCATGAATATATATGTGTTCTTGATCCGATCTTCCAAGTTGTAGACACCTATTATGAGTTATGATCCGCATACCCCAAGGTGACAATAATTGGGATTCTTTCTGGTGATTACCGTAGTTTGAGGAGTTTATGTATTCACTATGTGCTAATGCTTTGTTCCGGTTCTCCATTAAATGGAGGCCTTAATATCCCTTAGTTTCCATTAGGACCCCGCTGCCACGGGAGGGTAGGACAAAAGATTGCATGCAAGTTTTTTTACCATAAGCATGTATGACTATATACGGAACACATGACTACAATATATTGATAAACTGGAGCTAGTTCCTTGTCACCCTAGGTTATAACTGCTACATGATGAATATCATCCGACACCTATCATTACCAATCCATTGCCTATGAGTTCGTTTCATATTGATCATTTCTCTGTTACTTTCGTTACTGCTGCTGTCAACATTGCTACAAAACTGCTGCTGTTACTTTTGCGACTGTTATCGCTACTATCATATTACTTTGCAACTAAATACTTTGTTGCAGATACTAAGTATTTCCAGGTGTGGTTGAATTGACAACTCAGCTGCTAATACTTGAGAATATTCTTTGGCTCCGCTTGTGTCAATCAATAAATTTGGGTTGAATACTCTACAGTCGAAAATTGTTGCGATCCCCTATACTTGTGGGTTATCACTTCGCCAAAGAGGTTGTACACTTGCTGCATCACTTTTTTACTCTACATGTTATATATATTATCCATTGAGCACACGTAGTAATGTGAACTATGATTAGTTTCTCCTATATAACAAGCAGTGTGGTACCAGGCAACGTATTTATTTCTGCGCGTTTGAGCTGTGCATTTCTAGATGGGCCTGGGAGTTGAGCTAGTAGGTGATAACCCACAAGCATAGGGGATCAATTGTGACCTCTTTCGATAAGTAAGAGTGTCGAATGTAATGAGGAGCTAAAGGTAGAACAAATATTCCCTCAAGTTCTATCGACCACCGATACAACTCTATGCACGATTGACGTTCGCTCTTTTTTTGCGGGTCGATTGACGTTCGCTCTACCTAGAACAAGTATGAAACTAGAAGTACTTTGTAGGTGGAATGGTATAGGTTTGCAAGATAATAAAGAGCACGTAAATATAAACTAGGGGTAGTTTAGATAAAGACACAACTAAGTTAGTTTTAGTAGAGAGCTTTTTGGCACAAGAAAGTTATTTGTCCCTAGGCAATCGATAACTAGACCGGTAATCATTATTGCCATTTCATATGAGGGAGAGGCATAAGCTAATATACTTTCTCTTCTTGGATCATATGCACGTATGATTGGAACTCTAGCAACCATCCGTAACTACTAAAGATCATTGAGGTAAAACCAATGTTGAGGATATCGCTTATCGTTATCGTCTCGGTCAGCTGGGGATTAGAGATAAATCGGAAATCGGCCGATTAATCGATTTTATCGGTCGACTATTAATAGGCCATTTTTTTTCAAATCCCGGGTTCCCAACACTAAAATATGCTATATTCAACACCAAAACAATATTGGACAGAAGTGTTATCTTGAATCCTAGCCTTTGAATCCTGATATAATGACATATTAAATAGAAAAACAATACATATTGCGTAACAAGGTCCACAAAACACAAATAAACATAGTTCTTGCAAACATAGTGCTACGAATAGGCCCGATTTATCGTTAGATTCCCGATAAATCACTTGTCATAGCGATAAATCGGCCCAAACGATAAATGATGAAGATAAGGCATAATCTTATCGGTCACCCCAAGAGTAGCGATAAATCGGACGATAAATCACTGAATCGGAAGATTTCTTGAACAGTGGGTAAAACCCAACCATAGCATTATAAGGTATCAAGTCCTCTTTACTCCCATACGCAAACAAGCTACTTACTCGAGTTTAAGCTTCTGTCACTCTAGCAACCCACCATAAGCAAATCATGAACATATTGCAACACCCTACAATGGGGATCCCTCACGCTTGCGTGACACAGACAGCACCATAGGACAGCACCAATAAAACATGGAACTCAAACCAATCACGATCATCAATCAACCCATAGGAAAAAACGAATCTACACAAACATCATAGGATAGCCATACATCACTAGGAAATAATATATAGCATTGAGCGCCATGTTTAAGTACATATTATAGATGGTAGAAGAGGTGTTACACCACTACATAGAGGGGAGAGAGTTGGTGATGACGGCGGCAAAGTTGTTGGTGTAGATCGTCGTCACGATGATGGCCCCGGCGGTGTTCCGGCGCCACCAGGAGAGAGGGGGAGAGAGCCCCCTTCCTTCTTATTCCTTGACCTTCTCCCTAAATGGGAGAAGGGTTTCCCCTCTGGTCCATGGCCTCCATGGCGGCAGAGGGGCGGGATCCCCTCCGAGATTGGATCTCTCTCTCTGTTTCCTTCTGTTTCCGCGCTCCCAGATTCTGGCCTTTCACCGTTTCTTATATTCCGGGAGATCCGTAACTCCGATTGGACTGAAATTTTAACACGATTTTTATCTGGATATTGGCTTTCTTACGGCGAAATAAGGGCACCAACCACCTTACGGAGTTGCCACAAGGGTCAAGGGCGCACCCCCATCCTTGTGGGCCCCTCGGGCATCGTCTCGCGTTGATTATTTTCCCCCAAAATCACATATATTCCAAAAAAGATCTCCATAAATTTTTATCCCGTTTGGACTCCTTTGATATGGATTTTCTGTGAAATAAAAAACATGCAACAAATAGGAACTGGCACTAGGCACTGGATCAATATGTGAGTCCCAAAATTAGTATAAAATGTTGCCAAAAGTATGTAAAAGTTGTAGAATATTGGCATGGAACAATCGAAAATTATAAATATGATGAAGGCGTATCAATAGGGAAGTGGCCTAGGTCCAAAGTAGTAGAAGTAGCAAAAAAACTTTTTTGGAGTGTATGCTTTCCCTGTTCAAGCCAGCCTACTAGAATCGCTAGTGCTTGAAAGGGAAAATGAAGGGAAATCATAGGAATTGGAAAGTTTCCTATGGTACTACTGTTCCTGCATTTGGTTCAAAGGAATGGTGCAAAGGAAAACTATAGGATTTGTTCCTTTAGTGTCTCCTTGATAAAAAAACGTAGGAATTTTAATATCCACTTGGCCTCCTTTTCAAATTCCTATTCATGAAGCACAAGACTATGAGATAGTAGCATAATAACATTATAACTATAAATTTTCTTGTGGTTTGACTTAATTTCACCATGCTTCTTTGCATTCCTGTGATCTTCCAATCGTTGTGAACCAAACACCCAGATTGACAGAAATCTTGTGTTTTTAAATTCTTTGTTTTGCACGTGCATTCCTATCCTATTCTTGTGTAATTCCTATCCCTGCATTGTTAGAATCCTGCAATTCAAACAAGCCCTTACAGAATTACTTATGTTACAGATATGTGTCAAAGAAAACCTTGTGTGGTTTGTCCCACTCCTACTGCATTGTGATACACCCTCTAGACTGTATTTCACTGCCTCAGGTCATCTTCCCTGTTGCCGGCAGCCACGACAACTGCATTACCATCATCAACTGAGCAGAGGAACTTCAGGACTACACGGGTCCACAAGAGAGGTCGGACTCTTTCGTGTATGCTTACGTTATGCATCACTTAACATGATGACATGCTACTTTATCGTCCTATTCGCTGTTTAGACTCCGAGTCAAGTCCAAACTAATGGTCAAACTTGAGTTTTTAAATGGTTGTGGGGTACATATTGGGGCAGCAATCAATACTATCTGTGTACTATATGGTTAATCTCGTGTGTCTACTGTGAGTTTCATGTTGGGTGGAAACAAACATTAAAGGAGCTATTATCGGTATTTTTTAACTGAAGCTATTATTTGTCGGCGGTTTGGGAACCAGGTTACCCAGACTTTCCTTCCTGAGACCCATGGCGTGGCTCCATCGACGGCCTGGTACGGCCTATATTCAGCATCGACAAGACAAGACCCTCACGAGGGGCCAAGCCTCGCGAGGCGGACGACGCCAAGACCTCCATAGGGAGCGGCCTCCTAGGCTGGCTCCTGAGGAGCGGATATTCCTATGCAAGCGCCCATCTCATGAGGATCAAGTGATGCAAGCCGTGACGACCAAGGCCAGACGGGCGCGAGCGGGCGCAGAGCAGCGGGTTTCCTCTTTGGTACTAAGGAGGCAAGCGCAGACGCGGAGTCCCAAGGAATCAGCCAAAGGTTTCCATTCCCGTGCAACAAGACCAAGACCGCCAGGACGACAGGATGGATTTCATCACCGAGCCCACCACGGCGTCACGACCAGAAGCTTTGCAGGTGAAGACCACCTTTCTTCAGGATAAGATGTACTTCGTGTCCCCTTTCAAATTGGTCGTTGTGGAATCCCTTCCCGCCTTCATCTCGGAGGAAGAGAAACCAGGCCGCTATATATATAGGCTAGCCACCACCGTAGAAAGGGGACGTATTGAATCCTTGGATGAAACCCACACAAGAACATACCTCGCGAGGTTGTTCTCCTTCTGTAATAGTTCATCCACAGCCCCCCGCGAGGTTAATCCACCCCAAGACAGGAGTAGGGTCTTACACCGCACGGTGGCCCGAACCTGGGTAAACTGCAGAGTCTCTTTCCTTTCCTATTCATCTAGCTAGGCCATGAGAGCAGCCAGTTGGTAGGTTGGAGAGTTTGAGTTCTTCATACACGCCCTAGAGTTCAAACCTTTCTTGGGTCCATGGAGCCCCGAATCCAACATTTGGCGTGCCAAGTAGGGGCGTGTCGAAGCCTCTTCTCCACCATTCGCTCCATGACCACCATGGCGGGAGACCCTCGAGCTCACTCTGAGCATTTGGCCGCTCGGCCTGCCTGGGCGGCACCCCCGGACACGAAGCTCTCCACCCTGCGCCCCTCGTGGCCCGCACGGCAGCCAGTGTCGTTGACCATCGACGGCACGGGCCACCTCCACCCTCCCCATGTGGCACCGTAACCGTGACACCACGCGGTCTTTAGGATACATCGTGGTGTCATCACTACGAGCTCACCGGGAGCAGGCGAACACACGAGCCGCACTTATCGTTGCACGGGAGTTGCTACGATGCAGGCTGGCAGAAGGCGGCCATGACGTCTTGCTTGAACGGGTCGCCGAGCTGCTCGATGCCGCCTACAAGGGCCCAACACCTTTTTCACCGTGCCTATGTCACGAACACTACCGGGGGCACGTGCTTGCCCCCGGTGCGCCCGCATGCCCTTCCTCAGAGGGTCCGAAGGATCTCACAGAAGCAACCTAGCCCACAACGTCGCTTGCCCAATCCAGGATGCGTTCCCCCAAGGTACGGTCGGGGTAAGCGCCCCCCCCCCCCCCCGGGTCGCGACGAATTGCCACCCCCCGGTCGTTGCGACCCGGCACTAAGGATGGCGGACTGCGGAGCAGGGGGGGCGGGTGTCAACCCCGGGACGGCGGCCCCCGATGCCCCCACACCTCCGCTGATGGGCTCGTTGTACATGCAAAGAAGGAGCACATGCTCATTCCCCTCGCCGGCCTAGAAATTGGGACCGCTGGGACCACACGAGATTGAGGCTCCTAGCGAGCCACCCCGACGTCTCGCTGGCGCCTTCGACAGCAAAAGGCACCGAGTAGAACCAATATCTTTGGGACACTATTGCGCTAACCTTGGATCGCAGGTGAACCAAGCCATGCCCACGGCCATGCACCTCACGACGTTAGCCCTCCCATAGGCTAGTGGAACGCACTAGGGCCGCGCGAGGGAGGGGGGAGCCCGGCGTTAGAGCTTCTCCCACGCCGCGTAGCGCAAGGTGCCACCACAACGGTGGCGCGCGCCGCCCAGAGGTAGGTCCTCCGCCGGGGAAGGCGCCGGCTGCTACTTCTTGAGCTTGCGTTGTTTTTTCCCTTGAAGAGGAAAGGGTGATGCGGCAAAGTAAAGATAATTATTTCCCTCAGTTTGAGAACCAAGGCTCAATCCAGTATGAGATGAACGCACAAATCACCGATACGTGCACAAACAGTCAAACAACTTGCACCCAACGCGATAAAGGGGTTGTCAATCCCTTCATGGTCACTTGCAGAAGTGAAATGTGATAGAGATAAATAAACAAAAGATACATATTTTGGGGTTTTTGGTTTATAGATTTCAAAGTAAAAGATTGCAAAATAATTGATCAGAAACTAATATGATAGAAAATAGACCTGGGGCCATATGTTTCACTAGAGGCTTCTCTCTTAAAGTCAAATAATACGATGGGTGACCAAATTACTGTCGAGCAATTGATAGAAAAGCGCAAAGTTATGACGATATCTAAGGCACTCATTATGCAATATAGGCATCACGTCCGTGTCAAGTAGACCGAAACGATTCTGCATCTACTACTATTACTCCACATAGCGTTCGAAATGATTCTGCATCTAGAGTATTAAGTTCATGAAGAATAGAGTAACGCCTTAAGTAAGATGACATGATGTAGAGGAATTAACTCAAGCAATATGATGAAAACCCCATCTTTTATCCTCGATGGCAACAATACGATACCTGCCTCGCTACCCCTACTTTGTCACTAGGTGAGGACACCGCAATATTGAACCCAAAGCAAAGCACTTCTTCCATTGCAAGAAAAACCAATCTAGTTGGCCAAACCAAACTGATAGTTCGAAGAGAATTACTAAGATGCCAAATCATGCACATAATAATTCAGAAATGATTCAAATAATATTCATAGGTAAGTCGATCATAAATCTATAATTCATCGGATCTCGACAAACACACCACAAAAGAATATTACATCGGATAGTTCTCCAAGAACATCGAGGTGAACATGGTATTGAGAATCAATGAGAGAAAAGAAGCCATCTAGACACTAGCTATGGACCCGTAGGTCTATGGTAAACTACTCACGCTTCATGGAAGGGCAATGGTGTTGATGTAGAAGCCCTCTGTGGTTGAATCCCCCTCCGGCAGAATGCCGAAAAAGGCCTCCAGATGGGATCTCATGGGTACAGAAGGTTGCGGCGGTGGAAAAGTGGTTTCGATGCCCCCTCTAGGGTTTCTGGAATATTTGAGAATATATAGGCGGAAGAAGTAGGTCAGGAGGGCTGCGAGGGGCCCACAAGGCTGGGGGGGCGTGCCCTCCACCCTTGCCGCCACCTCGTGGCTCCGCTGAATTGGACTCCAAGTCCCTTGGGTGTCTTCTGGTCCAAGAAAAATCATCGTAAAGTTTCATTCCGTTTGGACTTCGTTTGATATTCCTTTTCTGTGAAACTCAAAAACAAGGAAAAAACAGAAACTGGCACTGGGCTCTAGGTTAATAAGTTAGTTCCAAAAATAATGTAAAGTAGCATATTAATACATATAAAACATCTGAAACAGATAATTTAATAGCATGGAACAATAAAAAATTATAGATACTTTGGAGATGTATCAAGCATCCCCAAGCTTAATTCCTGCTCGTCCTCAAGTAGGTAAATGATAAAAACGGAATTTTTGATGTGGAATGCTACCTAACATATTTATCCATGTAATTCTTCTTTATTGTGGCATGAATGTTCAGATCCATAAGATTCAAAACAAAAGTTTATATTGACATAAAAAACAATAATACTTCAAGCATACTAGAAAGCGAATCTTTAAGCTTCAAAAATAACACGGCTAAAGAAAGTTATCCCTACAAAATCATATAGTCTTTTTATGTTCCCTCTTTTTAACACAAAGTATAAATCAAGCCCATCCCGGTGTCAGCCAAGCAATTGTATTCATACTTATACATTCTTAAACTTTTTCAACTCTTCACGCAATACATGAGTGTGAGCCCTAGACATAGCACTATGGGTGGAATAGAAGCTGGTAATAGACAAAAGGAGGGAGAAAGTCTCACATCAACTAGGCAAATCAATGGACTATGGAGATGTCCATCAGTTGATATCAACGTGAGTGAGTAGGGATTGCCATGTAGCAGATGCACTAGAGTTATAAGTGTATGAAATCTCAAAAGAAAACTAGTGGGTGTGTATCAACTTGCTTGCTCATGAAGACCTAGGGCATTTGAGGAAACCCATTGTTGGAATATACAAGCCAAGTTATATAACGAAAAATTCCCACTAGTAGTATATGAAAGTGACAAAATAGGAGACTCTCTATCATGAATAACATGGTGCTACATTGAAGCACAAGTGTGGAAAAGATAGTAACGTTGTCCATTCTCTCTTTTTCTCTCATTTTTTTAGGCTCCTCTTTTTTTTGGAGACCCTTTTCACTTCTTTTGGAGACTTCTTGGCCTCTTTATTCATAACCTCACATGGGACAATGTTCTAATAATGATGATCATCACACTTTTATTTACTTACAACTCGATATAACAACTCAATACTAGAACAAAAATATGACTATATGAATGCCTCCGGCGGTGTACCGGGATGTGCAATGATCAAGAGTGTCATTAATAAGAAGGGTGGCCAAGCCACAATACTATGCCAACTACATGATCATGCAAAGCAATATGACAATGATGGTGTGTGTCATAATAAACAAAACGGTGGAGTTACATGGCAATATATCTCGGAATGGCTATGAAAATGCCATAATAGGTAGGTATGGTGGCTGTTTTGAGGAAGGATATATGGTGGGTTTGATGCACCGGCAAAAGTTGCGCGGTACTAGAGTGGCTAGCAAGGTGGAAGGGTGAGAGTGTGTATAATCCATGGACTCAACATTAGTCATTAAGAACTCACATACTTATTGGGAAAATTTTATTAGCCCTCGAAGCAAAGTACTACTATGCATGCTCCTAGGGGGGAGGTTGGTAGGAGTAAACCATTGCGCGCCCCCGACCTTCACGCAAAGATAAACAATCAGGACACAATGCGCTTCAATTTGGTTACATAGTTAGGAGACCATACATGCATGCTACGGGAATCACAAACCTTAACACAATTATTTCTTCAACTCCACAATTTACTACTAGCATGACTCTAATATCATCATCTTAATATCTCAAAACAATCATAAGGACTCAAAGTTCACATAGTATTCAATGATCTATATATGAAAGTTTTTATTATATCTCCCTTGGATGCTATTATATTAGGACTAAATTCAAAACCCAAGCAAATTACCATGCTGTTTAGAGACTCTCAAAATAATATAAGTGAAGCATGAGAGTTCAACAATTTCTATGAAATAAAACCACCGCTGTGCTCTAAATAGATATAAGTGAAGCACTAGAGCAGAATTGCCTAGCTCAAAAGATATAAGTGAAGCACATAGAGTATTCTAATAAATCACGATTCAAGCGTGTCCCTCTTAATAGGTGTGTACAACAAGGATGATTGTGGCAAACTAAAAAGCAAAGACTCAAATCATACAAGACACTCCAAGCAAAACACATATCATGTGGTGAATAAAAATATAGCCTCAAGTAAAGTTACCGATAGACGAAGACGAAAGAGGGGATGCCTTCCCGAGGCATCCCCAAGCTTAGGCTCTTGGTTGTCCTTGAATATTACCTTGGGGTACCTTGGGCATACCCAAGCTTAGGCTATTGCTGTCTCTTTCCATTCCTTATTACATAGTCCATCAAATCCTTACCCAAAATTTGAAAAATTCACAACACAAAACTTAACAGAAAACTCGTGAGATCCGTTAGTGAAACAAATTCAATCCCTACTTGGAGGTACTATTGTGAACACATTCTTATTTTATATTGGTGTAATATCTACTGTATTCCAACTTTTTCATGGTTCATACCCCCCGATACTAGCCATAATGCATCAAAATAAGCAAACAACACGAAGAAAACAAAAGCTGTCAAAAATAGAATAGTCTATACAGATGCGAATTGATGTAAAACTTCTGTAACTCTAGAAATTCTGAAAAATTAGGAGAACGTGGGAAATTTATAGGTCAGAAACGTTTAAAAAAACTCAAGAATTTATCGCGCTCTAGTAACCAGAAACAATTCTAATATGTGACGCAAAAGTTTATGTTTTCCAGCAAAACCAATCTACTATCTTCCAAATCATCCCAAAGGTCTTACTTGGCACAAACACTAATTAAAACTTTAAAAACTTCTCTAACCAGAGGTTAGATGAAAAACCCAAAGCAAAATAGAATGAAAAAGCAAGAACAAAAATAAAATAGGGTTACCTCCCAACAAGCGATATTGTTTAACGCTCTTAGCTAGGCAAAAATCATAGATCTACGTATTGTCATCTTTGGTATGCAATCCATAAGTAGCTCTAATAATAGATTCATAAGGCAACTTGATTTTCTTTCTAGGAAAGTGTTCCATGCCCTTCCTTAACGGAAATTGAAATCTAATTATTCCTTCTTTCATATCAATAATTGCACCAATCATTCTAAGGAAAGGTCTACCTAAAATAATAGGACATGTAGGATTGCAATCTATATCAAGAACAATGAAATCTACGGGCACATAATTCCTATTTGCAATAATAAGAACATCATTAATCCTTCCCATAGGTTTCTTAATAGTGGAATCTGCAAGATGCAAATTTAAAGAACACTCATCAATTTCTCGAAACCCTAGCACATCACATAAAGTTTTTGGAATCGTAGAAACGCTATCACCCAAATCACACAAAGTATGACACTCATAATCTTTAATCTTGAATTTAATAGTTAGTTCCCACTCATCATAAAGTTTTCTAGGGATAGAAACTTCTAATTCAAGCTTTTCTTCAAAAGATTTCATCATAGCATCAACGATATGTTTAGTAAAAGCTTTATTTTGATTATAAACATGAGGAGAAATCAATATGGGTTGCAACAATGAAATACAATCTATTAAAGAACAATTACCATAATTAAATTCCTTGAAATCCAAAAGAGTGGGTTCATTGCTACTTAAAGTTTTGACCTCGCCAATCCCACTTTCATCAATTTTTGCATCAAGATCTATAAACTCTGAATCATTGGGACACCTTTTAAATAAAGTTGACTCGTCTCCAATCCCATCTTTATCAAGATTAATATTGGAAAACAAAGATTCAATACGATTCACATCAATCACTTTTAAGGTCCTCATCTTTATTTAAGGACTTCGGTTTAGTGGCCATCTTGTTTACTAAGGTAGCTTGCTTATCAGAAATTTGGCCTACTAAATTTTCGAGATGTGCAAACTGAGATTTCAAACCATAAAATTCCTTAGACATATCATCGAGCTCTTTATTCAGAAATTTGGCCTACTAAATTTTCGAGATAAGCAAACTGAGATTTCAAACCATAAAATTCCTTAGACATATCATCGAGCTCTTTATTCATATACTCCATAAAACTTTTTTGTTCCTTAAGCTCGTTTCTACAGAAATTATTATGCTCAAGTTGTAAAGACATGAAATTCCTAGCGTTATTTTCAATTTCTTCCAACCTCCTGTAATTAGGATCAACATTCTTTGGTTGAGCCATAAAGGCATACTAGCACACAAACACACGGGCAAACAAAGAGCAAACGAACGGAAAAGTGAAAATAAAAAAGGCAAAGGAAAAGGCAAATCTTTTCGAAAATCATTTTAGAAGTGGGGGAGAGGAAAACGAGAGGCAAATGGAAAATAATGTGATGCAAGAGATGAGAGTTTTATGATGGGTACTTGGCGTGTCTTGATTTGGCGTAGATTTCCCCAGCAACGGCGCTAGAAATTCTTCCTGCTACTTCTTGAGCTTGCGTTGGTTTTTCCCTTGAAGAGGAAAGGGTGATACAGCAAAGTAGAGATAAGTATTTCCCTCAGTTTGAGAACCAAGGTATCAATCCAGTAGGAGATGAATGCACAAATCACCAATACCTGCACAAACAATCAAACAACTTGTACCCAATGCGATAAAGGGGTTGTCAATCCCTTCACTGTCACTTGCAAAAGTGAGATCTGATAGAGATAAATAAACAAAAGATGAAATATTTTTGGGTTTTTGGTTTATAGATTGGAAAGTAAAAGATTGCAAAATAATAGATCAGAAACTAATATGATAGAAACTAGACCCGGGGCCATAGGTTTCACTAGAGGCTTCTCTCTTGAAGGCAAATAATACCGTGGGTGAATAAATTACTGTCGAGCAATTGATAGAAAAGCGCAAAGTTATGACGATATCTAAGGCAATGATTATGAAATATAGGCATCACGTCCGTGTCAAGTAGACCGAAATGATTCTACATCTAGTACTATTACTCCAAACATCGATTAAAATGATTCTGCATCTAGAGTATTAAGTTCATGAAGAACAGAGTAACGACTTAAGTAAGAAGACATGATGTAGAGGAATTAACTCAAGTAATATGATGAAAATCCCATATTTTTATCCTTGGTGGGAACAATACAATATGTGCCTCGCTACCCCTACTTTGTCACTTGGTGAGGACACCACAAGATTGAACCCAAAGCAAAGCACTTCTCCCATTGCAAGAACAACCAATCTAGTTGGCCAAACCAAACCGATAGTTCGAAGAGAATTACTAAGATACCAAATCATGCATATAAGAATTCATAAAAGGTTCAAATAATATTCATAGATAAGTTGATCATAAATCCACTATTCATCGGATCTTGACAAACGCACGGCAAAAGAAGATAAATCGGATAGATCTCCAAGAACATCAAGGAGAACATGGTATTAAGAATCAAAGGAGAGAATAAGCCATCTAGCTACTAGCTATGGACCCGTAGGTCTGTGGTAAACTACTCACGCTTCATCGGAAGGGCAATGGTGATGATGTAAAAGCCCTCTGTGGTTGAATGCCCCATCGGCAGAGTACCGGAAAAGGCCTCCAGTGGGATCTCACGGGTATAGAAGGTTGCGGCGGTGGAAAAGTGGTTTTGATGCCCCTCTAGGGTATCTGGAATATTTGAGAATATATAGGCGGAAAAAGTAGGTCAGGGGGGCTGCAAGGGGCCCATAAGGTAGGGGTGCGCCCTCCACCCTTGTGGCCACCTCATGGCTCTGCTTACTTGGACTCCAAGTCCCGTGGGTGCCTTTGATACATCTCCGTCGTATCTATAATTTTTGATTGTTCCATGCCAATATTCTACAACTTTCATATACATTTGGCAACTTTTTATATTATTTTTTGGGACTAACATATTGATCCAGTGCCCAGTGCCAGTTCCTATTTGTTGCATGTTTTTTGTTTCGCAGAATATCCATATCAAATGGAGTCAAACGGAATAAAAATGGATGGAGATTTTTTTGGAATATATGTGAATTTTGGGAAGCGAAACTAACACAAGGCGATGCTCGAGTGGGCCTCGAGGGTGGGGGCGCGCCCCCCTGCCCAGGGCGTGCCCTGGGCCCTCGAGCCCACTCCGTAAGGCAGTTGATGCCCTTCTTTCGCTGCAAGAAAGATAATTTCCGGATAAAAATCGTGTCAAAAGATGAGCCCAATCGGAGTTACGGATCTCCGGGAATTTAAGAAACGGTGAAGGGCCAGAATCTGGGAACGCAGAAACAGAGAGAGACAGAGAGACAGATCCAATCTCGGAGGGGCTCTCGCTCCTCCGCCGCCATGGAGACCATGAACCAGAGGGGAAACCCTTCTCCCACCTAGGGAAAAGGTCAAGGAAGAAGAAGAAGGAGGGGGGCTCTCTCCGCCTTGCTTCCGGTGGCACCGGAGTGCCGCCGGGGCCATCATCGTGTGACGGCGATCTACATCAACACCTCCGTCATCTTCACCAACATCTCCATCACCTCCCCCTTCTATCTACAACGGTCCACTCTCCCACAACCCGCTGTACCCTCTACTTGAACATGGTGCTCTATGCTTCATATTATTATCCAATGATGTGGTGCCATCCTATGATGTCTGAGTAGATTATCGTTGTCCTATCGGCGATTGGTGAATTGCTATGATTGATTTAAATTGCTTGTGGTTATGTTTTTGTCCTTTGGTGCCCATCATATGAGCGCGCGTGTGGATCACACCATAGGGTTAGTTGTATGTTGATAGGACTACGTATTGGAGGGCAAGAGTGACAGAAGCTTCAACCTAGCGTAGAAATTGATGCATATGGGATTGAAGGGGGACCAATATATCGTAATGCTATGGTTGGGTTTTACCTTAATGAACGTTAGTATTTGTGGATGCTTGCTAATAGTACCAATCATAAGTGCATAGAATTCCAAGTAAGGGATGACATGCTAGCAGTGGCCTCTCCCACATAAAACTTGCTATCGGTCTAGTAACATAGTCAATTGCTTAGGGGCAATTTCGTAACTCCTACCACCACTTTTCCACACTCGCTATCATTAACTTTAGTTGTGTATTTATCTTAACAGCCCCTAGTTTTATTTACGTGCTCTTTATATTCTTGCAAACCTATCCCACAATAACTACAAAGTACTTCTAGTTTCATACTTGTTTTAGGTAAAGTAAACGTCAAGCGTGCGTAGAGTTGTATCGGTGGTCGATAGAACTTGAGGGAATATTTGTTCTGCCTTTAGCTCCTCATTGGGTTCGACACTCTTACTTATCGAAAAAGGCTACAACTGATCCCCTACACTTGTGGGTTATCAAGACCTTTTTCTGGCACCGTTGCCGGGGAGCAATAGGGTGGGGTGAATATTCTCGTGTGTGCTTGTTTGCTTTATTACTAAGTAGATTTTATTTGCTGCTCTGAATTGTTCTCTGTCTTTAGTTATGGATATGGAACACGAAATACCAAAAAACTTAGGTGTACTTGCTACTCATGGAGATGGGGAACCTCTTAAAACCCTCGATGCTCATTATGTGAAAGATATTATGTACTACTTCGATAATCTTGAGAAAACCCCATTCAACTATGTAATGGGAGTAACGTTGGATCAACGTGAATACTTTAGGGATTATCGCTTTACACAAAAAGGGAAACTGTTATGGGATCAAATTCATTTGTTGCATTGGTATGCCCGGAAACTATGCTTGAGATATGATTATACTTGTTGCTCTAGGACGAAGGCTCCACACCTTCCCTTTACATGCAAATTTGATGATAATAAAACCTTAGCTTCTTATGCTAATGGTATTTATGATTATTATGATGTGGAAGAAATCGAAGAATTCGTTGCTTTTAAGGGTGCTTATGAAATTGAATCTCTTTTTAGAAAGAATGATGCTTTTGATGATGATGTTTCTAGGCCTGAAAATCTTGCTATATGGAAATATTCCTATTTGAATTATGAATATAACTCCCATATTGATGCGTTTATTGAGAAGGTCTCCACTGTTCAAGAAGAGACTAATATTTTGCAGGAGTCTATGGAAGAAGAAATTAATGACATTGTGAGCTCATTGGATGAAAAAGATGAGGAGGAGAGCGAAGAACAAAAGGAGGAAGAGCGGATTGATCACCCGTGCCCACCTTCTAATGAGAGTAACTCTTTATCCCATACATTGTTTAATTTCCCTTCGTGCTTACCGAAGGATGAATGCTATGATGATTGTTATGATCCCATTGATTCTTTTGAAATATCCCTTTTTGATGATGCTTGCTATGCTTGTGGCCAAGATGACAATATGAATTATGCTTATGGAGATGAACTTGCTATAGTTCCATATGTAAAACATGAGATTGTTTTTATTGCACCCACACATGATAGTCCTATTATCTTTTTGAATTCTCCAAACTACACTATATTGGAGAAGTTTGCACTTATTAAGGATTATATTGATGGGTTGCCTTTTTCCGTTACACATGATGATTTTGATGAATATAATATGCATGTGCTTGCTGCTCCTACTTGCAATTATTATGAGAGAGGAACTACATCTCCGCCTCTCTATGTTTCCAACATGATAAAATTGCAAGAAATTGCTTATACTATGCATTGGCCTTTAATTGATGTGCATCAATTGTTCTTGTATGACATGCCTATGCATAGGAAGAGAGTTAGACTTCGTTGTTTCATGACACATATTACTTTGTGCTCACTACTAAATGTCAAATCATTGCTAATTAAAATTGGCTTTCATATACCTTGGGATCCGGGTGGATCCATTACTTGAGCACTATATGCCTAGCTTAATGGCTTTAAAGAAAGCGCTGCCAGGGAGACAACCCAGAAGTTTTACGGATTCATTTATTTCTGTTGTGTGCTTTTATAAAGTTTTAAAAAAAGAGGGGAACCTAAAACTTTTTCAAAAAGAAAAGTGAAAGTAAGAAGGACGAGCACCGTTGAAATGGGGGAGCTCCTTGAACTTGCCCATGGAAACTTTGCAAATCTTGAATTAAAGAAACTTTTCAAAAAAATAATTACCCCCTTGTACAATTCCATTGTATTATAAAAATAATGTGCCAAGGTTTGCCTTTAGGATGTTTACAATGCTTGTTGGTTTGTGCGGTGCAGGACAGAAACTTTGGCTGTAGTGCGCAATTTTATATTTTTTTATGGAACTTCAAATGGTTCTGAAACTTTTTGCACTGTCTTTCTATACAAATTATTTATTTTTTCCTAATTTTGGCCGAATTTTTCAAGTATCAGAAGTATGGTGAATGTTCAGATTATTACAGACTGTTCTGTTTTAGACAGATTCTGTTTTTGATGCATAGTTTGCTTGTTTTGATGAAACTATCAATTTCTATCAGTGAATTAAGCCATGGAAAAGTTATATTACAGTAGACATAATGCAAAAACAAAATATGAATTTGTTTGCAATAGTACTTAGAGTAGTGATTTGCTTTATTATACTAACAGACCTTACCGAGTTTTCTGTTGATGTTTTGTGTGGATGAAGTGTTCGAAGATCGAGGAGGTCTCGATGTGAGGAGAAGAAGGAGAGTAAATAGCTCAAGCTTGGGGATTCCCAAGGCAACCCATGTAAATATTCAAGGAGATTCAAGTGTCTAAGCTTGGGGATGCCCCGGAAGGCATCCCCTCTTTGTTCAACAAGTATCGGTATGTTTTCGGATTCGTTTCATTCATGTGAGATGTGCAGATCTTGGAGCGTCTTTTGCATTTAGTTTTCACCTTTTCTTTTATGCACCATGCTGGTATGAGATAGTCCTTGGTTTATTTATAGAATTCTCTTTGCACTTCACTTATATCTTTTGAGTATGGCTTTATAGAACGCTTCATGTGCTTCACTTATATCATTTGAAGTTTGGATTGCCTGTTTCTCTTCACATAGAAAACCGCCATTTGTAGAATGCTCTTTTGCTTCACTTATATTGGTTAGAGTGTGGGCATAAATTTTGTAGAAAGAATTAAAACTCTCTTGCTTCACTTATATCTATTTAGAGAGTTGACAGGAATTGGTCATTCACATGTATAGTCATAAAATCCTACATGAACTTGTAGATCGCTGAATATGATATGTTTGATTCCTTGCAATAGTTTTGCGATATAGAGATGCTAACATGTGGGAGGAACTAGTGAATGATTATGGTTTAGTAAAAATATTGGTGTTAAGGTTTGTGATTCCCGAAGCATGCACGTATGGTCTCCTAACTATGTACCCAAATTGGCGCGCATTGTATTTTGATTGTTTATCTTTGCGTGAAGGTCGGGGGCGCGCGATGGTTAACTCCTACCAACCTCCCCCCTAGGAGCATGCGTCGTAGTATCTTTGCTTCGAGGGCCAATAGATTTTTCGCAATAAGTATGTGAGTTATTTATGACTAATGTTGAGTCCAAGGATTATACGCACTCTCACCCTTGCACCATTGCTAGCCTCTCTTGTACCGCGCAAATTTTGCCGGTACCATACACCTACCATATACCTTCCTCAAAACAGCCACCATACCTACCTATTATGGCATTTCCATAGCCATTCCGATATATATTGCCATGTAACTCCACCGTTCCGTTTATTATGACATGCACCATCATTGTCATATTGCCTTGCATGATCGTAAGATAGCTAGCATGATGTTTCCATGGCTTGTCTGTTTTTTTATGTCATTGCTATGCTAGATCATTGCACATCCCGGTACACCGCTGGAGGCATTCATATAGAGTCATAGTTTGTTCTAGTGTCGAGTTGTAAGTAAATAGAAGTGTGATGACCATCATTATTAGAGCATTGTCCCTTAAAAAAGGCCAAAAGAAAAAAAGAAAGGCCAAAAAAAGGAGAAAGGCCAAATAAAAAAAGGAAGGCCCAAAAAAGGGGAAAAAAGAAAAAAAAGAAAAAGAAAAAAAGGGGCAATGCTACTATCTTTTTCCACACTTGTGCTTCATCATAGCACCATGTTCTTCATGATAGAGAGTCTCCTATGTTGTCACTTTCATATACTAGTGGGAATTTTTCGTTATAGAACTTGGCTTGTATATTCCAACGATGGGCTTCCTCAAATGCCCTAGGTCTTCATGAGCAAGCAAGTTGATGCACACCCACTATTTTTCTTTTGAGCTTTCATACACTTATAGCTCTAGTGCATCCGTTACATGGCAATCCCTACTCACCCACATTGATATCTATTGATGGGCATCTCCATAGCCCATTGATACGCCTAGTCGATGTGAGACTTTCTCCCATAGTGCTATGTCCATGGCTCAACCTCATATATTGTGTGAAGAGTTGAAAAGGTTCGAAAAAGTAAAGTATGAAAACAATTGCATGGCTGACACCGGGATGGGCATGATGGGTACCTTGTGTTAAGAAAAGGGAGCATAAAGGACTATATGATTTTGTAGGGATAACGTTCTTTAGCATTGATATTTTGAAAGACTTGATTGTTTGTTGGGATGCCCGAGTATTAAAGTCTTGTATGTCAAATGATAGACTATTGCTTTGAATCACTCGTGTCTTAATATTCATGCCATGATTAGATTAAATGATCAAGATTATGCTAGGTAGCATTCCACATCAAAAATTATCTTTTTTTATCATTTACCTACTTGAGGATGAGCAGGAATTAAGCTTGCGGATGCTGATACGTCTCCGTCGTATCTATAATTTTTTATTGTTCCATGCCAATATTGTACAACTTTCATATACTTTTGGCAACTTTTTATATTATTTTTTGGGACTAACATATTGATCCAGTGCCCAGTGCCAGTTCCTGTTTGTTGCATGTTTTATGTTTCGCAGAATATCCATATCAAACGGAGTCCAAATGGAATAAAAACGTACAGAGATTTTTTTTGAAATATATGTGAATTTTGGGAAGCAAAACTAACACGAGACGATGCTCGTGTGGGCCTCGAGGGTGGGTGGCGCGCCCCCCTGCCCAGGGCGCGCCCTGGGCCCTCGATCCCACTCCGTAAGGCGGTTGATGCCCTTATTTCGCCACAAGAAAGCTAATTTCGGGATAAAAATCGTGTAAAAAGATGAGCCCAATCGGAGTTACGGATCTCCGGGAATTTAAGAAACGGTGAAGGGCCAGAATCTGGAAACGGAGAAACAGAGAGAGACAGAGAGACAGATCCAATCTCGGAGGGGCTCTCGCCCCTCCACCGCCATGGAGACCATGGACCAGAGGGGAAACCCTTATCCCACCTAGGGAGAAGGTCAAGGAAGAAGAATAAGGAGGGGGGCTCTCTCCCCCTCGCTTCCGGTGGCACCGGAGTGCCGCCTGGGCCATCATCGTGTGACGGCGATCTACACCAACACCTCCGTCATCTTCACCAACATCTCCATCACCTTCCCCCATCTATCTACAACGGTCCACTCTCCCGCAACCCGCTATACCCTCTACCTGAACATGGTGCTTTATGCTTCATATTATTATCCAATGATGTGTTGCCATCCTATGATGTCTGAGTAGATTATCGTTGTCCTATCGGTGATTGGTGAATTGCTGTGATTGATTTAAATTGCTTGTGGTTATGTTGTTGTCCTTTGGTGCCCATCATATGAGCGCGCGCGTGGATCACACCATAGGGTTAGTTTATGTTGATAGGACTACGTATTGGAGGGCAAGAGTGACAGAAGCTTCAACCTAGCGTAGAAATTGATGCATACGGGATTGAAGGGGGACCAATATATTGTAATGCTATGGTTGGGTTTTACCTTAATGAACGTTAGTAGTTGCGGATGCTTGCTAATAGTTCCAATCATAAGTGCATAGAATTCCAAGTAAGGGATGACATGCTATCAGTGGCCTCTCCCACATAAAACTTGCTATCGGTCTAGTAATGTAGTCAATTGCTTAGGGGCAATTTCGCAATTCCTACCACCACTTTTCCACACTCGCTATCATTAACTTTAGTTGTGTCTTTATCTTAAGAGCCCCTAGTTTTATTTACGTGCTCTTTATATTCTTGCAAACCTATCCCACAAAAACTACAAAGTACCTCTAGTTTCATAATTGTTTTAGGTCAAGTAAACGTCAAGCGTGCGTAGAGTTGTATCGGTGGTCGATAGAACTAGAGGGAATATTTGTTCTGTCTTTAGCTCCTTTTGGGTTCGACACTCTTACTTATCGAAAGAGGCTACAACTGATCCCCTACACTTGTGGGTTATCAGTCTTCTGGTCCAAGAAAAATCATCGTAAAGTTTCATTACGTTTGGGCTCCGTTTAATATTCCTTTTCTATGAAACTCAAAAACAAGGGGAAAATAGAAACTGGCACTGACTCTAGGTTAATAAGTTAGTCCCAAAAATAATATAAAATAGCATATTAATGCATATGCAACATCCAAAACAGATAATATAATAGTATGAAACAATTGAAAATTATAGATACGTTGGAGACGTATCACCGGTGAGCCCTTCCCCCGGTACAGGGCCTGCGACCGCCTGACCACTGCCAGCGTAGCCCTTTTCCCCTTGCTCTCGTCCTTGGTTTCCGGACGCCCCAACGGTGGTCGGGGGATGCGCCAAGCGGGGTCCTCGCTAGGAGCAAGGAGTGCCCGTGAAGATCTCCACTCGTGACACTCTCACGTTATAATGAGTTAGGGCTATACATGCCCCGCAGTCCCCTGAGCGCCGCCTCATAGGGGCTCCCACCCACATCCAAGTGGAAGCACCATGCTCTGCGCTGGCAGTCACCATTGTCCCCCAATGACCATGCCCACGCCCAGTGGAAGCATCAAGCTCTGCGCTAGTGAGAAGATAAGTGTAGGCGTCGGATGTGGTTGTCTCTTTTTGCCCTTTTTTGTAACCCAATTTGCTATCTTTGGAATGAAATTTGGAGTTTCACATGCTTATTAAAAGAAAAAAGGGGGAAAACTTTTCGATTCACAGTGTTTTTTTGCCCTTTGGTTTATGTTAAGAAGCATGGATCATGCCTACTACTCCCTCCCCCTCGAGCGCCCCACGAGAGGGGGCTGGGTGTCGTGTGCGCACTTAGGCTAGCCTGTCGGTGTACTAAAGTAGGGGTACCTTAGTATCCCGACTTGTGCACGGGCAGTAGCAGCGTCCCGTGGCAGGGCTTGCCACGCGCCCACCAAGGCCCACTCTGGATCCTTTGGAGCCATTCAAGAACAAAGTATTCAAGTTAAAGAAACAAGACCCCGGCAAGAGGAGCTTGCCGGGAAGGCCGTTCCAGGCTCAAGACCACCCCTTTAGCACAAGACCCTGGCAAGAGGAGCTTGCCAGGAAGGCCAAAACGTGGCATTTCAGGAGACTTGCCGTGACGCATCGCGCGCCCCGGCAAGGCCCGGAGAGCGACAAGCTTCCGGGCGCGGCAAGGTAGCGACCGCGGCAAGGCGCTTGCCGCGGCAAGCTTCCACTGTGTGCCCGCGCTCCAGCTCATCCGGCCACGCGTCGCCCTGGGGCCCTTCCAGGGGCACGTGGCGAAAGGTTGTGCAGCCTGGGGTACACGGTGGCAAGCCATGGTGACGAAGCCACCATCGTGGCGAACGGAGACGCCCTGACGGACGCTTTTTGCACTGTTTGGGGCGACGGCGACGGGCATTCAATGCCCTTGTCCCCTGCCGTCAGGGTTAGGTATAGACCACTGTACATACACTGTACATACACTATTCCAACTACTACCGTTTTTACATTTTTACCCTCATCTACGTTGCCACCTGTCGGTGACCCCTTTGACCTATAAAAGGTGGCCCATGCGCAACGTAGAGGGGGTTCCGATCCTTGATCACTCTCACGCTCGGTGTTGCCAGCGACAAGCACTGTAGCTCTTCTCGCTCTCGAGCTAAGAACACAATACGAACCAAGGCAGGAGTAGGGTTTTACGCATCCGTGCGGCCCGAACCTGGGTAAACTGCTCGCGTGCTCACCTCGATCCGCTCTTCGTGCACCCTCCGCTCCCTTGCCGTACCAAAAAGGGGCTCCGGTCCCATAGGTGTTCGTGGGCGATCAGTTTCCCCGACATCTTTGGCACGCCAGGTAGGGGGGCGTCGAGGTTGTGCGAATCTGATCCGGCGTTCACGTGGGCGGAATCTTCAGCAGCTTCATCAACTTCGTCAACTTCATCGACATGCCGCCGAAGAAGAAAGCTTCGGAGGTAGGAGGCCCGTCTGCGTCGATCCCGCCACCACCGGAACCAACGGTTGGTGGGGTAGATGCTGGCGGAAGGACGGACGCCGGCGAGGAAACTCACGGCGCCGCCAAGTCCAAGGACAAGACGGACGACCAGGCGCATTCCAAGACCTCAGCGTCCGTGCACGCACCACGCCCCTCTCAGGAGGTGCCGGACCGGCAGCGACGTGGTACACAAGGTACCATCCGCTTGCTGGGCCAAGGTCAAGTTGGTGGATCGCGGGACGCTGAAGGCCAACGTGCTGGCACGAGCAAGGCGTGGTCGCCGGGACGAGACCCTGCCCCTTCTAACGCAGTTAGAAGTCCGAGCATATCTCGCTCCTCGCACCGCTCGCCACCGCTCCCCTCCACTCCAGCAGAAGCTCTAGCTCAAGCTCAGCTGCTCCTCGATTTCCCTCCAGCGGCAGACAAGGCCGAAGACTGGAGGGCCACCATCCAAAGCCTCATCTCCTTCGCCAACAACGACACGCCGCAGCAGCCGACGACGTCGCGGCCGCGGCAAGTCAGCCAGGCGCGGGCTGATGGAGACAAGACCGCCGGGGGTGCAACTACCGTGCACTCCCCGCCCCGAAGACCGAAATCGCCGACTCGCCGGATCAACATCGACGACGACTCCACGGCATCGTCGGATCCACGAGCTCGCCGCGATCAACGCCAAGTCCTCGACGACAGACGACAAGAAGACACTCGAACTCGCATCGAGCTTCGAAGGGAAGCGCGACGACAATCCGACCAGCGCGCTGGGCCCGCTGTCGACTGATACGTCCAAAACGTATCTATAATTTCTGCTTGCTCCATGCCTCTTTTGGGTGATATTGCTATGATATTCATACACTTCCATACACTGTTGATCATATTTGGACTAACCTATTAACTCACTGCACCCCAGTGCATGTTTCTGTTTTCGGCTGTTTTTGTATTTCAGGTTTTCACATTACGAGAACTGCCAGGAAAAATCTAGAAAAATTATATAAAAAATCAGCGTTCCAGAAACTACCGTGCGCCCGAAGGACAACCAGGGGGGGCCACCAGGGCTCCAGGCGCCCTGGCGGCGCCCCCCCCCCCCCTGGGCCGCGCCGGGGGGGCGCCTGGGCCCCCCGAGGCTCCTCCGATGCCCCCCTTTGGCATATATTTGAAGCGTCTCGCAGAAACCCTGATTCCAGACCCCTTTTCTCCAGACGCGATTCCGATCTCTGCCGCCATCGCCATCAAGCTTTGGGGGACCATAATTCCTGCGCCAGCACCCTGCCGGGACGGGGAAGTGCCCCCGGATTCATCTCCATCAACGTTGCTTCCTCCCTCCATGATGCGGGAGTAGTTCCTCCTCGGGGCTGAGGTTCTTACCAGTAGCTATGTGGTCAATTCTCTCTCCCATGATGTGATCTTCGTTGTGATCATAGGCTATGTTAATCTAGGGTGATCCCATGATATTTCCCCTTCCTCTATGTATTGGATTGATGTACTCACTTGTCTTTATCTAGTATAATCCCCGAGACCAAGGTGACAGCGGTCCATTGGACATGGATTAGAAAAGTATTTTCATGAGTGATTTCCTCTCTTGTGTGTTGATTGAAGATTGAGAGTCTCTTGGTGCTTGTCTTTGACTATCCTTTAGATATGTTGTGGTGATTGTGGGACTCTCTTTGGATGGCCGCGGTGACATTGGGAAATCCTTAGATTGAGAACTACGAACTTTGAGGTGTGCTTTTGTAGCCCTACATAATTCTCGTCCTCTCTTGACCACGAAGGAATGACCTCCGAGTGTGTCCCCTTTGCATGTTTTATGGGAAATATCATGTGATTCAATTATGTTAATGTTGTTGGGAGTTGCCACTAGTGGAAGTATGAACCCTAGGCCTTGTTTCCACCATTGCAATACCATTTGTGCTCACATTTACCACTTGTTTGCTTGCTGCACTTTTTATTACAGATTTATATTACATTGCTTTGCCACTCCTATCATCCCTATTTTACCATCTCTTCGCCGAACTAGTGCACCTATACAACTCCTAGTTGTATTAGGTGTGTTGGGGACACAAGGGACTTCTTGTATCTTAGTTGCAGGGTTGCTTGAGAGAGACCATCTTCAACCTCTACTTCCCTGAGTTCGATAAACCTTAGGTCATCCACTTGAGGGAAATTGCTGCTGTCCTACGAACCTCTGCGCTTGGAGGCCCAACATAGTCTACAAGAGTAGAAGCGTGTGTAGACATCAAGCTATTTCTGGCGCCGTTGCCGGGGAGGTGAGCGCTTGAAGGTATATCTTTAGATCTTGCAATTAAATCTTTTTGTTTCTTGTTTTTTATTTCACTAGTTATGCTTATGGACAACCTTGCTATTGGATCATTGCTTGCGGGAAGACGCCCCACACCTGTGGTGGTTGCTCCTCCCCCTACTGAAATTGTTCCCTATAAAATACCAGCTGGTATTATCGATTATGTTTTGGCTGATCGTTATGCAGGAGACAGACATCCCGGTGAACACTTGCTATATCTGTCACAACTATGTTCATTATTTAAGCTTGCAGGTGTATCAAGGGAGTTTGTCATGAGGAAATTATTTGCCTTGTCACTGAAAGGAAAAACATTGGAATGGTATAGGCTACTAAATGACTCTCACCCGCTGGAGTGGGAAGAGATCCAGTCTCTCTTTTACTCCAAGTTTTATCCTCTTCATGAAGTCCATGAGAATAGGAATTATGTTTATAATTTCTATCCTCATGACGGAGAGAGCATAGCTCAAGCTTGGGGGAGACTGAAAACGTTAATGCTAAAATGTCCTAACCATGGGCTTCCCAAAGATATGATTATTACTAATTTCTATGCGAGGCTTTCTCGACGGGATAAAGATTTGCTCGACGCTTCCTCTATGGGTTCTTTCACAAACAAAAAGATTGATGCTAAATGGGAACTCCTTGAAAGAATTCAACGCAACACTGAAGATTGGGAGATCGACAAAGGTAAAGAGTCAGGTATAATTTATGAGTATGATTGCATTAAGTCCTTTGTTGAAACTACAAGTTTTAATAAGTTTAGTGCTAAGTTTGGGCTTGATTCTCAACTCCTTGTTGATTTCCTCAAATCTTTTGCTTCACATCTTAATATGCCTAAGGAGGATTGGAACAAGCATCATAAACCTTTTAAAGAGATTTGCAAAGAAAATGAAATTGTTCATGATGATTGCAACATGCATGATCCAATTCCTAAAAATGAAGTTTTATATAAGCATGTTAATTTTTGTGGAGTGGATAGACCTTGTGAAAGGCCTATGATTGAAGAAGAGAAGTATTGTAAGCAACATAAGCATGAAAGAACAATCACTTGGGTCAGAGATTTAAATGAAATTGCTAGAGAATTATGTGACCTTTATCCTTTTACTTGTGAACTTTGCCGTATAGAGGGTCACTTTAATTTTCAATGCATGAACTTCCAAAACATAACTGTTAACCGGTTGTGTGATAACATGATCACCTCTGATCTTTATGATGAGCTTATGTTATTTTTGATGTGTGAAGAGTTATCAGAAAAGACTTCATGGCTAGATGTTAATACCATAGGAATAAAAAACACTTTGCAAAATTGCCATCTCTATTGTGTTGTTAATTGCCATGAAAATGATTACATAGGTAAGATTATAAAGGAGGGAACTTTACCAAAGTATAAAAATGTCCCTTATATTTCTGCTAATAAAAAGGAGAGTTTCTCCCAAGTTTCCCCTATTGTTTCTAATGATAAACCAGGATATGTGGAGAAGCTTCATCTCCAACCACTCCCTGCTAAGGTTAAGAAGAAGAAAAAGAAGATGAGGAGGAAGAGGAGCAAGAAAGAAGAAGAATGGGTATCAACCTGGCCTGAGCATATTCCTCCCATCAACTTTTATCCTAACGATTGTAAGTTTAAAGAAGAAGGTGAAGTTTATTGCCTTAATTATCATCTTGATGATACGTCCGTAGGTACTATTGAAGATGATTTTGATTATGATATGCATGTTACTTATTGTGATTGGGAAAATGATGATAATGCTACTTATGATCTTGAAAATCTTTTTGGTACAAACTCTGAAAGTGATGATATGGGAAGCTCTAAGCTTGGGGATGATAGGATTGCAAATCCTTTACCCACTAGTGATGTGATAATTAATAATTATTTTGCTAGTAAGAATAAATACAACATGTTTACAAATATAGTTGCTAGCAATGATAATGCTCTTCTCTACCATGATGATGTTATAACTCCAACCTATAGTGATTATAAAGGTACCTATGACATAAGGAGAAATTATCCTTATGAAACTTGTCATAATCATGGAGGGCATTACTCCCTTGTTGAACACCACCCTCCTACTACACAATTAATCTATAGTGTTCAAGTGGTTTATGATAGTCCTACTCCCACTATTACCAATGAGAAAGATTATGCTTATGTGGAGAGTAAGAGTACCTTTTTGCATGTGGATCATGGTAACAATGCTTTATGTGATGCTTATATTGTTGAGTTCATCCATGATGCCACTGAAATTTATAATGAGAGTGGGAGACTTGGTTTTAATATCTTAATAATAAGAAGTTTCCTCTCTTTATGGTGAATATTTTGAAGTTATGCTTGTTTTGCCTTCCTATGCTAGTTGCTTTGTGCTTTAATGAATTATTCTATTGCAATATTCCGATGCATAGGAAGCATGTTAGGCTTAAATGTATTTGGTATTTGCTTCTTGATGCTCTCTTTTGTTCATCAACTCTTATTCCTACGAGAGCATCATTAAAGTCTTAAGCCTATCTTTATGGCTATAAAGAAAGAGCTCTAGGGAGACAACCCTTGTTATCCTTGCTTTCAGTTTGTTCTTTCAGTTTTTAGTGGTCTTGATGTTTGTTACTACTGTAGAAACATCATTGTATCTTTATTTTTCAGCTTTGTGCCAAGTTTAGCCTCCGATTGCAAGAAAGTTCAAAAGTTGTGACATGCTGTCCAGGAAACAGATTCTGTCCCTGGATAGAAAAATTCGTATAAAATCACCAGATCATCATTTTCGTCTAAATTTTTTCGACAGCGTGCTCTATATAATTGTCTTTCGTGCGTCTGTTTTGAGTTTTTTTATTAGAGTTTCAGAAGTGCCCCGGAAAAATCATTTACTACCTGTTGTTCTGTTTTTCACAGATTCTGTCATGTTTTGCCTTTCCTTCATTTTGCGAACCTAGAGCTTGCTTTTTCTTTGCAAAAACCTTTTGGCAGTCTTGAGAAACAGTAGACCTTCAAGATTATCCTTATTTCCAGCAAGGAACAATTATTTTATTATGGGTACTAACCTCGCTAATCAGATTATGATGAGTTATGTATGAAGGGAGTTTTCAAGTGTGCGAGGGAAGATGATAAAAAGATTCAAGAGTGTCAAACGCTCAAACTTGGGGATGCCCCCATGCACCCCCAAGAAATATTCAAGGAGACTCAAGCGTCTAAGCTTGGGGATGCCCCCGTGCATCCCCTTCTCCATCAACATTATCAGTTCGCCCTTCGTTCCACTATATTTTAATCACTTCATGTGTTATGTGCTATGCTTGGAGCATCTTGTTTTAGTTTTCCTTTTAGTTTTCTTTAGCTTTTCATAACGAGTTGGAACTCAACTTTCTTTATGTGGGAGAGAAACACGCTCCACTTCTACCTAGAACATAACATAAAATTTGCATGTCTATCTTTGCTGTGTGTGTTCTTTGTCTTTTAATAGCTACTATCATGCTTAGCTCTTAACTTTCATGCTTATCTTTTTAAAGAGCTTTTGTTTAGTTGGTTGCTTGAACTCTCTTTAGTTATCATGTTTATCTTATTAAGAGAGTTTGCTTCCGTTGCATTGGTTGATATGTCTATGATAAAGATGCTACGTGCATAATGGCGCTTAGTAGTTCATGTTTTCTTATGGTTATTCTCAAATAGCTGGGGGGTTCCCAATGTGTTATTGGAGTACCAACATGATTTGTTTGCCTATGATGTGGTATGGTTTAGTAATATCTTGCTTCAAAGAATTTATTTTGATTGACTTGGCGTATGCTCACGCATATTTAAGATTGTAAAGAAAGTCTGTCAAGCCTTGATGATATTTTGTTTCTGAGTAGCGATATAACTTCCATGCCTGATTCAATGTTGCTTTGTCGCTCTGCATGATTATGACCGTCATTGCTCTCTTAGTTGGTCGCTCCCCGTCTTTTGCTAACCTTCGCCTGTACTAAGCGGACTGACTGCTTGTGCATCCACATCCATATCTTCCTACATGGTATTTACCTGCCATTCCTAACGGAGACTTGCATGTACCATCTCGAAATTATTCAAAGAAAAAGAATTCCTATTTTGTGCCTCTATTTTAAGTTCATGAGGAAGTAGTAGTTAATTCATGATCTTTTCAAGTTGGACAAGCTTCACCCCGGGATTGCATGTATAATGTGCAAACCCATAATACGAGAAGGAACTGGCATTGAGTGCGCCCGGCTCAAAAAGATAATATAACAAACAAAACCTCCTTCACGCTTTGTTCATGAGAAATCAGAAAACTTTGGCAGTGATAAACAAAGGAGATGAAGAGGATGTGATCGTCCTCATTCGGGAGCCGTTCCTCGAAACTTGTCCATCTCAAGAAGTGATGGAGTTGTCTGCTAGCATTCGTTGACGAAACATGCATGATCTAAAGTAAATTATTACCTCTGTTTTAAAACCAAGAGCTGTGGTACATGTTTTGTCTTTGTTTCCGACTACGGGTTTTCAACCTTGCCAACAAAAGCCACGGTTCGAGAGTCTCCACCTTCTTTTAAAAGCACCGACTACTGAGAGCATGATTGTCATTCTGAGTGTAATGTGCATTGTCCCAAAGTAGCATTGTCTTTTGCATGATTGTGATATTGTTTATTCTGAAATCATTGTATCTAGTCATCACTTAAACCTTGGAGGTGCCCCTGCATTTATGTTTTGCTTCACTAAAGGGGGCAAGCTAGATATCACTTTATCATATTTGCACATCATGTTCATTGCAAATCTATTTGATGTTTCATTATCATATTGTAAAACTTTCAGTCCTTTGTGATTTTCTCATGAGGCAACTTAATTACTATAGATCCATTGTCTCAGTAAGCTTTTGTCATATGACTATGAAAAAGTCCTATATGGTTAATAGCATGTCACCACAGAAATTATTCTTGTTATCATTTACCTACTCGAGGACGAGCAGGAATTAAGCTTGGGGATGTTGATACGTCCAAAACGTATCTATAATTTCTGCTTGCTCCATGCCTCTTTTGGGTGATATTGCTATGATATTTATAAACTTCCATACACTTTTGATCATATTTGGACTAACCTATTAACTTAGTGCACCCTAGTGCCAGTTTCTGTTTTCGGCTGTTTTTGTATTTCATGTTTTCACATTACGAGAACTGCCAGGAAAAATCCAGAAAAATTATATAAAAAATCAGCGTTCCAGAAACTACCGTGCGCCTGAAGGATAGCCAGGGGGGCCACCAGGGCTCCAGGCGCCCTGGTGGCGCCCCCCCTGGGCCGCGCCGGGGGGGCGCCTGGGCCCCCCGAGGCTCCTCCGATGCCCCCTTTGGCATATATTTAAAGCGTCTCGCAGAAACCCTGATTCCAGACCCCTTTTCTCCAAACGCGATTCCGATCTCCGCCGTTATCGCCATCAAGCTTCGGGGGACCATAATTCCTGCGTCGGCACCCTGCCGGGACGGGGAAGTGCCCCCGGATTCATCTCCGTCGACGTTGCTTCCTCCCTCCATGATGCGGGAGTAGTTCCTCCTCGGGGCTGAGGTTCTTACCAGTAGCTATGTGGTCAATTCTCTCTCCCATGATGTGATCTTCGTTGTGATCATAGGCTATGTTAATCTAGGGTGATCCCATGATATTTCCCCTTCCTCTATGTATTGGATTGATGTACTCACTTGTCTTTATCTAGTATAATCCCCGAGACCAAGGTGACAGCGGTCTATTGGACATGGATTAGAAAAGTATTTTCATGAGTGATTTCCTCTCTTGTGTGTTGATTGAAGATTGAGAGTCTCTTGGTGCTTTTCTTTGACTATCCTTTAGATATGTTGTGGTGATTGTGGGACTCTCTTTGGATGGCCGCGGTGACATTGGGAAATCCTTAGATTGAGAACTACGAACTTTGAGGTGTGCTTTTGTAGCCCTACATAATTCTCGTCCTCTCTTGACCACGAAGGAATGACCTCCGAGTGTGTCCCCTTTGCATGTTTTATGGGAAATATCATGTGATTCAATTATGTTAATGTTGTTGGGAGTTGCCACTAGTGAAAGTATGAACCCTAGGCCTTGTTTCCACCATTGCAATACCATTTGTGCTCACGTTTACCACTTGTTTGCTTGCTGCACTTTTTATTACAGATTTATATTACTTTGCTTTGCCACTCCTATCATCCATATTTTACCATCTCTTCGCCGAACTAGTGCACCTATACAACTCCTAGTTGTATTAGGTGTGTTGGGGACACAAGGGACTTCTTGTATCTTAGTTGCAGGGTTGCTTGAGAGAGACCATCTTCAACCTCTACTTCCCTGAGTTCGATAAACCTTAGGTCATCCACTTGAGGGAAATTGCTGCTGTCCTACAAACCTCTGCGCTTGGAGGCCCAACATAGTCTACAAGAGTAGAAGCGTGTGTAGACATCATCGACATGCACGCGCCCGGAGAACCAGGCGGCTTGCCGTATGCGGCGGGTTGCCCTGCGTTCACCCGTGAGCTGCGGCAAGTCCAGTGGCCCAGCATGAAGAACTTCAAGCCCGACGTACCCGAGAAGTACGACGGAAAAACTCATCCGTCAGAGTTCCTCAGCATCTACACCATCGCGGTGCAGGCTGCCGGGGGACGCGACGAGAAGATATTAGCGAACTACTTCCCGCTCGTGCTCAAGACGAACGTCAGATCTTGGCTCATGCACTTGCTGGAGAACTCCATCTCTTCTTGGGCCGACCTGTGCCATCAGTTTGTCGGCGCCTTCACGGGCGGCCACAAGCCCCATGGCCAGGAGAGCGACCTGCATATACTTGCCCAGAAGGAAGGAGAGTCCATGCGAAAGTACATCCAGAGATTCAGCCGCGTCCAGCACAACATCCCGGACGTCCACCCTGCCGCGGTTATTAGCGTGTTCCACCAGAACGTGCGTAACCGCTGGATGAGGGAGGAAATGGCGATGTGCAAGATACGAGATGTCAGTGAGCTCTATGCGCTGGCCGACAAGTGCGCACGCGCTGAAGAGGGGAGGAGACTCCCCGGGGAGGATACTGGAGCAGGAGGAACAGACAGTGAGGATGCCGCACCGGCAAGGAAGAACCGGCAGCGGAATAACAAGAAGAAAAAGAACAAGGAAGTACTGGTCGTTGAGCAGTCCGGCAAGGAGGCTGGCGCCAAGCAAGCTCAGGCTGGTGGCTCCGGCAAGGAAGCTACCGATGTAGCGGCCGCCGACAAGCAGGACGGCTCCGACAAGCAGTACTACAAGATCCACCGCACCAAGGGCCACGATCTCCAGAACTGCAAAAGGGTCGAGTACCTCGTCGAATAGCAGAAGGCTGAATACGAGCGACGCGACAAGGAGAAGGCCCAGGGAGGTGGAGGAGAGTCCGGCAAGAAGCGGCCATTCAATGGCCGGGGAGGACGCCGTGGCAAGGCCAAGCAGCGGCAAGGAGATAGACCTCCCCGCGGCCGCGACAAGGACGAAGACGAAGACGACGATGAAGACATGGATGACGGAGACAACAGCAAGCAGGAGTTCCAGAAGGCCACAGAAGTTTTGTGCATCGATGGAGGGGCCTCTCTGCATACTTCCCACCGCCAACTCAAACAATGGGTGCGGGAAGTTAATGTAGCAGAGCCACCCGTCGAGTCGCGCAAACTCCTGAAGTGGTCCAGCACGCCCATCATCTTCGACATTGAGGATCACCCTGACCGCACCACTGCGGTCGGGTGTTTGCCGATGTTGGTTTCACCAACCATCCGCAACCTCAAGGTCACCAAGATGCTGGTTGACGGCGGGGCCGGCCTGAACCTGATCTCCTCTGCTGTGGTCCGGAAGCTACAGATCCCCGACAGCGAACTCGAGGAAACCGGAACATTCCAAGGGATCAACCCGGGAAGGAGCAAGCCGAAGGGGAAGATCACACTGCCAGTGACTTTTGGCGGAGAGCTGAACTTCAGGACCGAGAGGATCACCTTTGACGTTGCTGATATCCCATTGCCTTACAATGGGATACTTGGTCGTCCAGCGCTCGCCAAGTTCATGGCAGCCTCTCATTATGCCTACAACATGCTCAAGATGCCAGGCCCGATAAGCGTCATCTCTGTCCTCGGCGACAAGAAGGACGCGCTTATCTGTGCCGACAAGATCTACCGGGACGCAGTAGCCGCAACAGACAGCAAGGCACTTGCCGCTGAAGCTCCCGGGGGGAAGAACAAGGCCAAGTCCGACAAGAGCTCTGGGGCCCACTCCGGCAAACGCACCTCTTCGGAGTGCTGCGCTACCGTCGAGGACGCACCATCGAGCTCCACCGGCAAGTGCAAGAAGGGAATGGCAGCTCCACCTGCAACCAAGAAGGTGTCCGCCAAGGAGGACGGCACTAGTGGTACTTTCACCATCAGTGCCACGCTCGACCCTAAATAGGAAAGCGCGCTCGTTGCTTTCCTGCGGGCGAATGTCGACGTGTTTGCATGGCAACCGTCTGACATCCCCGGTGTTCCCAGGAAAGTGATTGAGCACAAGCTTGCCGTTTGTCCTCACGCGCGGCCCGTCAAGCAGAAGGTCAGAAAGCAAGCGGTGGAGCGCCAAGAGTTTATCGCTGAGGAAATCAAGAAGCTGGAAGCAGCAGGCCTTGTCAGAGGTGTACTTCATCCCACATGGTTGGCCAACCCTGTTGTAGTGCGCAAGGCAAATGGGAAGTGGAGGCTTTGTATAGACTTCACCGATGTGAATAAAGCTTGCCCCAAAGATCCATTTCCCTTGCCGTGCATTGACCAGATCGTTGACTCCACGGCTGGGTGTGAGTTGCTTTCATTCCTTGATGCATACTCCGGGTACCACCAGATATTTATGGCCGAAGAAGATGAAGAGAAGACCGCGTTCATTACTCCATGTGGCACTTACTGCTTCATACGCATGCCCTTTGGATTGAAGAATGCCGGTTCAACGTTTGCGAGGGTAGTCCACACTGCATTTGAGCCACAGATACACAGGAATGTAGAAGCTTACATGCATGATATAGTGGTCAAGAGCAAGGACAAGGATACCCTGATTCAAGATTTAGATGAAACTTTTGCGAATCTGCGCAAGATACAACTCAAGCTTAACCCCGAGAAGTGCGTCTTTGGAGTCCCCTCCGGCAAGCTTCTCGGGTTCTTTGTGTCTCAGAGGGGGATTGAAGCCAATCCCGACTTGATCAAACCCATCGAGCAGATCGAAGCTCCAAAGCGCGTCAAGGATGTACGAAGGCTTGCCGGCTGCGTGGCTGCTCTCAGCAGGTTCATTTCAAAGTCTGCAGAACGCGCCCTGCCGTTTTTCAAAATCTTGAAAAAGGCAGGTCCAATGAAATGGACTCTGGAAGTGGAGGCAGCGCTGCAAGACTTGAAAAGTTACCTATCCTCCACTCCGATACTTGTCGCACCTAGGCCGCAAGAGAAGTTGCTGCTGTACTTAGCAGCAACCAATCAAGTGGTTAGTGCTGCGTTGGTAGCGGAAAGGGAGGCAGATGAGGAGCCAACAGCCCCGGCAAGCACATCCAGCGATGAGCAGGGGGCTTCCCCGACAAGCTCTGGCCCCGACAAGGATGGGTGTGCGCAGATGCAAGAAGAAGTGCGGAAGAAGATGGTGCAGCGCCCAGTCTATTTTGTCAGTTCCCTCTTGCAGGGGGCTAGGTCAAGATACTCTGGGGTGCAGAAGCTGCTCTTCGGCCTCCTCATGGCCTTGAGAAAGCTGCGCCACTACTTCCAAGCACATGAGATAACAGTGGTCACTCGCTTTCCGCTGAAAAGGATATTGCAAAATCCAGAAGCAATAGGCAGGATTGTCGAGTGGGCACTGGAGCTGTCAAGCTTTGGCCTCAAGTTTGAAAGTACTTCTACTATCCAGAGCAGAGCATTGGCAGAGTTCATAGGAGAATGGACACCAACGCCAGACGAAGAGATTCCAGAGACAAACATCCCCGTCAAAGAAGCAAGCAAAGAATGGATAATGTACTTCGATGGTGCCTTCTCACTGCAAGGCGCTGGCGTGCTGCTCGTCGCACCCACAGGAGAGCACCTCAAGTACGTTGTCCAGATGCATTTTCCCAAGGAGCAAGCAACAAACAATACTGCAGAGTATGAAGGTCTGCTTGCCGGCCACAGAATCGCAGCGGAACTTGGGATCAAGAAGCTCATTGTGCAAGGAGATTCGCAGTTGGTTGTCCGACAAGTAAACAAGAGCTACCAGAGTCCGTTGATGGAAGCATACTTCGATGAAGTGAGGAAACTTGAAGAACACTTTGAAGGCTTGCAGATGGAGCACGTTCCAAGAGCTCAAAATGACGTCGCAGACGGCCTGTCAAAGTGTGCTGCACTAAAGCTACCTGTGGAACCAGGAATCTTCGTGCTCAAGTTAACTCAACCATCCGTTACACCATCAATTGGACTGAGTAAGAAGAGAAAGTTGGTCTCCGATGACTACTTGCCAGCAGAACTTCCTGAAGCCGCCGCCAAGGTCCCCAAGATCAACGACAAAATTGCTGAGGAACAGTCTGCTCCTACAGACCCAAGGGTTTATACAGTTGAAGCAGGCATTCCCGACAAGCTTTGCCCCGGCAAGCTTGCCGGGGAACGTCAAGCTCTGGCCGAGCCACAGGTTCTTGCCGTAGAAGCTAACGTTCCTGCAGCAGCACTGATGCCTTTAGTCCTTGTTGTTGAGCCTCAGGCTCCAGCATGGGCACAACAGATTGTCCATTTCCTTCAAACAGGAGAACTTCCCGAAGAGCCAGAAGAAGCAGAAGGAATAACCCGGCAGTCGAGTATGTATCAGTTCGTCGGCAATGAACTATACAGAAGAAGACTCAACGGTGTTAGACTGAAGTGCATTCCCCGGGAAGATGGGCAAAAGCTGTTGGCAGAGATACATGGAGGCATATGTGGCCACCACATTGGCGCAAGAGCACTTGCCGGCAAGGCGTTCCGACAAGGTTTCTTTTGGCCAGAAGCCCTCCAAGATGCAACTGCACAAGTAACCAAGTGTGAAGCGTGCCAGTTCCATGCCAAGCAAATACATCAGCCAGCTCAAGCTCTCCAGACGATCCCTTTGTCCTGTCCATTTTCGGTCTGGGGGCTCGACATCCTCGGCCCCTTTCCCCGCGCAGCCGGGGGCTTTGAGTACTTGTACGTCGCCATCGACAAGTTCACAAAGTGGCCGGAAGTGGAGCCAGTGAGGAAGGTGACCGCACAGTCAGCAGTCAAGTTCTTCAGGTCAATTGTTTGCCGTTTCGGAATCCCTAACATGATCATCACCGACAACGGCACGCAATTCACAAGTCGCACCTTCATGCAATACGTCCAAGACCTTGGCGCCAAGGTCTGCTTCTCTTCTGTTGCTCACCCAAGGAGCAATGGTCAAGCGGAGAGGGCAAACGCTGAAGTGCTGCGCGGGCTCAAGACAAGAACTTTCGACAGGCTGCACAAATGCGGAAGAAACTGGATTGAAGAGTTGCCGGCGGCTCTTTGGTCAATCAGAACGACACCAAATCGAGCCATTGGACAGACACCCTTTGCTCTTGTCTATGGAGCAGAGGTAGTTCTCCCCACGGAACTCGTATACGGGTCGCCTCGAGTGCTCGCTTACGATGAGCTTGAGCAAGAGCAGCTGCGACAAGATGACGCATTGCTCCTTGAGGAGGACCGTCTTCAGGCTGATGTACGAGCTGCTCGATACCAGCAAGCTTTGCGCCGCTACCATAGCCGCAAAGTTAAAGCCAGAAGTCTCGAGGAAGGCGACCTTGTTCTTCGGCGCGTTCAGTCCGCCAAGAATTCCAACAAGTTGACGCCGAAGTGGGAAGGCCCTTATCGGGTGAGACAAGTCACAAGGCCCGGTGCTGTCCGCCTTGAGACCGAAGAGGGCTTACCGGTGAGCAACTCCTGGAACATTGAGCACCTTCGCAAGTTTCACCCATAAGGCGCGGTCGCCGTGATCCGCTCCGGCAACCACCTTTTGTACAAGTCTTGCCGCTGTTGCATGTAAACCTTTGTACAAAGCCGGGCGCAGACCCCGTGCATCAGTAAAACTTTTGTAACTTGCACAACTTGTCGTTTCATGCATTTTCCTTTTTCTGGCATGTATTATATGACACCTCGTGCAGCACACATCCCCGATAAGTAGTGATGAGCCACAAGGCTCCATATCTATGTTTCCACCCTTTTTATTTTTCTCTCGAGCAGAAGGAGGCTTTTCCTCGCGCACAAATTTGCCAGGGGGGGGGGGAGGAGACAGTGGTATGGACCAAGTGCCGTTCAAGAAAGCCTAGCCTTGCCGGGAAGCAAACAACGCAAAAGCTAAGTTGCCGAAGTTTGATCATTCAAATTTTTAAATTTTAAAGTTATCTTCCTTGAACGACCACACTTTGTATGGAAAACCTGTGCGCGGAGGAACCTACTCGTAGCTAGCCGCGCCCTTACTTTGTTTCGAGCACGCTCAACGGCTTAAGTGTGCCGCGACAACTGTCGCACCCTTACTTTGTTTTCGAGTTTGCTCAACAACCTAAGTGTGCTGCGACTAGCTGCGACGAGGTTTCTTGCCGGTAGCGGCATTGCCAGCAGGCTGCTGAAGTTCCGCACTCAGCGCTCGCGGCAAGGGTCCTTTGCCGGCAAGTTCCCTAAAAGCGTAGGGTAAAAGCATACAAAGCAAAGAAGTCAAGTAAAGGAAGTAACACTGCGTTAACTACCCAAAATAGAGTTATATTACAAAAGCGACTTGTCGCAGCACTAATAGATTTTTGTCCATGACATGGTTGGCAGCGACAAGGGAAGCGGAAAGAAAACAGCCTAGTCTACGCGGTCGCCATCAACTCTTCTGATCTTGCCCACCTTGGCCACGATGGGTGCGACAAGGGCCTTGAGCGCCTCCTGGTCGGCGTCGGGCGGCAAGGTCCTGAGGACGTTCTCGAGGTTGAGTCCTGGGTTGCGGTAGACTATCTTCGTCAGCACCCTCTCCACGACTCATGTGCAAAGCCTGCGCGCCTCGTTCGCCAGCTGCGTGGGGATCCTCTCCCGGAGCTGCTCGAGGGCCGGCGCCACTCCCCTGAAGAATAAGCTCAGCTTGGCGCTGTGAGGGAGGTTCGCATCGGGGGAGTATCCGAGGTGCTCCGTCCCCAGCCCCGCCAACTCCCTGTCGATGTCAGCAGCGGCGGCGACAAGCCCTCGGTCCATTGCTCCACCGTCTGCCTGAAGTTATTTTGGGTGAGGGCGGCGCTGTCCAACAGTGCCCTCTCAACCCTGAGGTCCTCCTTCAGCTTCGTCTCCCGATTTCTGGCGCTGTCAAGTGATGCGGTGAGGGTGGATAGCTTCAGCTCCAAGTCTGCAACGGAATCCTTGGCGATGGCGAGCTCCTTGCTCTTGTCGGAGAGACGGACCTGCAGCTCAGAGTGGCTGTGGGCGTCCTTCTCCCTCTCCGACGTGAGCGCGGCAACCTTCTCCTCGCTCGTCTTTAGGTGGACTTCCAGTTGCGCCACCCTCGCCTCCAAGTCTCTCTTGGCGGTCTCTGCGGCTGCAGCGGCGTCCCTCGCTTCCTGCAGAGCTCCGCCAAGGGACTGTTCGCGCGCGGCAAGGTCGTCCTCGTGGCTATCGAGGTCGACCTTCCGCTGCGTTAGCTCTCCTTCTCGCCGGGACAGCTCCTCGGCGGCGAGCCGTTGCTGCTCCTCTGCCTCGGCCTTCTCGAGGATGAACGCTTGATGCGCCTCGGCGAGCTCCTCCCGCTCCTCCGCCAAGGATCGGAGGGCCGCCTGGTTGGCGGCCCGGAGCTCTTCGGCGCGCTTCTCCAAGTCGACGCCCGCCTTGGCGGCCAGAGCCTCTCGGGACTCCAGCTTGGCCTGCCTGGCACGGTACAGGCCAGGAGCCTCCGCAGGAGTCGCTCCTCCTCGGGCTCGCTACTGCTGCCGGGCGCGTCGACGAACTTCAACCCGGCGGAGGCAAGGACTTCCCCGTCGAAGACCTCTCCCTCCGCGGGTGCTCTTGACGAAGACGCCCATGGGAGCTGAATGAAGATCCCGTTCCCAGCCTCCAAGTAGGCGCCGGTTCCGGCCGCGGCAGCAGCAGGGTCGGCGGTCGGCGCAGCGTCGAACGCTCCTGCGGCCTCAGGGCCGTCAGTGCGACCGCCGGTCCCCTCCTCAGCTGCCGCGTCGGCGGCCCTGGCTGCCTCTTCGACGGCAGGCTCGTCGGTACCGATCGCCTCTCCGGTGGCCGCGGCGTCACCAGCGTTGTCGCACGCGGGCTCCTCGATGGCGACCTCCATCTCCATAGGCTGTGGAGCGGACGAGTCTGAAGATAAGAAAAGAAGAAGAAAGAAGAAAATAATTGTCAAGCAAATATCCAAAAAAGAGAAGTCCAAGAGAAGAAAAGTACAAGGGTTACCTGCGTGGGCCTCTTCTTCAATGAGGTTCCTCGTCGGGGGGTCCTCCCTCGGCGGCGTGGTGGTAGCCCCCGCCGGCGGAGGGCCGCTGGCGCCTTCCCTTGGCGGAGTGCTCGCCCTTGGCGGGGTGCTCGCCCTTGGCAGGGTACTCGCCCTTGGCGGAGTACCCGCCCTTGGCGGAGTATTCTCCCGCGCCGGGGAGCTCCTCCTTGGCGGAGAGGTCGGGGCGTGTGGCTCGTCGGGAGCAGTCTCTTGACGCTCCTGAGGCTGCGGCTCTACTTTTGTACAAGTCAACAAACAAGCAAAAAGGTTAACAAGGATAAGAAGCCTGCGCGTGCCCGACAAGCGAAGAAGTGAACAGGAGACTTACGCTGGGGGCTGCTCTGCGGAGCAGCTGGCTGGTCCGGCAAAACTGTCGCAGGCGCATCCCCTACAGCTGCGACGGGCTCGTCCTCAAGATCGACCACCGGGATCTTGGCCCTTTTCGCCACCCTCTGGGCCAGGGTCCTGGAAGAAAAACAAGATCAAAATCAGGCAAAGAAGATTCAAGACAAGAACAAATCGAAGGAAACAAGAATTAACAGTGCTTACTCTTCCTCCTCTTCGTCGGCGCTGAGCACGGAGAAGTCAAAATCCGCCTCGCGCGGCCCGGCGCGAGGAGCTGGAGGAGTAGGCGCCCTCGGCCGCTTGGCGGGGGCAGGGTCGGTGGTCTGAGAGGACCCCGCTCCGGTCGTCGCCGAGGCACGAGGGGCGGCAGGAGCTTTAGCCCCGGCCCGGGAAGACCCTCCTCCAGCCGCTGCTGAAGCGCGGTGTCACATCCCTAGTTTAGCACTTGCATTAGGGCTAGCTAGAGTGTGCATCATGTTTACATATCAAAGAAACTTGAAATGGGAATGACAGAAACCCCAACACCCCTCTTCTAACAACTAGGGTTTGATAAAATATTTTCCAATGTACCCAAAATGCCCTTCAAAAATGTTCATCATTTCTGCCTTGGTCTCAAACCTTTGCTAAAAATGGTGCACAATTTTCTAGGACATCCAAGGGCTCTGGATTAAATCATATGGTATTTGTGTTTGGGCATTTAAATGCTATAAAATATTTTAAATGCTCAAATAATCATAAACTATAATGTTCCATACTGTTCATATTATATACAGTGGGCATGACAAGTTTCATGAGTTATAAAAATGTTCTAGCATTTTTATTAATTAAACAAAGTTGCAAAACAAATGAAACAGAAAAGAAATAGGAAAGAAAAGAAAGAGAGAAAGGACTTACCTCGGGCCCAGCACTGTAGCAGGCCGGCCCAGCCCACCAGCCCCGTTCTGTCGCCTTCCTCCTCGCGCCAGAAGGCAGCGCGCGTGGCCGCCGCGCGCCGGCACGCGCTCGGCCACCTCCACCCTGCCTGCCTGCCTCCCGACGGCCTGGACGTCTCCTGGCGTCGCCATGCAGCTGCCCCGACCCCTCTCGCACTTTCCCCTCGTCCCCATCGCCTCCCCTGGCTCTCTCCCTCTCACCACCGAGCCGCCCGTCGCCGCCGCTCGCCGTTGCCGCACCTAGACCCTCCCCCTCGTCCCGTGACCGTGTCCAAAAGGTTCGCCGCAACGCCCTATACCACCTCGCTGAGCCACGGATCGTTGGGAGCCCTGCAACGCCTTCACGCCGCCGTCCCCAACCTCGGATCGCCGAAGCACCTCGCCGTCGATTAAGAAGCTGCAGCGCGTCCCCGACCTCTCCGTCGAGCTCGTTAGCACCGCTGTGAGCTCCTACGCCGAACCCCTCTCTTCTCCGCTTCGTTTGCGCCGTGTAGCCACCGCTCCATTGATCACCGAAACTCACCGCCGCCGTACTCGCTGCCAGCGATGCTCCGGTGACCATTTGGTCACTGGCACATGTCCATCTCGCTCGCCGCAGCACGTAGACGAGCTAGGTACTACGCACGCATCGCCTAGGCCACTGCAGCCGCGTCTCCACACACGCCCGAACGCCGGCGCCGCCGTCGAGCTCGTTGCCGTCGTCTCCGGCCACCACAGGTCCGGCGACCACCACCGTTCGACGCGCCTCGGCAAGGGCTCTCCAACGCGCCCAACCGCAGCTCGAATCGTGCCCTGTGGACGTTTTCCGAAGCACGCCGCCGTGTCTGGCCTCGCCGGCGTCACTTCGCCGGCGAGTTTGACTCGTTTGACCGGGGGGTTGACCACCCTGGGTCACTGACGTGTGGGCCACCCTTTTTCCTAATTAGCTAGTTTAATTAATTAAATGTTAATTTAATTAGTTAGTTAGTTTAGTCACTGACCCGTGGGCCCAGACCCCACTGATAGCTAATTAGTTCACTAATTAATTTTGTTAGTTAGCTATGACACTGACATGCCGGGCCCACATGTCATGTTTGACTTGGACTAGCTCCTATTGACTTACTGACGTCAGCATGATGTCATGCTGATGCAGTAAAGGTTTTTCTGGGATTTTTAGATTTAAAAATAATTCAGGAAATTCCAGAAAATGCCTAAGCTTCAAAAAATTATATAAATTCAACAGTAGCTCAGATGGAAAAGATTTATATATGAAAAATGATCAGAAAAATCCAATCTTTCCAATGGCACTGGTTTCATGCATGTTTGAGCAAGTTAACCTTGCTGTATACATTAAAACATGATAATGCACTTATTTAAATAATAGCTAAAGTGCCAATTTGAATCTTTGATTCAAATAGGCTCAAACCCTTCTGGTTTTAGTTGCATTAGCCAAAACACATGCATCTTTCCATGTCATGAGCATGCATCATATTGTTGCATTTGCTTGTTTAATGATTCTATCGCCGGTATTCTCTGTGTTAGGTCCTGCTCCCGAGGATACTGCTGCGTATCCAGTTGAAGAGCAGTACCCGACAACCACTTTGTCAGGCAAGCATTCATTGATCATTCCGATGCAAACCCAATCTTCTCGCTCCTGCTCTCTTTTACTGCATTAAGGCAACAGCGTGTGAACTGCTACTTGCTGCGGTAGTTGAACCCTATTCCCTTGCATGACCTGTCATTGCCACAGTAAATAGTTGAAACCCACTAGCATGTGTAGGAGTTGATTGAGCCATGTGATGTGTGATCCACCATGCTATTTGTTTATGTTGCCTGCTATGCTTAGAGTTGTGTCTGGTCTGGTTCATCTGGGTGATGGATTAGAGTGAAGTGATCATACTGATAAAGAGAAGGAAGTGTGGAATACGCTTGGTAAAGGTATCGATGAAAGGCCATGTAGGAGTACATGGTGGGTTGTTTCATTGGAATCGTCCATAGGACCCGAGATCTGTATGTGTGGTTCAAGTTACAGCTACTACCACACATTGGGATCCTTAATTGACCCTCTTGGCTTATTAATTACCCTCGATCTCTGTCCAGGAGTTGCAACTAGTTTCTGGTGTTTATAGTTTACTGGAGGTCGTGCACAGCGCTGACCCTCGGGGTGGGTTGTGATGCGACAGGTACGTGGCACGGTGTACCGGTTGCCCGTTTGGTGACTCGGGAACCCTGTACACATCGTTTGGGGCCGTGAGCGACACCCCGGCCGGATCTCCCCACGGATGGAACCCAAATAGGCGATAAACCTAGACGAGAGACTTGAGTAGTTAGTCAGGTCGTGGCCGACACCCTCGCTGGGCTTCCGCTTGAAGGTTGCCGAGTACACGTCGAGTAAACGATGATAAGTGGTGGGAGCGTGTGTGAAGAGGTACACCCCTGCAGGGTTATCAATCTATTCGAATAGCCGTTGTTCGCGGTACGGACTACTTGGTTACTCTTACAGTTCATAGACAAGTTGATGGATACTAATAAAAGCCTCAAGATAAGTGTGAGTACCGTGGATGGCCCTTCCGTAGGATGACGGAAGAGGATCCTCGGTAGTGTATTGTTGTGGTGAGTAGAGGACTCGTGTTCGTAATAACATCTTGCAATCTGTTGAGAGTTGTAGTATAGGTTAGCCAAGAGTCAAAGCTGGCTTTCTGCTATAAACTCCACTGCCCCCTGTTGATAATGTTGCATGTATGCTAGGTTCTGTGGTAAGACTTGCTGAGTACCTTTGTTCTCATGTTTGCTTAATAACTGTTGCAGAGGAGAACCCTGCCCCTGCTGATGGGTTCTACATAGACGTTGACGTCGACGAGTAGCTTGACACCCAGACGGAGATCTGGAGCTTGTGAAGGGCCTTGTAGATAGTCAGGCTACACCAAGCCTGTTTTATTTTCTAAGTTGTCTGTACTCAGACATGTAGCTTCCGCTTGTGCTTGTATGACTGTATGACTTGAGTGTTGGGTCATGTGACCCCTTCCTGTATGGATATGTTATGTATGGCTCTTGGAGCCTTTTAAATAAAGTACTTTGAGTCATAGAGTTCTGTTGTGATGCAATGTTGTATTTGCACATATTGAGCATATTGTGTGTATGGTTGAAATGCTTGGTATGTGTGGGATCCGACACCTAGTTGTTTTCCTTTGGTAGCCTACCTTACAGGGAAATGCCTCCTAGTGATTCTAATAAGCCTTGGTAGCTTGCTACTGCTCGGAACACGTAGGCTGGCCGACATGTGTCCTTCTTCGTTCCTGTGTCTGTCCCTTAGGGGAAATGTCACGCGTTGTTCCTTTAAGTGCATGTAGCTTGCAACAACTTGGGTTCATACGTTGATGACCGACACGTTCGTTGCTGGGTCATGGATGCCTGTCTCTGTAATCTATTGCCACTTTTGGTTTATAACTAGCCATGTCGGCCCGGGTTCTCTGTCATATGGATGCTAGCGACACTATCATATACGTGTGCCAAAATGCGCAAACGGTCCCGGGCCAGGTAAGGTGGCACCCGTGGGGTTACCGTGCGTGAGGCCGCAAAGTGATATGACGTGTTACAGCTAGATTGGTGTGACTTAGGACCGGGGTTCTGTGAGCGTTGGCATCAAAGCTGGACTGCCTGTAGGTTTCTCAAACCAAACTGGTCGATGTTGAGTCTAGAAAAATTCTTAGTTATATGTAGGGGAATTGATTGTGGAATGGAACGTAAGGCTCTTTTTACTCCTTTACCTTATGCCCTTCTGATCTGAGTCAGTCTATTCTTTCTACGGGGATTTAGGACTAGGCCTCTTATCCTTACTAGGTTCACGTGTTACTAATCCGTAGACTCTTAGGATTGTTGGTTTCAAGCCTCAGTTTAGTTTCTATCCTTTTAGTATGATGATTGTTGGACCCGGAACCTTGATATGGATTGTTGAGTGGCTATGCTATCATTTGTATGATGTCTCAAATCTTTGTTTGAGCATTTACAGTTGTTATGCTGCCCGATTTCTTCCAGAAACACTAATGCCTTTGCATTACTTCATGTTTCAGATGTCTGGCCGCACCCCTCACCAAGTGGTTCGTTTGACTCGGTGCATTAATGTGCCTGGTCACACGGCCATGCTAGTCCGTGTGCTGACTGAGACCGGTTATCGCTGGTATCCTGAGTACACCGTGGAGGAACAGTACCGGGATTTCAATCAGAGTCAGTATTTCTGCACAGTCCGGATATACCCCTCATATCCTGGAGCTAACGACCCCATCCATTGGTCTTATGGACTCGGGGTTACCATCGAGATGGCAGTGCAGGATGCCGCCTATTCGATGATGACCATTCTCCGGGCCAGGCATGCCCTGTTGCTGAACACTGAGTTCTGTTACATGCCAGCCTCACTTCCCGGAGAGGAAGGCTACTACACTGGTCTGTATACTGATGCTGCTCATGAAGAGCCACTGCTTCAGACTACTGTTCAGATGCTGGAGGATAGGGACCGTGAGGTCCGTGCCCTCCGAATGGAGCTGTATAACACTCGAGCCGCCCACTGGACTACTTTGACACGGCTTGCACCTGCTGTGCACGCCGGATATCTGGACATGCGGGATTTGTACCCCGTGCGGACTCGTCTGCCTGATCGCATGGATTGGCGTGACGTTGGGGGTATTACACCTCCACATGGGCGTCGGTTACCACCAGCATCGGGACCGAGGCCACATCCATGTCCCTATGGTCCAAAGCCATCGAGTGCTCGCGAGTTCCAAGATCCGTCTGTTCCACTTCCAGGCTACGGTGGTAATCTTTACGAAGATTACTACGGGAATGTCTGAGCTAGACCGTGGTAGTAGTAGTACTGTAGTAGTTGTATTTCCACAGTCCTGCGCGTCTTGTGGAATATGACTTAGTGTGTACTGAGTTCCGGAGGTGTAGTTAAATAATGTATAGGAGCTTGGAATGCCTCTGATGGGATGTATCGTCTTTCACCGCAGTTGTACTTTAGCCTTGGCTTGTACTAAACTATGTATGGTGTGTATGACCACTGGTGTATATATGGCAGTTTCTATATTACCATGTCGTACGGATGAACATCTCTGCATTCCGTGTCATCCATTACATTCTGCACTTCTATGTCAAATTTTTGCCATCCTTGTCTAAACCGTTGTTTTGTTTTCCTAGGATGGTCAACACTCGCAACACTCCTGCTGCTCTGGAGCAGGGTGAGGCTAGTGGGGCTAGAGATGGGAATCTGCCCCAGCCACCCTCCTTGGCGGAAGTTATGCTCGAGGCAGAACGGAACAAGAGAGAGACCAACCATCTGCTGGAACGCATAGAGCAGAACACTGGGTTTCGTCAGAGGAATGACGTGGTGTCAATCAATGACTTTATCAAGATGTGCCCACCGAAGTTCCATCACTCCACTGAACCTCTGGATGCGGATGACTAGCTATGTAGTATCACCCACAAGCTACACTCTGCCCGTGTGGCCGAAGCTGACAAGGTTACCTACGCCGCCTACCATCTTGAGGGCCCTGCCAGTCTTTGGTGGGAAAACTTTGAAGCTATGCGTCCTGCTGGCCAAATCACTACTTGGGTTGAGTTCAGTGAGGCATTCCGTGAACATCACATTCCGGAAGGTCTCATGGATCGCAAGCAGGAGGAATTCTGCAACTTCACCCAGGGCCGGTTAACTGTGGATGGCTATAGTCGCGAGTTTGGCAACTTGGCACGCTATGCACCTGAGGAAGTATCCACCGATGCCAAGAAGCAAGCAAGGTTCCGCAAGGGACTCAGCCCTGAACTCCGCCGAGATCTACGTCTGGACGAGTGCACTTCCTTCCAGAAGTTGGTAAACAAGGCTATCAGTGCTGAAACGGGCCAGACCGACTTCGAGGCCACCCGCAAGCATACTCGAGACTTTGGTTCCTCATCCGGCTCTGGCTCTCACAAGCGCCGTGTGTGGGTTCCTAACACTGCTCTGCCACCCAAGTACACACCGAGGCCATCCTATGAGGCGCCTCGCCCAACTCAACAGTTTGCACCTGCTAAGACCTATGGAGGACCACCTTCCAACTTTGCTCCACGCACTAACACTGTGACCTGCTTCAAGTGTGGAGAACCGGGGCACTACATGCGTGAGTGTCCCCAGAACCAGCTAGGAAAACCCGTTGGCCGTGGTAAGCCAACCGGCAAGGTGAATTATGTCAAGCCAATCCCCACTGCAGGTGGTCATGTCAACTACGTCTCTGCCGAGGAAGCTTATGAGGATCCTAACGTCGTCCTTGGTACGCTTCTCGTTAACTGCCATCCGGCATCTGTTCTTTTCGATACTGGAGCATCCCATTCGTTCATATCTGAGAGCTATGCTCGATTGCACAACATGACTTTTTGTGACATGCCTACTTCCATGGTTATTCAAACTCCTGGTTCAAAGTGGCAAACCTCTAGGGTAAGCCATGGAAATGAAATCCTTGTCGATAGACTTGTTTTCCTAGCATCTCTAATCGCTCTCAAGTCCTCAGACATAAACATCATTTTGGGTATGGATTGGATGACAACTCATTACGCCAAGATTGATTGCTATACTAGGACCGTTCAACTTACACATCCATCCGGCAAGATAGTCAATGTCTTGACCCGAATGGCTGAGCGTCAGCTCTACTCTCTTAATGCCAGCCCTCTACCAGAACTCGAAGATATCCCGGTAGTCCGTGACTTTCCGGATGTTTTTCTAGAAGAACAGCCAGGAATTCCTCCTGACAGAGATGTCGAGTTCGTGATAGATCTTATCCCTGGAACTGTCCCAATCTCTAGGAGACCTTATAAGATGGCACCCCTAGAATTAGCTGAGCTTAAGAAACAACTCGATGAGTCCTTGCAAAAGGGTTTCATCCGTCCTAGTTCTTCCCCTTGGGCTTGACCCGTCCTCTTCGTCAAGAAGAAGGATGGAACGGAGCGGATGGTTGTAGATTACCGACCTGTCAATCTGGTCACCATAAAGAACAAGTATCCGCTCCCCAGGATCAACGACCTGTATGATCAGCTCGCTGGATCCTCAGTCTTCTCTAAGATGGATTTGAGGTTGGGTTACCATCAAATCAAAATCAAGAACGGGGACATTCCTAAAACAGCTTTTGTTACTCGTTATGGCCAATATGAGTACACCGTCATGTCCTTTGGGTTAACCAATGCCCCAGCTACCTTTTCTCGGTTAATGAATTCTATATTCATGGAGTACTTGGATAAATTCGTCATGGTATACCTCGATGATATACTCATCTACTCCAAGAACAAGGAAGATCATGCCGAGCATTTAAGGCTGGTATTGACGAAACTTCGAGAGCACCGCCTTTTTGCCAAATTCTCTAAATGTGAATTTTGGTTGCCGGAATTAACCTATCTAGGTCATGTGATCTCTGGCAAGGGCATTGCTGTCAATCCCGAGCGAGTTCAAGCCGTCCTTGATTGGACTCCCCCTGAATCGGTCAAGCAAGTTTGGAGTTTTCTTGGCTTAGCGAGCTATTGCCGACACTTCATCGAAAATTTCTCCAAGGTTGCTAAACCTCTAACTGAACTCCTCAAGAAAGATAAAAAGTTTGAGTGGACCCCACAGTGCGAGTCCAGTTTTGAGGAACTGAAAAGACGCCTGACATCTGCACCTGTACTGGTACCACCAGACTTTTCCAAGGATTTTATAATCTATTGCGACGCCTCGCGACAAGGACTAGGTTGCATACTCATGCAAGATCGTCAAGTGATTGCATACGCATCTCGACAGTTGCGTCCACATGAGGATAAATATCCTACTCATGATCTAGAGCTTGCAGTTGTAGTCCATGCACTCAAAACATGGCGACATTACCTCCTTGGTAATCGCTGTGAAATCTTCACTGATCATCAAAGTTTGAAGTATATCTTCACCCAACCGGATCTAAATCTCAGGCAAAGACGTTGGGTTGAGTTGCTCACAGACTACGACTTAGGAATCACCTATACCCCTGGAAAGGCCAATGTCATGGCTGATGCGCTAAGTCGTAAGTCTTATTGTAACAACTTAATGTTACAACAAGGTCAACCACTTCTCCACGAGGAATTTCGTAAGCTTAACCTTCACATTGTTCCTCGAGGATTCCTTTCCACCTTGGTGGCGAAACCTACCCTTATGGATCAAATCATAGTTGCCCAGCGGTATGATAAAGGCATATCTCGGATCAAGGAGAACATTGCTAGCGGAGTTGCTAGGAGTTTCTCTATGGATGATCGAGGTGTTGTGTACTTCGAGAACCGCTTGGTGGTACCCAAGAAACAACTACTACGAAAAATGATTCTTAAGGAGGCTCATGAATCTCCTCTCACGATTCATCCCGGTAGTACCAAAATGTATCAGGACCTACGTCAGAGATTCTGGTGGACTAGGATGAAGAGAGAAATCGCTCAATTCATTGCTAACTGCGACGTTTGTCGTCGAGTCAAAGCAGAGCATCAACGGCCTGCTGGCACCCTTCAACCTTTAGCTATTCCTGAATGGAAATGGGATAAAGTCGGTATGGACTTCATTACCGGGTTTCCCAGGACCAGGAAAGGGAATAATGCTATCTTCGTCGTTATCGACCGCCTCTCTAAAGTAGCTCATTTCCTGCCTGTTCGAGAGAGCATTACCGCTAGCCAGGTAGCAGACTTGTATGTCTCTCGGATAGTATCACTTCATGGTGTGCCGTTGGAGATTAACTCAGACCGTGGAAGTCTTTTCACCTCACGATTTTGGGAAAGTTTCCAGAATGCTATGGGAACTCATCTCTCTTTCAGTACCGCCTTCCATCCGCAGTCAAGTGGTCAAGTGGAACAATTCAATCAAATTCTGGAAGACATGCTTCGAGCCTCTGTCATTTCTTTCGGTATGGAATGGGAAAAGTGTCTTCCATTTGTTGAATTCGCTTATAACAATAGTTATCAAGCCAGCTTGGGTAAAGCTTCCTTCGAAGTTCTATATGGACGAAGGTGTCGAACACCTCTTAACTGGTCAGAAACCGGGGAAAGACAATTCTTTGGCCCGGATATGATCCAGGAAGCAGAAGACCAAGTTCGCATCGTTCGTGAGAAATTGAAAACAGCCCAGTCTCGCCAGAAGAGCCAATATGATAGTCATCATAAGGCCGTGACTTTTGAAGTCTGCGATAAGGCTTACCTTCGGGTTACTCCTCTTAAGGGAACCCATCGCTTCGGTATCAAAGGCAAATTGGCCCCTCGTTACATCAGTCCTTTTCGCATTCTTGCCAAACGAGGAGAAGTTGCCTACCAATTGGAACTACCTCCGCACCTATCCAGATTTCATGACGTGTTCCACGTTTCTCAACTCAGGCGTTGCTTCTCGGATCCTATCCGCGGAGTGGACCACGAAACGCTTGATCTCCAGAACAATCTCACATATCGAGAATACCCCGTTCGTATTCTTGATCAAACCGAGCGCACCACTCGACGCCACAATATCAAGTTTCTCAAGGTTCAATGGTCACATCATTCCGAGAGTGAAGGTACTTGGGAAAGGGAGGATCGTCTTCGACTTAAGTACCCCACCCTCTTTCCGGAGGAACCCGAATCTCGGGACGCGATTCTTTTAAGTGGGGGTGAGTTGTCACATCCCTAGTTTAGCACTTGCATTAGGGCTAGCTAGAGTGTGCATCATGATTACTTATCAAAGAAACTTGAAATGGGAATGACAGAAACCCCAGCACCCCTCTTCTAACAACTAGGGTTTGATAAAATATTTTCCAATGTACCCAAAATGCCCTTCAAAAATGTTCATCATTTCTGCCTTGGTCTCAAACCTTTGCTAAAAATGGTGCATAATTTTCTAGGACATCCAAGGGCTCTGGATTAAATCTTATGGTATTTGTGTTTGGGCATTTAAATGCTATAAAATATTTTAAATGCTCAAATAATCATAAACTATAATGTTCCATACTGTTCATATTATATACAGTGGGCATGACAAGTTTCATGAGTTATAAAAATGTTCTAGCATTTTTATTAATTAAACAAAGTTGCAAAACAAATGAAACAGAAAAGAAATAGGAAAGAAAAGAAAGAGAGAAAGGACTTACCTCAGGCCCAGCACTGTAGCAGGCCGGCCCAGCCCACCAGCCCCGTTCTGTCGCCTTCCTCCTCGCGCCAGAAGGCAGCGCGCGTGGCCGCCGCGCGCCGGCACGCGCCCGGCCACCTCCACCCTGCCTGCCTGCCTCCCGATGGCCTGGACATCTCCTGGCGTCGCCACACAGCTGCCCCGACCCCTCTCGCACTTTCCCCTCGTCCCCATCGCCTCCCCTGGCTCTCTCCCTCTCACCACCGAGCCGCCCGTCGCCGCCGCTCGCCGTTGCCGCACCTAGACCCTCCCCCTCGTCCCGTGACCGTGTCCAAAAGGTTCGCCGCAACGCCCTCTACCTCCTCGCCGAGCCACGGATCGCCGGGAGCCCTGCAACGCCTTCACGCCGCCGTCCCCAACCTCGGATCGCCGGAGCACCTCGCCGTCGATTAAGAAGCTGCAGCGCGTCCCCGACCTCTCCGTCGAGCTCGTTAGCACCGCTGTGAGCTCCTACGCCGAACCCCTCTCTTCTCCGCTTCGTTTGCGCCGTGTAGCCGCCGCTCCGTTGATCACCGAAACTCACCGCCGCCGGCGATGCTCCGGTGACCATTTGGTCACTCGCACATGTCCATCTCGCTCGCCGCATCACGTAGACGAGCTAGGTACTACGCACGCATTGCCTAGGCCACTACACCCGCGTCTCCACACACGCCCGAACGCCGGCGCCGCCGTCGAGCTCGTTGCCGTCGTCTCCGGCCACCACAGGTCCGGTGACCACCACCGTTCGACGCGCCTCGGCAAGGGCTCTCCAACGCGCCCAACCGCAGCTCGAACCATGCCCTGTGGATGTTTTCCGAAGCACGCCGCCGTGTCTGGCCTCGCCGGCGTCACTTCGCCGGCGAGTTTGACTCGTTTGACCGGGGGGTTGACCACCCCTGGGTCACTGACGTGTGGGCCACCCTTTTTCCTAATTAGCTAGTTTAATTAATTAAATGTTAATTTAATTAGTTAGTTAGTTTAGTCACTGACCCGTGGGCCCAGACCCCACTGACAGCTAATTAGTTCACTAATTAATTTTGTTAGTTAGCTATGACACTGACATGCCGGGCCCACATGTCATGTTTGACTTGGACTAGCTCCTGTTGACTGACTGACGTCAGCATGATGTCATGCTGACGCAGTAAAGGTTTTTCTGGGATTTTTAGATTTAAAAATAATTTAGGAAATTCCAGAAAATGCCTAAACTTCAAAAAATCATAGAAATTCAACAGTAGTTCAGATGGAAAAGATTTATATATGAAAAATGATCAGAAAAATCCAATCTTTCCAATGGCACTGGTTTCATGCATGTTTGAGCAAGTTAACCTTGATGTATACATTAAAACATGATAATGCACTTATTTAAATAATAGCTAAAGTGCCAATTTGAATCTTTGATTCAAATAGGCTCAAACCCTTCTGGTTTTAGTTGCATTAGCCAAAACACATGCATCTTGCCATGTCATGAGCATGCATCATATTGTTGCATTTGTTTGTTTAATGATTGTATCGCCTGTATTCTCTGTGTTAGGTCCTGCTCCCAAGGATACTACTGCGTATCTAGTTGAAGAGCAGTACCCGACAACCACTTTGTCAGGAAAGCATTCATTGATCATTCCGATACAAACCCAATCTTCTCGCTCCTGCTCTCTTTTACTGCATTAAGGCAACAGCGTGTGAACTGCTAGTTGCTGCGGTAGTTGAACCCTATTCCCTTGCATGACCTGTCATTGCCACAGTAAATAGTTGAAACCCACTAGCATGTGTAGGAGTTGATTGAGCCATGTGATGTGTGATCCACCATGCTATTTGTTTATGTTGCCTGCTATGCTTAGAGTTGTGTCTGGTCTGGTTCATCTGGGTGATGGATCAGAGTGAAATGATCATACTGATAAAGAGAAGGAAGTGTGGAATACGCTTGGTAAAGGTCTCGATGAGAGGCCATGTAGGAGTACATGGTGGGTTGTTTCATTGGAATCGTCCATAGGACCCGAGATCTGTATGTGTGGTTCAAGTTACAGCTACTACCACACATTGGGATCCTTAATTGACCCTCTCGGCTTATTAATTACCCTCGATCTCTGTCCAGGAGTTGCAACTAGTTTCTGGTGTTTATAGTTTACTGGAGGTCGTGCACAGCGCTGACCCTCGGGGTGGGTTGTGATGCGACAGGTACGTGGCACGGTGTACCGGTTGCCCATTTGGTGACTCGGGAACCCTGTACACATCGTTTGGGGCCGTGAGCGACACCCCGGCCGGATCTCCCCATGGATGGAACCCAAATAGGCGATAAACCTGGACGAGAGACTTGAGTAGTTTGTCAGGTCGTGGCCGACACCCTCGCTGGGCTTCCGCTTGAAGGTTGGCGAGTACACGTCGAGTAAACGACGATAAGTGGTGGGAGCGTGTGTGAAGAGGTACACCCCTGCAGGGTTATCAATCTATTCGAATAGCCGTTGTTCGCAGTACGGACTACTTGGTTACTCTTACAGTTCATAGACAAGTTGATGGATACTACTAAAAGCCTCAAGATAAGTGTGAGTACCGTGGATGGCCCTTCCGTAGGATGACGGAAGAGGATCCTCGGTAGTGTATTGTTGTGGTGAGTAGAGGAATCGTGTTCGTAATAACATCTTGCAATCTGTTGAGAGTTGTAGTATAGGTTAGCCAAGAGTCAAAGCTGGCTTTCTGCTATAAACTCCACTGCCCCCTGTTGATAATGTTGCATGTATGCTAGGTTCTGTGGTAAGACTTGCTGAGTACCTTTGTACTCATGTTTGCTTAATAACTGTTGCAGAGGAGAACCCTGCCCCTGCTGATGGGTTCTACATAGATGTTGACGTCGACGAGTAGCTTGACACCCAGACGGAGATCTGGAGCTTGTGAAGGGCCTTGTAGATAGTCAGGCTACACCAAGCCTGTTTTATTTTCTAAGTTGTCTGTACTCAGACATGTAGCTTCCGCTTGTGCTTGTATGACTGTATGACTTGAGTGTTGGGTCATGTGACCACTTCCTGTATGGATATGTTATGTATGGCTCTTGGAGCCTTTTAAATAAAGTACTTTGAGTCATTGAGTTCTGTTGTGATGCAATGTTGTATTTGCACATATTGAGCATATTGTGTGTATGGTTGAAATGCTTGGTATGTGTGGGATCCGACACCTAGTTATTCTCCTTTGGTAGCCTACCTTACAGGGAACTGCCTCCTAGTGATTCTAATGAACCTTGGTAGCTTGCTACTGCTCGGAACACGTAGGCTGACCGGCATGTGTCCTTCTTCGTTCCTGTGTCTGTCCCTTAGGGGAAATGTCATGCGTTGTTCCATTAAGTCCATGTAGCTTGCAACGACTTGGGTTCATACGTTGATGACCGACACGTTCGTTGCTGGGTCATGGATGCCTGTCTCTGTAATCTAGTGCCACTTTTGGTTTATAACTAGCCATGTCGGCCCGGGTTCTCTGTCATATGGATGCTAGCAACACTATCATATACGTGTGCCAAAATGCGCAAACGGTCCCGGGTCAGGTAAGGTGGCACCCGTGGGGTTACCGTGCGTGAGGCCGCAAAGTGATATGACGTGTTACAGCTAGATCGGTGTGACTTAGGATCGGGGTCCTGACACGCGGGGCGCTCCCTTGGCAGTCTTGCTCATCGTGGTGGCGAGCGTCGGGCGGCGCTGCGGCTGCTGGCCCGCCGGACGCTCCGCCACTTTGCGGAGGCGCCTCCTCGCTGGAGCCGGAGGGCTTGCCGGTGGCGGAGAGCTCCTCGAGGATGAAGAAGAACCAAGGTTCAGAGACCCGCCCGAGTCTTCTACAGAGTCGCCCGATCCGGCGCCCTGCTCGGCGGGCTCGCTCGACTTTGTACCTTCCCCGGTGGCCTTGCTCGTCCCGGCAGGCTGCCCGGCGGACTTTATCAGTTTGAGGATCTCTTCCTCCTCGGCCAGACTCACCGCCTCCGCTGCATATGCCTCCTCCAAGGTATACCCAAACTCGCCCGCGGCCTCGGCTGCAGCTGCCTCCTCCAACCTGGTGGCAATATAAGCCATCTCCTCGTCGGTGGTGTCGCGGGTGAGGCCCTTCTTCTCGTCGGGGTTGATGGGCAGCTCCACCAAGTTATCGAAGAACGTTTGCATGGCTTCGTCAGAAGGCTCCCGCCAAGTGGGGTAAATTCCATGGGAGTCGCACCATGGCATCGCCGCGCGGATGGTGCTGAGCGACGAATTGTTGCAGAGCGAAACTACGCCCCACGGCGACACGAACGACTCTGGATGCTTGGGGTCGTGCTTGAACAGCTCACGGAGCATCCCTTTGAGCTCCAGGACAGTGAAATTGTAGTTGAGGCCTGGGCGCAGCCTCATAAAGTCTGCCGCGTTTCCAAATTCCCAAGCAGGCCTCTTCCTCTCCTGCAAGGGGGCGATGCGGCGGCGAAGGAAATCTGCTCCGACAACCCGTACAGTGAGTTTGGCTTGCCGGAAGCGAAGGATCCTAGTGGTGGCTATCTTCAGCTTGTCATCCTCCGGGGCCAGATCACTCCAGTCATTGCCGCGCACTATTGCAGCTTGGCGCGGGGCAGTGAACTGCTGGGGTTCGTCCTCCATGATCCAGCACCAGTTAGCCCTCCACTCCTCCCACTTGCCGCGGAGTTCTCCAGTCAAGTATGCCTCTTTCTTATGGAGCCTAAAGATCCAAGAGATCCCGCCGGATAAAGGAGACCCAGACTCTACTCGAGGCGTGAAATAATGGCGGAAGAGGGCTACGTTGGGGTACACTCCGACAAAGTTCTCGCACAGATGTGCGAAAACGGCCATGGTCAAGACGGCGTTTGGGGTGAAATCAAGGAGGTGAAACTCGTAGGTATTCATGATATCACAGAAGAATTCGGAATATGGTGGGTAGAGTCTGCAATGGAAGAACATAGTGAAGTAGGCGTACCCACCCGGAAACATGTCGCAGGCCTCGGCGGGGAGTACCCTGGTGCGCGGGTGCGCTTTTGTCTCCCTCGACCAGAAGAGGTAGAAAGAGTCCCTCAGCTCCCTCGCGCCGAGCCTCGGCGGGAAGACCACCATCTTCTTCCGCATTGTCGCTAGCTTCAGTGCTCTGGCGGTCTTCGCGGCTTTCGCCTTGTCGCCCTTCGGGGCCATGGCGGGGACGGCGGGGGAAGTCGACGGTGCTGGAGAGGCTGGCGGCGGCGGAGGAAGGGCGGAGCGCTGCTCTCTTTCGACCTTCGGGGAGGAGGAGAGCGGCGGGGGTTTCTGGAGGTTGAAGAAGCAATGAGCGAATGGGGGGGAACTGCCCCTGTTTCCCCTGCTTTTAAGGGGGAAACGGGGGCGTTCCGTATTTCCCCCATTAAATAAACATGCCACGATCTCTCCCACGACGCCGCAATCGACGCGTGCCGTTAGGGAGGGGCGCGGTGGATACGGAGTGGGATACGGCGGGCCGTGGGCCGCGTGTGCCCATGCACTGTTTTGGGCCTGGCCCAACAGCGCTCGGCACCGTGTGTGGCCCAGGCCCGGGGGCTCCTGTCGGTGTACTAAAGTAGGGGTACCTTAGTATCCCGACTTGTGCACGGGCAGTAGCAGCGTCCCGTGGCAGGGCTTGCCACGCGCCCGCCAAGGCCCACTCTGGATCCTTTGGAGCCATTCAAGAACAAAGTATTCAAGTTAAAGAAACAAGACCCCGGCAAGAGGAGCTTGCCGGGAAGGCCGTTCCAGGCTCAAGACCACCCCTTTAGCACAAGACCCTGGCAAGAGGAGCTTGCCAGGAAGGCCAAAACGTGGCATTTCAGGAGACTTGCCGTGACGCATCGCGCGCCCCGGCAAGGCCCGGAGAGCGACAAGCTTCCGGGCGCGGCAAGGTAGCGACCGCGGCAAGGCGCTTGCCGCGGCAAGCTTCCACTGTGTGCCCGCGCTCCAGCTCATCCGGCCACGCGTCGCCCTGGGGCCCTTCTAGGGGCACGTGGCGGAAGGCTGTGCAGCCTGGGGTACACGGTGGCAAGCCGCGGTGACGAAGCCACCTTCGTGGCGAACGGAGACGCCCTGACGGACGCTTTTTGCACTGTTTGGGGCGACGGCGACGGGCATTCAATGCCCTTGTCCCCTGCCGTCAGGGTTAGGTATAGACCACTGTACATACACTGTACATACACTATTCCAACTACTACCGTTTTTACATTTTTACCCTCATCTACGTTGCCACCTGTCGGTGACCCCTTTGACCTATAAAAGGAGGCCCATGCGCAACGTAGAGGGGGTTCCGATCCTTGATCACTCTCACGCTCGGTGTTGCCAGCGACAAGCACTGTAGCTCTTCTCACTCCCGAGCTAAGAACGCAATACAAACCAAGGCAGGAGTAGGGTTTTACGCATCCGTGCGGCCCGAACCTGGGTAAACTGCTCGCGTGCTCGCCTCAATCCGCTCTTCGTGCACCCTCCGCTCCCTTGCCGTACCAAAAAGGGGCTCCGGTCCCATAGGTGTTCGTGGGCGATCAGTTTCCCCGACATAGCCCAAGCAGCGTCAAAGCCCCCTTGGGACCAAGGGCGCAACTGCCGCAGGACTCATGCACACACCTTGCCAAAACTTGGCAATTGGCTCCTCGCGCGGCGCTCTCGAACGGGCCAGCAGGCACCCTAGGAGGCTTAAGCCCTCATGAGCCACCCGAAGGACCCGCCTCAGGAGAGGAGTGTCTCTGCGATATAAGAACCCGTTCAAGGCCACAAGTACAAAAGATAAGTCACGACAACTACTCTAGTTGGGAGCATCCAACTCACGGCAAAATGTTTCGGAATTAATTTAGAGAGCATATCATTGTTTCATACATTACAGGGGATCCTCCCTCCAAAAATGCTTTCATGCCCTCATGGGGCCATACTCGAAATCTTGGCAGGAAAAGCAAGGGATTATAAGCCTAGCAAGGCGCGCTATCGCCGGTGTCGCCGTCATCGTCATCACCACCAGCCCCGCCCTCTTCGGTCGCAAGTACAGCCATGTCGTTGGCCTGGGCGAATTCCCTGATCAGGTCATCCACGTGGTCATCCACCCAGCTTGCCAGATCGCCTTGGGTCACCCCTGGCACGGGGCTATCACGGCGTTCAAATCGAAGTCTGGATCAAGGTTGAGGAGGTAGCTAAAGACGCGTGAGATTGCGCGCCCGAGGAGGTCCCGGCTCCTCTCTTCAACGAGCTCGCGCGTCCTCGCGGCCCTGCCATCAAGGTAGGTCACGACTTGGGTGAAGAAGTGCAGGTAGCCTGTATCGTTAGCTTTGTATGGGTGAGCGACGATCTCCTCGCATATGGTGTCCAAAGCCCGGTTTGCCCTGACCCTGAGGTCCTCGACCATTAAGGGACGCTCGTGGTCCAACGTTCGGCGGCGACTCGCGTCATCCGAAGCTTTCTCCACAAGAGACATGATGCCGCGACCTACTGTTGAAGTGAGGACAGCTCAGCCTCAGTTGTGGCCCGACCATCTTCGGCGGCCTTCCCACGACGTTCTGTCGCGGCCAGCTCCACCTTCAAGGCAGCAGCCTTGCCATGTAGTTCAGCTCGCCGCTGCTTCAAGCGAGCCTCGTGGAGCCCCAGCTTTCAGCGGTATTCGCCGACCAGGGCCAGGCGAATCCCCAGCACCTTGTGATCGACCTCCCGCTGAATCCTCGCCTCCCGAGAGGCAACGATGTCCTTGGCCGTGGACACTTGGCGTTCCCTCACCTCCAGTCGCTCGCGCTCCAGGCTATGTTCCAACGCCTCGAGCGCTAGCGCCTCCTTGTGTGCTCGGGCCCCCGCTGCGTCGGTGAAGGTCCCGCCTAGCGGCGCCGCAAGGGCGGCTCTGCGCGCCTGAACCTGCCGCTCAATGGCATTGGTCGAGGCATGGAGCTCCCTCTCGTGCACCTCGTCCACCTCGCGATGTTGGTATGCGGCCCGGGCCTTCTCCAAAGCACGGGCGCAAGCCTCCCGAGAAGCTGCAAGGGATCCCTCGGCCTCTCCGCGGGAGCGCTCATGCTATAGGTGCCCAAGGTTAATGGCAACCTTTAGTTGATGCCACTCGCGCGCCATGGAGAGGCCCTCCGTCTAGAGTTGTGCGTCAACATTGGCAAGCTTCCCCACCCCAATCCGATCTAGCGCACTCTTCGCTTCCCATAGATGGTCGTGGCGGACAGTGTTGCGCCCGTGTGCGAGCCCCTCCCCCACGCCCTGGACTATCGAAAAAGCACGAGATGACTCACTTGTCTCCCGCCAGGTCAAACATGACATGTGGGCCCGGCATGTCAGTGTCATGGCTAATTAACAAAGATAATTAGTGTTAAGCTAGGGACTAATTAGCTGTCAGTGGGGTCTGGGCCCACGGGTCAGTGACTAAACTAACTAACTGATTTAATTAACAATTACTTAATTAAACTAGCTAATTAGGGGAGGGGTGGCCCACACGTCAGTGGCCCAGCGGTGGTCAACCCCCCAGTCAAACGAGTCAAACTCGCCGGCGAAGTGACGCCGGCGAGGCCAAACACGGCGGCGAGCTTCGGAAATCGCCTACGGGGCACGGTTCGAGCCGCGGTTGGCCGTGTTGGAGTGCCCTCGCCGATGCGCGTCGAATGGTGGTGGTCGCCGGGCCTGTGGTGGCTGGAGGCGACGGCGACGAGCTCGGCAGCGGCGGCCGGCGTTCGGGCGTGTGTGGAAACGCGGCTGCGGTGGCCTAGGCGATGCGTGCGTGGCACCTAGCTCATCTATGTGCTGCGGCGAGCGAGATGGACGTGCGTCCGTGACCAAATGGTCACCGGAGCATCACCGACGGCGAGCACGGCGGCGGCGGGTTTCGGTGATCAGCGGAGCAGCAGCTACACGGCGCAAACGAACCAGAGGAAGGAGGGATTCGGCGTAGGGGCTCACAGCGGTGCTAGCGAGCTCGACGGAGAGGTTGGGGATGCTCTGCAGCTTCTTAATCGACGGCGAGGAGCTCCGGCGATCCTAGGAGGGGGACGACGGCGTGAAGGCGTTGCAGGGCTCCCGGTGATCCGTGGCTCAGCGAGGAGGAAGAGGGCGTCGCGGCGATCCTTCTGGACACTCTCACGGGACGAGGGGGAGGCTCTAGGTGCGGCAACGGCGAACGGTGGCGACGGGCGGCCTCGGTGAAGAGAGGGAGAGAGCCAGGGGAAGGCGATGAGGACTAGGGGAAATGAGAGAGGGGTCGGGGCAGCTGCGTAGCGACGCATGGAGGCGTCCAGGCTGTTGGGGATGCAGGCAATCAGGGTGGAGGTGGCCGGGCGCGTGCCGGCGCGCGGTGGCCACGCGTGCTGCCTACTGGCGCGAGGAGGAAGGCGACAGGAGCGGGGCTGGTGGGCTGGGCCGGCCTGCAACAATGCTGGGCTCAGGTAAGTTCTTTCTCTCTCTTTCTTTTTTTCCTATTTCTTTTCTGTTCCATTTCTTTTGCAACTTTGTTTAATTAATAAAAATGCCAGAACATTTTTATAACTCATAAAACTTGTCATTCCCACTGTATATATTATGAACAGTATGGAACATTATAGTTTATGATTATTTGAGCATTTAGAATATTTTATAGAATTTAAATGCCCAAATACAAATACCATATGATTTAATCCAAAGACCTTAGAGGTCCTAGAAAATTGTGCACCATTTTTGGCAGAGGTTTAAGACCAAGGCAGAAATGATGAACATTTTTGAAGGGCATTTTGGGTACATTGGAAAAGATTTTATCAAACCCTAGTTGTTAGGAGAGGGGTGCTGGGGTTTCTGTCATTCCCATTTCAAGTTTCTTTGATAAGTAGACATGATGCACACTCTAGCTAGTCCTAATGCAAGTGCTAACTAGGTATGTGACAATCATACTCCCTCGGTCCAGAAATACTTGTCATCAAAATGAATAAAAGGGGGTGTATCTAGGTGTATTTTGGTTCTAGATACATCCATTTTAGCCCATTTTGATGACAAGTATTTTGGGACGGAGGGAGTATATGTGAATCATGCAATGCCATCTTGTTTAGCCAGGCATCATATATGTGAATTTTGCAATGCCATCCTTGTTAGCCAGTCATCTTATATGTCAATTATACCATGCCATCTTTTTTTTAAGAAATAAATTTGTCAACAATGTTAGTACATTCAATTACTCTTCATGTGCATTGATACGTTCATTTTGCATCATGCTTTTATATTGATATTTATTGCATTATGGGCTGTTATTACACATTATATCACATTACTTATGCCTTTTCTCTCTTATTTTACAAGGTTTACATAAAGTGGGAGAATGTCGGCAGCTGGAATTCTGGACTGGAAAAGGAGAAAATCTGAGATACCTATTCTGCATAACTCCAAAAGTCCTGAAACTTCACGGAGAATATTTTTGGAATATATAAAAAGTATTGGGCGAAAGAAGCACCAGAGGGGGGCCACCAGCTAGCCACAAGGGTGGGGGCGCGCCCTACCCCCTGGGTGTGCCCCCTATCTTGTGGGCCCCCCTGGCAGGCGTCGGACGTCGATCTACTTCTATATCAATGTGTTTTGACCTGGAAAAAATAATAAGGAGGTTTCCGGACGAAGCGCCACCGTCTCTAGGCGGAACCTGAGCAAAACCAATCTAGAGCTCCGGCAGGGCTGTTCTGTCGGGGATACTTCCCTCCGGGAGGGGTAAATCGAAGCCATCGTCATCACCAATGATCCTCTAATTGAGAGGGGGTCAATATCCATCAACATTTTCCCCAGCACCATCTCCTCTCAAACCCTAGTTCATCTCTTGTATCCGATCTTTGTCTCAAAACCTCATATTGGTACCTGTGTGTTGCTAGTAGTGTTGATTACTCCTTGTAGTTGATGCTAGTTGGTTTATTCGGTGGAAAATCATATGTTAAGATCCTTAATGCTATTCAAAACCCCTCTGATCATGAACATGAACACGCTTTGTGAGTAGTTACTGTTGGAACCGCCAGCCCCTCACAGCCGCTCTCCTCTCTCTCTCTCTGTCGCCGTGGCTCAAACCAGCGAAGAAGGAAAGGAGAAGGAAGAAGAACAGCGGCACGACAAGGTGGTTTTCCCCGGCGCACGAACGCCTCAAGTGTATTCCCGGTGAGCTCGAACTCTGCCACACACTTGCCCCTGTACAAAGATCACACGGCGAAACTTATACCCGGGCAGCATCGGGCCATGACCCGCACACCCCATCCCACTACACCACCTGGTCCAGCCTGCTCCGCGCGCTTGCACGACGCGCTCCCGCGAGCTCCACGCGTCGAGCCCTCAACGGACCAGCGTGATCGCTGCGCCGCCGATCGCCAACGGCTACCCCACGCACACACCCGTGCGGTGTTCACCTGCATGGACACACTCAGGCACCACACGCACGCCTACACACATGCCTACCCCACGGACCCGGCGCACCCGACGCGTCCAGCTCGCGCCCATACACGAGCTGGTCGAGCCCAGTGCACCGCCGCAGCTTATTCACCCAACACTCGTGCCCTTAGCCGCGGCTCAGAACAGGCCGGGCTCCTCGACGACTTCGTCCACAAGCAGGGCACGCTCCGCCGCCGCCGCCTTATTCAACTGCGGGCATTCCTGCTTAAAGTGCCCACGGCCGCCGCATATGTAATAGCGACTGCGGTGGTTCCCGCCAAAGCCCGATGCCTCGCTGCGCACGTCTTCATTGTCCCGCACACCTCCAGGACGTCGTTCCCGTGCCCGCCATTGAGCCGCCGTGTTTAGCAGCTTGTTGTTAGCTCGCTCGCCGCCTGCCTGTCCATGTCACCGCAGCCGTTTGTTGAACGCCTTCAGGCGCCCCAGCGCATCCTCATTCAGCAGCGTCGTCAGGTCGCAGAATTATTCTATTCTGGTGACAGCGGCGTACATGCGATCCAGCGCTGAGTCCAGGAGCTTCTTCACCATCGCCGAGTCGTCCAACGTCGCCCCCAGCCCGGCGTAGCGTGCCGCCGTGCTGCTGATCTTGTCAGCGAAGTTGTCCAGCTTCTCGCCGCTCCCCATCCGTAGCAGCTCGAAGTCGCCCCGCAACGTGGTCAGCCACGCCGCCCTGACGCGATTGGCCCCGACGAATCGGGACCTGAGACTGCTCCAAATCTCCGCGGCCGTCTTCTTAGCAGCAACCTGCAACAGCATGTCGTCGGTGAGCGCCCGCAAGAGATAAGCCCTCGCCGGCTTGTCCTTCTTGGCGATCACCACTGCCGCAGCGTCCACCGACGGCACCACCGCCTCTTATAGCCTGGCAGCGTCCAGGTCGGCCTCCACCTTGATCGCCCAGGTGGTGTAGTTCTCCCCCGTGAGCACAGGCATCGGCTGCGACACCGAGCCGCCCGAACTACCGGCGTATGGGATGATGGACATCGTCGGTGCGCCTTGATCTTCACGAGGCTCGAATACCAATTGTTGGAACCGCCAGCCCCTCGCAGCCGCTCTCCTCTCTCTGTTGCTGTGTCTCAAACCAGCGAAGAAGGAAAGGAGAAGGAAGAAGAACAGGGGCACGGCAAGGTGGTTTTACCTGGCACACGAACGCCTCCAGTGTATTCCCGACAATCTCTAACTCTGCCACACACTTGCCCCTGTATAACGATCAACACGGCGACACTTATACCCGGGCAGCATCAGGCCACGACCCGCACACCCCTGGCCACTACACCACCTGGTCCGGCCAGCTCCGCACGCGCGCACGACGCGCTCCCGCGCGCTCCCCGCGTCAATCCCTCAAAAGACCAGCATGATCGCCGCGCCCCCGATCGTCAACGGCTACCTCACGCACACACCTGTGCGGTGTTCACCTACATGGACACACCCATGCACCACACGCACGCCTACACACATGCCTACCCCGCGGACCCGGCGCAGCCTACGCGTCCAGCTTGCGACCATACATGAGCTGGTCGAGCCCAGTGTGCCACCGCGGCTTATTCACCCAACAGTTACTTTCGTTCCTTAGGACATGGGAGAAGTCTTGTTATAAGTAATCATGTGAATTTGGTATTCGTTCGATATTTTGATGAGATGTATGTTGTCTTTCCTCTAGTGGTGTTATGTGAATGTCGACTACATGACACTTCACCATTATTTGGGCCTAGGGGAAGGCATTGGGAAGTCATAAGTAGATTATGGATTGCTAGAGTGACAGAACCTTACTAGTTTATGCGTTGCTTCGTAAGGGGCTGATTTCTATCCTATGTTTCATACTATGGATAGATTTATCTTAATACTTCTTTCGTAGTTGCAGATGATTGCGAGAGTGGTTAATCATAAGTGGGAGGCTTGTCCAAGGAAGGACAGCACCCAAGCACTGGTCCACCCACATATCAAATTATCAAAGTACCGAACGTGAATCATATGAGCATGATGAAAACTAGCTTGACAGTAATTCCCATGTGTCCTCGGGAGCTTTTTGCTTTATATAAGAATACGTCCAGGCTTGTCCTTTGCTAAAAAAGGATCGGGCCACCTTGCTGCACCTTGTTTACTTTTGTTACTTGTTACCTGTTACGAATTATACTATCACACAACTATCTGCTACCGATAATTTCAGTGCTTGCAGAGAAAACATTGCTGAAAACCGCTTGTCATTTCCTTCTGGTCCTCGTTGGGTGCGACACTATTACTTATTGAAAGCACTACGATAGATCCCCTACACTTGTGGGTCATCAAGACTCTTTTCTGGCGCCATTGCCGGCGAGTGAAGCGCCTTTGGTAAGTGGAATTTGGTAAAGAAACATTTATATAGTTTGCTGAAATTTATTGTCACTTGTTGCTATGGAAAATAATCCTTTGAGAGGTTAGTTTGGGGTAGCTTCACCCCGACCAGAGGAACAAAAAGTTGCTCCTCAACCTACTGCACCTACGGAAAATATTTACTTTGAAATTCCTTTGGGTATGGTACAGAAACAGCTAGCTAATCCTTATGCAAGAGACGGAACATTGCATCCCGATTTACACCTAATCTATGTGGATGAAGTTTGTGGATTATTATCCCAGAGAATTTTGTCAAGAAGAAGTTCTTCCCTCTATCTTTGAAGGTAAAGGCATTGACATGGTATAGGCTATGTGATGATATTGGATCATGGGACTACAACCGATTAAAATTGGAATTTCATCAGAAGTTTTATCCTATGCATGTAGTTCATCATGATCGGAATTATATATATAAATTTTGGCGTCCTGAAGGAGAAAGTATCGCTCAAGCTTGGGGGAGTCTTAAGTCAATGTTATATTCATGCCCCAATCATGAGCTCTCAAGAGAAATTATTATTCAAATTTTTTATGCTCGGCTTTCTCATAATGATCAATCCATGCTCGATACTTCTTATGTTGGCTCTTATATGAATAAGTCTACTGAATTCAAATGGGATTTATTGGAAAGAATTAAACAAAATTATGAGGATTGGAATCTCGACAAAGGTAATGAGTCAGGTATAAACCTTAAGTTTGATTGTGTTAAATCTTTTATGGATACCGATGCTTTTCATCATTTAGCACTAAATATGGACTTGACTGTGAAATAGTAGCTTTTTCTGTGAATCATTTGCTACTCATGGTGATCTCCCTAAGGATAAGTGGTTTAAATATCATCCTCCCATTCAAGTTAAAGTAGTTGAACCAATTGAATTTGAAGAAGAAATTATCACTTATAATGTTGATCCTGTTATTCCTACTGCTTATATTGAGAAACCACCTTTTCCTGTTAGAATAAAGGATCATGCTAAAGCTTCAACTGTGATTAATAAAAGTAATATTAGAGCACCTAGACCACCTGAACAAATCAATGTTGAACCTAATATTGCTATTGTTAAATGTCTCTTGGCTGATAATGTTGATGGGCATGTTATTTATTTCTCTGATGAAGCTGCTAGAATTGGCAAACACGATACTAAAGATAAACATAGGCCTATTGTCTGCATGCATGTTGTTTCTGTTAAAATAGAAGATCATTGTTATCATGGCCTATGTGATGTGGGTGCTAGTGTGATTGCAATTCCTTTTACCTTATATGAAGAAATTATTAATGAAATTGCACCGGTTGAGTTAGAAGAAATTGATGTTACTATCAAGCTTGCTAATAGAGATACTATATCACCAATTGGGATTGTTAGAGATGTTGAAGTCCTGTGTGGGAAAGTTAAATATCCTACTGATTTTCTTGTTCTTGGTTCCCACAAAATGACTTTTGTCCCATTATATTTGGTAGACCTTTCTTGAACACTTTCAATGCTAGGATGGACTGCAATAAAGATATTATTACTATTGGTCTAGGGGATATGTCTCATGATTTTAATTTCTCTAAATTTCGTAGACAACCCCGTGATAAAGAATTGCCTAGTAAGGATGAAATTATTTTTCTTGCCTTTATTGACGTGTCTCCTACTGAACCTTTAGGACAATATTTGCTAGAACATGAGAATGATATGTTTATGAATGAAATAAAGAAATAGATGGAATATTTTTAAACAAGGACCTATTATGAAAAACAATTTGCATGTTGAAATCCTTGGGGATCCTCCTCCACCTAAGGGTGATCCCGTGTTTGAGCTTAAACCATTAGCTGATACTTTGAAATATGCTTATCTAGATGAAAATAAGATATATATTGTTATTATTAGTGCTAGCCTTTCAGAGCATGAAGAAACTAGACTATTGAAAACTCTGAAGAAGCATCATGCTGCTATTGGATATACTCTTGATGATCTTAAGGGCATTAGTCCCACCTTATGCCAACACAAAATTAAGTTGGAGCGTGATACTAAACCAGTTGTTGATTACCAACGTCGATTAAATCTGGAGATGAAAGAGGTGGTAAGAAATAAAATACTAAAACTTCTGGAGTAAGGTATTATTTATCCTATTGCTGATAGTCAGTGGGTAAGTCTTGTTCATTGTGTCCCAAGAAGGGAGGCATTACTGTTGTTCCTAATGATAAAGATGAATTGATCCCACAAAGAATTGTTACAGGTTATAGAATGGTAATTGATTTTTGCAAATTGAATAAAGTTACCAAGAAATATCATTACCCTCTACCTTTTAGTGATCAAATGCTAGAAAGACTATCGAAACATACACGCTTTTGCTTTCAAGATGGTTATTCTAGTTTCACTAAAATACTTGTGTCAAAAGAGGATGAAGAAAAGACTACTTTTACTTGCCCTTTCGGTACTTTTGCTTATAGACATATGCCTTTTGGTTTATGCAATGCACCTTCTACCTTTCAAAGATGTATGACTGCTATATTCTCTGACTTTTGTGAAAAGATTGTTGAGGTTTTCATGGATGATTTTTCCGTTTACGGAACTTCTTTTGATGATTGCTTAAGCAACCTTGATCGAGTTTTGCAGCGATGCGAAGAAACTAATCTTGTTTCTAGTTGGGAGAAGTGACACTTTATTGTTAATGAGGGTATTGTCTTAGGGCATAAGATTTCTGAAAGAGGTATTGAAGTTGATAAAGCTAAAGTGGAGTTGTTGAAAAAATGTCGTGTCCTAAAGATATCAAAGGTATTAGAAGTTTTCTTGGTCATGCTGGTTTCTATATGAGGTTTATTAAAGACTTCTCTAAAATTTCTAGGCCTCTCACTAATCTCTTGCAAAAAGATGTTACGTTTGTTTTTTATGATGATTGTGTAGAAGCATTCGAAATACTTAAGAAAGCCTTGATTTATGCACCTATTGTTCAACCACCTGATTGGAATTTACCCTTTGAAATTATGTGTGATGCAAGTGATTATGCTATTGGTGCTGTTCTAGGACAAAGAGTTGATAAGAAATTGAATGTTATTCATTATGCTAGCAAAACTCTAGACAGTGCCGAGAGAAATTATGCTACTACTGAAAAAGAATTCTTAGCAGTTGTTTTTGCATGTGATAAGTTCACATATTATATTGTTGATTCTAAACTAACTTTTCACACTGATCATGATGCTATTAAATATCTTATGGAAAAGAAAGATGCTAAACCTAGACTTATTAGATGGGTTCTCTTGCTACAAGAATTTGATTAGCATATTATTGATAGAAAGGGAGCTGAGAACCCCATTGCAGATAACTTGTCTAGGCTAGAAAATGTTCTTGATGGCCCACTAGCTATTGATGATAGCTTTCCTGATGAACAATTAGCGGTCGCAAATGCTTCTCATAATGCTCCATGGAATGCTGATTATGCTAATTATATTGTTGCCAAATATATACCACCTAGCTTCACATACCAACAAAAGAAAAAGGTTTTATATGATTTAAGACATTACTTTTGGGATTATCCACACCTTTATAAAGAAGGAGTAGATGGTGTTATTAGATGTTGTGTACCTGAGCATGAATAGGAACAGATCCTACGCAAGTGTCACTTCAAGGCCTATGGAGGACACCATGCTAGAGATAGAAGTGCACACAAGGTATTGCAATCTGGTTTTTATTGGCCTACTCTCTTCAAAGAATCCCGTAATTTCGTCTTGTCTTGTGATGAATGTCAGAGAATGGGTAACATTAGTAGACGTCGGGAAATGCCTATGAACTATTCATTGAACCATTTGATGTTTGGTGCATTGGTTATATGGGACCTTTTCCTTCCTCTAATGGGTATACACATATTTTAGTTGTTGTTGATTATGTTACTAAGTGGGTAGAATCTATTCCAACTAGTAGTGTTGATCATAACACCTCTATTAAGATGCTTAAAGAAGTTATTTTTCCGAGGTTTGGAGTCCCTAGATATTTAATAACTGTTGGTGGTTCACATTTTATTCATGGTGCTTTCTTTAAGATGCTTGCTAAATATGATGTTAACCATAGAGTTCCATCTCCATATCATCCTCAGTCTAGTGGTCAAGTAGAATTAAGCAATAGAAAGATTAAATTGATTTTGCAAAAGATTGTTAATAGATCTAGACAGAATTTGTCTAAGAAACTTGATGATGCATTATGAGCTTATAGAAATGCTTATAAAAAACCCTATGGTTTTGTCTCCGTATAAAATGGTCTATGGAAAAACATGTCACTTACCTCTTGAATTAGAACATAAGGCATATTGGGCTATTAAAGAACTCAATTACGACTTCAAACTTGCCGGTGAGAAGAGGTTTTTTGACATTAGCTCACTTGATGAATGGAGAACTCAAGCCTATGAGAATGCCAAGTTATTTAAAGAAAAAGTTAAAAGATGGCATGACAAAAGGATGCAAAAACGGGAATTTAACGTAGGTGATCATCTTTTGCTATACAATTATCGTTTAAGATTTTTCGCAGGAAAACTTCTCTCTAAATGGGAAGGCCCTTACATTATCGAGGAGGTCTATTGTTCCGGTGCCATCAATATTAACAACGCTAAAGGCACAAATCCGAAGGTGGTAAATGGAAGAGCAGTAGCAACAACAACAATAATACAACATCAGTTAACTGTAGTTAATCGACCAATATCTGTAACAATGTAATAAACTCCATCTGCCCATAATATAAGATGTTAATTCTTCCAATATGTGAGTATATTAGATGTAATAAGATCTTATATAGTGGGCAGAGGGAGTGTTGTACTACATCATTGTGCAATTGTTGTTTAGGTTCTAATATTAACTTGGTACTTTTAGGTACAAATGTCATTGGTAAAGATCCGTGCTTCGACCCTTTCTGCGTATAGGGCAATGAGATATTCATGAACTAACAACAAGTGAGGAAACTGATAAAGATTGTTAGTAAAATGTGTCAAAAGATGTTAATTGAACTATTTGTTTACACTTTATCCAAGACAACAGTGAACTGCGGCATGGAAAGTAAGAACTCTATAGCCTTCTTTTTACAGCCCATAATGAGTTGTGTTAGATGACAATGTCTGAATCTTTTTCCAACTCATAAAGATTGTTAGTAAAATGTGTCAAAATATGTCAATTGAACTATTTGTTCACACTTTATCCAAGACAACAGTGAACTACAACATGGAAAGTAAGAACTCTATGGCCTTCTTTTTACTACCCATAATGAGTTGTGTTAGATGACAATGTCTGAATCTTTTTCCTTTGCAGTGGTTCTCGAAGCAGTTTACTCAAGATTACTTCTCAAACTACATGATTTGTGGTCGGCCATCACAAGGGGTTGGACTAGAGTCATGCGTGCCTTCTGCATGGAGGAGAGCACAATAGGGGCATTCCACTTCACCTTGTTCAGCAACGAGAATGTATTTCACCTCTTTCTTCACCATCTTTAATAGTACAAGTATACAACCCTGGTTCATCATTCTTTATTTGTTGCTTATGTAATTCTTGAACATATGTACCTATGTGTCGAATGATGCATTGCTTATTGAACCTGATGGATATGAATGTTATAGCCTACTTTCAAATTGAAATTTAGTACAATTTTAAATAGGAGCAATTAAATTAGGGTGAAAATACGCTCTGCAAGTCATTACGTTGCACACGGTCTATAAAGCACAACATGTGTGATATGCATCATAATCCGACATGGTTCACGAAGAGGAAACGTGTGTAACCATGCACACAATTGTCGTTTGCATAGCGTGTGTGATGTCACACAATATCAAAAATGGTGCAAGAAAACTAAATGTTTGTGATAGTCGCCTTATCGTACACGCTTTACAATCATTAATTGTTTCTGATGTGGCGCATCATAAACTGATGGGAAACGAAGCATGAAAATAAAAAAGTTCCTACAAACACCCAAGATCTATCTAGGACAAGCTTATCAGCGAGAGGGGAGAGTGTGTCTACATACCCTCATAGACCAAAAGCGTATATAACACGGTTGATGTAGTCGTACTCTTCACGATCCGATCACGATCCAACTGATCTAGTACCGAACAGGCGACACCTCCGAGTTCACACGTGCGTCTCGATGATGTCTCCTCCTACTTGATCTATCAAGAGAAGGTGGAGAAGTAGATGGGATCACAACTAGCATGACAGCATGGTGGTGATGGTGGTGGTGGAGTCGGAATAACGGCAGGGCTTCGCCAAGCGAAAAACCGTGGAGAGGCCCGCCCGGGGCCGTGACAGAAGGCCCGAAGGCGACGATCATGAAGAGGACGACGAGTCCGGCGACCAAGAGTTTCAGAAAGCCATGGAGGCCATGTGCGTCGATGGCGGCACCTCGCTGCATACTTCTCACCGCCGTGGGCGTGTGATATTACAGCGGTGGAGCCGTCGTCCGGCGCCCAAAAGCCGCTGAAATGGTCCAGCACACCTATCATTTTTGACATTGAGGATCACCCTGATCGCACTACTGCGGTCGGGTGCTTTCCATTGTTGGTTTCACTGACAATACGCAACCTCAAGGTGACGAAGATGCTAGTCGATGGTGGGGCCAGTCTGAATTTGCTCTCGCCCACCGTGATCTAAAAGCTGCAGATTCCTGACGGAGACCTCGAAGAGACGGGCACATTTCAGGGGGTCAACCCGGGGAGAAGTCAACCAAAGGGGAAGGTCACGCTGCCCGTGACTTTTGGGAGTGATCTGAACTACAGGACGGAAAGGGTCGTGTTCGATGTTGCCAAGATCCCCTTGCCTTACAACGGGATCCTTGGCCGCCCAGCGTTGGCCAAGTTCATGGCAGCGTCACACTATGCCTACAACACCCTAAAGATGCCGGGACCTGTGACGATCATCACCATCCCCTCCGATAAGAAAGATGCGCTGATTTGTGCTGACTAACTATACCAGCAAGCACTTGCAGCCACGAGGGCACTTGCTCCTACCATTGGAGTCCCGGGAGGGAAGAAGAAGAAGACCGGTGAGACCTCGGACACCCACTGCGGCAAGCACACCTCTTCGGAGTGTCGCGCTCCCGTCGAGGACGTGCCAGAGAGCTCCACCGGCAGAAACAAGAGGTCCAGGGCCACGCCGCCGGGAACCAAGAAGGTTTCTGTCAAGGAGGACGGCACGGGAGGGGCTTTCACCATAAGCTCCTCCCTTGAAGACAAATAGGAAGGCGCGCTCGTCACCTTCCTGCGGGTGAATGTCGATGTGTTTGCATGGCAAGCATCCGACATCCCCGGCGTTCCCAGGGAGGTGATTGAGCACCACCTTGCTGTCTGTCCTCATGCGCGGCCCGTCAAGCAGAAGGTCAGAAAGCAAGCTTTGGAACGACAAGAGTTCATCACAGAGGTGATCCGGAAACTGGAAGCAGCGGGTTTGGTAAGAGGAGTGCTCCATCCAACGTGGTTGGCCAATCCAGTGGTAGTGCGCAAGGCAAATGGGAAGTGGAGGATGTGTATTGATTACACAGATATCAATAAGGCTTGTCCTAAAGACCCCTTCCCGTTGCCGCGCATCGACTAGATTGTTGACTCCACGGCTGGGTGTGACCTGCTGTCATTCCTCGATGCCTACTCCGGCTACCACCAGATCTTCATGACAAGAGAAGATGAAGAGAAGATAGCATTCATCATCCCATGTGGTACGTACTGTTTCGTACGAATGCCTTTCGGGTTGAAGAGCGCTGGCTCGATGTTTTGCAAGGGCAGTCCAGATTGGTTTTGAACCCCAGCTCCATAGAAATATGGAGGCTTATATGGATGATATAGTGGTCAAAACCAAGAATAGGGCAACCCTTATACCCGATTTACAAGAAACATTTGTAAACCTACGCAAGATCAACCTCAAGCTGAACCCTGAGAAGTGCGTCTTCGGCGTCCCGTCCGGCAAGCTTCTCGGGTTCTTTGTGTCACAACGTGGGATATAGGCCAATCCGGACAAGATCAGAGCTATAGAACAGATTGAGGCACCCAAACGGGTCAAGGATGTGCGTCGGCTTGCTGGCTGCGTTGCCGCCATCAGCAGATTCATTTCCAAGTCTGTCGAGCGCGCCCTTCCCTTTTTCAAGGTTTTTAAAAAAGGCAGGCCTATGGAGTGGATGCCAGAAGCTGAAGCAGCATTACAAGATTTGAAGAGGTATCTTTCCTCCACGCCAGTACTAGTTGTGCCTAGGCCACAAGAACCGTTGCTGCTATACCTGGCGGCAACAAACCAGGTGGTCAGTGCCACACTAGTGACGCAGAGAGAAATTGATGATGAGGTGATAGCAGCGACAGAGCCTGATGCCATTGGTGCAGAGACGACACGGCCGGTTGGAGTGCAGCCAAAGAAGAAAATGATGCAGCACCCGGTCTACTTTGTTAGCTCCCTCTTGCAGGGGGCTAGATCAAGGTACTCCGGTGTGCAGAAATTGCTCTTCAGCCTTCTTATGGCCTCGAGGAAGCTGCGTCACTACTTCCAGGCGCACGGAATCATTGTCGTCACTCGCCTCCCTCTACAACGGATATTGCACAATCCAGATGCAACAGGAAGAATTGCAGAGTGGGCACTGGAGCTGTCCAGCTTTGGCCTCAAGTTTGAAAGTACCTCGATGATTCAGAGCCGAGTCCTGGCGGAGTTTGTTGCTGAATGGACCGCTACGCCTGATGAAGAAATCCAGGAAACTGCTCTCCCCGGCAAAGAGGCGAGTTGCGAATGGATCATGTACTTTGATGGAGCTTTCTCCTTACAGGGCGTCGGGGCTGGCGTACTGCTGGTCGCGCCCACTGGAGAGCACCTCAAGTACGTGGTCCAGATGCACTTCCCCAGGGAGGCATCAACGAACAATACTGCAGAGTATGAGGGGCTGCTTGCTGGTCTTAGGATCGCGGCGGACCTCGGAATCAAGAAACTCATTGTCAGGGGCGATTCGCAGCTTGTCGTCAAACAAGTCGACAAGGATTACCAGAGCCCGTTGATGAAGGCCTACGTCGATGAAGTGAGAAAGCTGGAAGAGCGTTTTGATGGTATACAGGCGGAGCACGTTCCCCGAGCGGAGAACGACATCGCCGATTACCTGTCAAAGTGCGCTGCCCTCAAGCTACCTGTGGAACCAAGTACCTTTGTGCTTCAGCTTTCTCAGCCATCCGTTGATCCATCAACAGAGCAGAACAAGAGGAGGAAATCAGGGCCCGACAAGTACTTTCCCGCCGAGCTCCCCGAAGCCGCCGACAAGGATGTTGCCAGAGACACTAAGCCCGCCACTGGACGGCTAGCTCCGGCGGAGCGTCAATCTCTTGCCGTCGAGACAGCCGCTCCTATAGCGGAGGAAATGCCTTTGGTCCTCGCCTTCGTGCCCCAGGCTCCAGCATGGGCACAACATACCGTCTAATTCCTCCAAACTGGGGAACTTCCTGAGGAGCAGGAAGAAGCGGAGAAAGTAGCCCGTCGGTCTGCTATGTACTATTTCGTCGATGACGTCTTGTAGAGAAAGAGAACGAACGGCGTGAAATTGAAGTGTATCCCTCGAGAGGAAGGACTAGGGCTGTTGGAAGAGATACATGGAGGCATATGTGGATCCCACATAGGGTCAAGAGCCCTTGCCGGCAAGGCATTTCGGCAAGGCTTCTTCTGGCCCACTGCCCTCCAGGATGCGATGACACTAGTCACCAGGTGTGAAGCATGTCAGTTCCATTCAAAGAAACTTCATCAACCAGCTCAAGCCCTTCAAACCATTCCGCTCTCCTGGCCCTTCTCGGTCTGGGGGCTCAACATACTGGGCCCTTTCCCCCGCGTTGTCGGGGGCTTTGAGTACTTGTACGTCGCAATCGACAAGTTCACAAAGTGGCCAGAGGTGGAGGCAGTGAGGAAGGTCACAGCTCAGTCAGCCGTCAAGTTCTTCAAGGGACTAGTGTGCCATGTTGGTGTACCCAACAGGGTCATCACCGACAACGACACGCAGTTCACAAGCCACACCTTCATGCAATATATCCAAGACCTCGGCAACAAAGTCCGTTTCGCTTCCGTTGCTCACCCACGAAGCAATGTTCAAGCTGAGAGGGCAAACACTGAAGTCTTGCGAGGATTAAGGACAAAGACCTTTGACAGGCTACAAAAGAGCGGAAGGCGCTGAATTGATGAATTGCCGACGGTTCTTTGGTCGATTAGGACGACGCCAAATCGAGCCACCGGCCAGACACCCTTTGCCCTAATATAAGGGGCAGAAGCAGTTCTCCCCATTGAACTCATATACGGGTCACCTCGAGTGCTCGCTTATGATGAGCTTGAGCAATAGCAACTGCGGCAAGATGACGCACCACTCCTTGAGGAAGATCGTCTTTGGGCGGCTGTGAGAGCAGCACGCTACCAGCAAGCCTTGCGCCGCTACCATAGCCGCAAGGTCCATGCCCAATGCTTTGAGGAAGGCGACCTTGTTCTTCGGCGCGTTCAATCGGCCAAGAATACCAACAAGTTGATGCCAAAGTGGGAAGGCCCTTATCGGGTAATACGAGTCACCAGGCCTGGCGCAGTCCGCCTGGAGACCGAAAATGCCATTCCAATGAGCAATTCCTGGAATATGGAGCATCTTCGCAAGTTTTAACCATAAGGCGCGGCTTGCCGGGCCCCCCGGCAAGCCTCCTTTTGTACAAGCCTTGCCGGCAAGGCATGTAACCCTTTGTACAAAGCCAGGCGCAGACCTTGAGCACAAATAAATGAAGCGCTGGCGCCCTAAATTATAGCATGCATGCTGAGTCGAGTCTCATCCTTGGTTAGGGTTGATGGTGCTTAGCGGCGGCTAACCCTTAGCTTAGAGGTCGAGTTTGCATCTTTGTGTCCTTCTTTTTATCTCCTTTGGTTCATAGGACGTACAGATATCCTTGCCGAAACCACTTGGGGAGAAGGGAAAGGAACAGATCAGCATCAAGGCCTCGGCAAGCCAGTGTTGCTGGGGGCTGCAAGAGCAAAGATTCACCCACGGCAAACCAGAGTTGCCGGGGGATGCAGCTTCGGATAAGTTCTTCATCCCTTATCATGCATTCCATTATGGACTGAGGTATGTGAAACCTCGTTTTCTTCCTTAAAACTACCGTGCTCCCATAACTCTAGGCCCCAGGGCTCGTTCCTGGGACCAAGTTTGGTCGTAGTCGCGGCAGCGAAGGGATGAAACAAGGAGCCTAAACCCGCTTCATCCATGCCTCCGCCAAAGGTGTGAGAAAGGTCGAGCGAAGTGGGGGGGGGGGGATGGCGAGGCCTTTTGCCGGGCGAGAATTTTTTTATCTTAGAGATATCAAGGATTTATTCCCTGTTGTGGGTTCTACCTGTGAACAAATGACCCGGCAAACATTCCTTTTTCATTAGAAACATTCCATTCAGGTACAGTCCATAGGGAATGAAAAGCAGGAACAAGGGGATTACAAGTTTTAAATGTAACAGATGCCCGAAGGGTTACAAACTAAAAAGAGATAAGATGCCCGTAATGCCTTTCTTGTCCCTCTCCTTAGGAGGCAGGTCAAGGAGGCGAGAAGGGCAAAAGGAGCGCCTAGGCGAGCTACGGGTGGCAGAAGACACCAAGAAAACATCTTGGTGGCCGCCCAAAGGCTGGATGGTGATGGTGGCGCCGGAAGCAGAGATCGAAGACGAGGCGGCAGGACATCAGTACGCGTCGAAGGCATCGGTGCCCGCGTACTCTAACATGACGACCTTGCTGCCCGCCCTCTTCATCTTCCTCTTCTGCAGCCTCCCTACGCCAGCCGCCAAGGGGACGGCACCGAGAAGTTCAAGGAGCCGGCGACGCAGATGATGGGGTTGCCGGTGCCACCAGGAGCAGCGACCGACACCTAGTCGGACCCGTCATCCTGCCGCCTACCGCCCTCGTCGTCGCTGCCACTGTCCTCCTCGTCACCCTCATTCGAGGAGGAGTCTTCGTCATCGGAGGAGCTCTCCACGCAGCACCTTGCATGAGTCCCAAAGTGCCCGAAGACCTTGACGGAAAGAAGGCCACCCTCCATCAACTTAAAATCGAGAGTGAGCCCATCCGTCAGGCTGTGGATACGAGCAAACGTCTTCTATCCCTGACGAAGATACATCACATGAGGAGCAGGGAAGTCGACGCAGAACTGCGTGCCACTGATCCCGGCGGATCCAGCTCCATCTCCCGCGCAAATGGAGTCGGGAGACGAAGGCGACGGCGCGGCGGCCGCCGCAACCTGACGAAGAACTCGCAAGGGTCATCCCCAACATGGCCCTCCACTGGCGGGGGCGAGGCCGGCGGGCCGCCCCGTCCTCCTCTTCCTCGGTCGCCCCGGTCTCGCCCACGGCCTCGCCCCCTCCCCCTTCCCCTCGCGGCCGGCTCTGCCACCGCAGGTGCAGGAGAAGGAGGGATGCGTTGTCGAGCAGCGACCCTCGCCACCACCGTTGAACGGCCGGGTTTTCCTCTCTCCATGACGAACGGAAGAGAGGAGCAGAAGCTGAAGGAGGAAGAAGATGGAAGAGTGCGAGGCGTCGCCCCTCCCCCCCGCTCTTTATAAAGGAACGGGGTTGGGGCTCGACCGCCCCGCTCGTCCAATCACGACGCGGGAGGTGCAGGGAGCCAGGACCGACCCGTCGCCTCAACCAGCGACGGCCCGGTTTCCCGCCTCCACCATCTGCTACCCCAAGCGCATGGGAGGCACGTGGCAGATGTGCAGAACCGAGGGGACGGGTGAGGCGACCTCTCCCCACCCTGTGATCGTGGGGAGTGGACGCCTTGAGGACCGCGCCTCGGCCCCATTCAGTAAATGGGTCGCGCCTCCATGCCTCCCCCCGTTCATGGGGAAGGCGCAAAGCCGCCTCATTACTGTGACGTGACGCATGCCTGCAGAAATCGCCCCGCGCATTCCGCCCACGTCACGCACGCCCCTCCACGCCGCGCCGCGTGCGCGGGTTGTGGGAGGCGCATCACGCGGAAAATCTTACCACGGTAAAAACCGTCCCGCCTGCCCGCGCACCGTTCTGGGCCTAGCCCAACAACGCGTCGCGCTTATGTGTGGCCCAGGCCCGGGGGCTCCTGTCGGTGTACAAAAAGAGGGGTACACTATTTGTACCCCTATGACTGTGCACGGGCGGTCTGAGCCACGGGCAACACCACACCAAGCATGGCAAGGGAAGTGAGCCAGGGTGAGACCGAAGCTCGATGGAACTGGAGCAACACCAAGCCAAGACCACAAAGAGCAAAGGGACGAAGCGGCTTCCCCCCGCAAGATCCTTGCCGGGAGACAGTTTCAGCAGCCCCGGCAAGATCCTTGCCGCGGCAATTCGCCCCTCGCCTGCGGAGCGGATCACCCTTGAGTCCGCTGCCCCCATGGGGCAAGGATTCGGGAGATATCCCTGTAGTGGCATGCAGATCTTTGTGAAGACATTCAAGATCAGATACACACTAAGAAGACGACGACCCTTGGCGGGATCCCAGCCAAGGAGGACCACAAGACCTCCGGCAAGCACCTTGCCGGGGATGACAGCAGGCGCCGCGGCAAGACCCTTGTCGGGGCCCCGGCAAGGCCCTTGCCAAGGACATCCGCAGGGCCACCATCGGGCCCACGCCAACTAAGCTTCCACCGCCCTATGCAGCTGTCGTCCCAACCAGCTGGGCAGGCACCTGCGTGGCGACATGCAAATCTTCGTGGAGACCCACCATTGCGCCACCTCAGCTGCCTGCCTGCCTACATGGCATCTCAGGCATCGCTGGCCAGGGCGCGTGTCGACACAAGAAGGAGCAGCGACGGACAAGATGGATGTCTCCCTCGTCCCCGATAAAGCAAGGACACCTAAGCAAGACGCATTAAATGCGCCTTTTCATGTAATGCGAGGGATAACCTCGCATCACTGTACCCTTTCCACCTCCTGTGTGCCACTATGGCAACCCCTTTTCCCTATAAAAGGAGGCCCGAGGCGACCAAGAGGAGGATTCGGCTTTTTAGAACTCCTCACGATTCGGCTTTTTGGAGCTCCTCACGCCCCATAGCTAGCTGAAGAACACAGATATATAATCCACCAAAGCAGGAGTAGGGTTTTATGCATCCTTGCGGCCCGAACCTGGGTAAACGAACTGTGTGCTAACTGTTGGATCCGCTCTTCTCTCAACCCCGCGCCCAGCAACCGTAGTAGGGATTCTTGTGATCCCATAGGTGTCGATCCAAATACACCGACGTATCCCTACAAAATCATATTGTCTGGCTATGCTCCATCTTCACCACACAAAGTATTTAAATCATGCACAACCCTGGTTTTAGCCAAGCAATTATTTCATACTTTAGTATTCTCAAACCTTTTCAACTTTCACGCAATACATGAGCGTGAGCCATGGACATAGCACTAAGGGTGGAATAGAAGGTGGTGATAGGCAAAAGGAGGGAGAAAGTCTCACATCGACTTGGCAAATCAATGGACTATGGAGATGTCCATCGATCGATATCAATGTGAGTGAGTAGGGATTGCCATGTAACGGATGCACTAGAGCTATAAGTGTATGAAAGCTCAAAAAGAAAACTACTGGGTGTGCATCAACTTGCTTGCTCATGAAGACCTAGGGCATTTGAGGAAGCCCGTCATTGGAGTATACAAGCCAAGTTCTATAATGAAAATTCCCACTAGTACATGGAAGTGACAAAACAAGAGACTCTCTATTATGAAGATCATGGTGCTACTTTGAAGCACAAGTGTGGAAAAGGATAGTAACATTGTCCCTTCTCTCTTTTCTCTTTTTTTTGTTTTTTTAGGGGCTTTCTCTTTTTCTTTTTCTTTTTAGCCCCTCTCTATTTTTAGGCCATCTTTTTTTTATTTGGCCTTTCCTCACATGGGACAATGCTCTAATAATGAAGATCATCACACTTTTATTTACTTACAACTCAAAGATTACAACTCGAAGCTAGAACAAAATATGACTCTATGTGAATGCCTCCGGCGGTGTACCAGGATGTGCAATGATCTAGCGTAGCAATGACATCAAAAAAACGGACAAGCCATGGAAACATCATGCTAGCTATCTTACAATCATGCAAGGAAATATGACCATGGTGGTGCGCGTCATAATAAACGGAACGGTGGAGTTACATGGCAATATATCTCAGAATGGCTATGGAAATGCCATAATAGGTAGGTATGGTGGCTATTTTGAGGAAGGTATACGGTGGGTGTATGGTACCGGCGAAAGTTGCACGGTATAAGAGAGGCTAGCAATGGTGGAAGGGTGAGAGTGTGTATAATCCATGGACACGACATTAGTCATAAAGAACTCACATACTTATTGCAAAAATTTATTAGACATCAAAACCAAGTACTACATGCATGCTCCTAGGGGGGAGGTTGGTAGGAGTTAACCATTGCGCGCCCCCGACCTCCACACCAAAGATGACACTCAATAAATAAATCATGCTCCAACTTCGTCACATAACGGTTCACCATACGTGCATGCTACGGGAATCACAAACCTCAACACAAGTATTTTTACAATCCACAACTACCCACTAGCATGACTCTAATATCACCATGTTTATATCACAAAACTATTGCAAGGGATCAAACATATCATATTCAGCGATCTACAAGTTTATGTAAGATTTTATGACTAACCATGTGAATGACCAATTCCTGTCAACTCTCTAAATAGATATAGGTGAAGCAAGAGATTTTTAGTTCTTTCTACAAAAGTTATGCCCACGCTCTAAGAATTACAAGTGAAGCAAAAGAGCATTCTACAAATGACGGTTTTCTATGTGAAGAGAAACAGGCAATCCAAACTTCAAATGATGTAAGTGAAGCACATGAAGCATTCTATAAAGCCATACTCAAAAGATATAAGTGAAGTGCAAAGATCATTCTATAAATCAACCAAGGACTATCTCATACCAGCATGGTGCATAAAAGAAAAGGTGAAAACTAAATGCAAAAGACGCTCCAAGATCTGCGCATATCACATGAATGAAACGAATCCGAAAACATACCGATACTTGTTGAAGAAAGAGGGGATGCCTTCCGGGGCATCCCCAAGCTTAGACGCTTGAGTCTTCTTGAATATTTACTTGGGGTGCCTTGGGCATCCCCAAGCTTGAGCTCTTGCCTCTCCTTCTTCTCCTCACATCGAGACCTCCTCGATCTTCGAACACTTCATCCACACAAAACTTCAACAGAAAACTCGGTAAGATCCGTTAGTATAATAAAGAAAATCACTACTCTAAGTACTGTTGAAAACCAATTCATATTTTGTTTTTGCATTTTAGCTACTGTAATATAACTTTTCCATGGCTTAATCCACTGATAGAAATTTATAGTTTCATCAAAACAAGCAAACTATGCATCAAACACAGAATCTGTCTAAAACTGAACAGTCTGTAATAATCTGAACATTCACCATACTTCTGATACTTGAAAAATTCTGCCAAAATTAGTAAAAATAAAAAATTTGTATAGAAAGACAGTAAAAGAAGTTTCAGAACCATTTGACGTTCCAGCAAAAAATGTAAAATCGCGCACTGCAGCCAAAGTTTCTGTCCTGCACCGCACAAACCAACAAGCATTGTAAACATCCTAAAGGCAAACCTCGACACATTAGTTTTATAATACAATGGAATTGTACAAGGGGATAATTATTTTTTTGAAAATTTTCTGTAATTAAGATTCACAAAGTTTCCATGGGCATGAACAAAGTTCAAGTCCGTCCCCCACTTTCACAATGCTCGTCTATATCACTTTATTATTTTGAAAAGTTTTAGGTTCCCCTCTTTATTTTTTTGTTTTTAAACTTAAAAAAACACAACAGAAATAAATGACTCTCTAAAACTTCCGGGTTGTCTCCCTGGCAGCGCTTTCTTTAAAGCCATTAAGCTAGGCAATATAGTGCTCAAGTGATGGATTCACTCGGATCCCAACAAAGCCAATTTTAATTAACAATGATTTGGCATTTAGTAGTGAGCACAAAGTGATATATATCATGCAACAACGAAGTCTAACTCTCTTCCTATGCATCGTCATGTCCTAAAAGAACAATTCATGCACATCAAGTAAAGGCCAATGCATAGTATAAGCAGTTTCTTGCAATTTTATCGTGTTGGAAACATAGAGAGGAGGAGATGTAGTTCCTCTCTTATAATAATTGCAAGTAGGAGCAGCAAGCACATGCATATTATATTCATCAAAATCATCATGTGTAACGGAAAAAGGCAACCCATCAATATAATCCTTAATAAGTGCAAACTTCCCCGATATAGTGTAGTCTGGAGAACTCAAAAAGATAATAGGACTATCATGTGTGGGTGCAATAGCAACTATCTCATGTTTAACATAAGGAACTATAGCAAGTTCATCTCCATAAGCATAATTCATATTGGCATCTTGGCCACAAGCATAGCAAGCATCATCAAAAAGGGATATTGCAAAAGAATCAACGGGATCATAGCAATCATCATAGCATTCATCCTTGAGGTGGGCGCGCCCCTGCCTCGTGGCCCACTCGGGCATCGTCTCATGTTGGTTCCGCTTCCCAAAATTCACATATATTCCAAAAAAATCTCCGATCGTTTTTATTCCGTTTGGACTCCGTTTGATATGGATATTCTGCGAAACAAAAAACATGCAACAAACAGGAACTAGCACTGGGCACTGGATCAATATGTTAGTCCCAAAAAATAGTATGAAAAGTTGCCAAAAGTATATGAAAGTTGTAGAATATTTGCATGGAACAATCAAAAATTATAGATATGAAGGAGACGTATCACTCTACCACCAAGACGAAAGCCTGCCCTACCTCCCCCAACATCTCCGGCCACGAGCAAGCATTGGGTTCTACATTGGATTTGTTCTTTGCCACGGAAGCAGCTTGTTTACTGTTAGCTTTTGTCCCAGTTCGGCGACCATGATGACTTCATGGCGATGGTGATTCCTCCCCAAGCCACCGGTGCACCCTCCAGCGAGGTCGCGGTGGTTTATGCAGCCCTCGAGCCACGATGGGCTTTCTCTTCAAATGAGCATGTTCACATCTTGGAGGAGGTCCCCAGCGGGGCCATAGCTGTTGCGCCTGCTGATGGCCCCGCGAAAGGATCAGGAACACGCATATCCTCTAACCAAGGATGGCTCAAGAGGAAATGGTGCGCCAAGGATGAGTACATGGGTTTCATCTAGGGCTGAGGACTTGGAGCTCCTGGCCCATCTCTAATTGTTGTTTTTGTCGTGCGTGTGTAGCCCCTCCTACTCCAATCGTTCGTTGGTGAAGAAGACAAAGCAATCAACGACACCGGGAACGACTGGTAAGGGTGATTTGCCCCTAGTGCATGTTGCAAAGGTGGGGAACAGTTGCCCAACCCCCATGGTAGAGCCGCTCCTGGAGACAACAATCATACCTTCGCGTGCTGCCCCATCCATCGCCCCTAGATTTCACACCGATGCGACGATGAGCACGGAGGCCAGCAACTTGGATGTGATGTCTAGGGCAGAGGACATGGAGCCCTGCCGGGAGGTTGCCCGGGCTGCCGGGAGCAAGGCACGCCCTTTCATGGTGGACGACCCCGTGCAGTCAGGCGACACCGAAGTGGTGGTAACCCCCGAAGTCCTTATTGGCAAGAGCGAGGACATCGCCCGGGCCGCTCGGGAGGCCACGATGGCGGACTGTGTTAAGAGCGTTTCAGCTTCGGAGGCTCACATTCTCGAGACCATGAGAGTTTCCAGGATCTTGTCAGGCGGTACCACGGGGAGTATTGCCCCCGCCTCCTCAACCACAATAGGAGATCACCTCGCAGGCGCCCCTGTTTTGAGTGGTATCCCGGCGGAGCATGGCGGCGCAACTGACGGTACCACCCCAGGCAGTGGGGACGTGGTCACTCCAATGGTGGAAGAAACCGTTCGGGAACCGCCATTCGCCAGTAGTTCCAACTGGGCCCTGGGGCCCATGCTCCGCTCAGCAGGTGTTTGCGGTAGTGGTGTATCCTCCTGGAGGCTTCTTCATTTGGTGCGTCGGACGGTTGATCGACTCGAGATCAATCTGGCCAACGAGGGGGGCTTTGTCCCAAGGACGCCAAGCTCTTGTTGACATGGGGGGTTTCTTTGCCCAGTCCACACACGCTCGTCAACAGGATGAGGACACACGGGAGCAGGCTTCCCAAACCTTGGCGGAAGCTAAAGCGATCCTGGCTCGGGTGACAGATGAAGATCGTGACAAGGCGGTCACCGAGCTTGCACGGGAGCGCCAAGCGCTAGAGGTGGAGAACGCGAAGGTCCTCGCGGAGTCCCTCCAAAAGCAGAAGGATGAAGCATGTGCTAAGTATTAGTAATGGCTGGACTCCCAGGAATCGCGCTTCTCCGAGGAAAGGAGAACCCTGCAGGCCAAATGTGCCTCATTGGAGGAGCAACTTAAGTTGACGAAGGGCTCCGTAGAGGGGGTCCGGTCTTCGGTAGCTGAAAGCGAGAAGGCTCGGACGAAGTCGAGAAGAACGCGGGGAGCTCTAGGAGGAGCTGAAGCATCTCGAGGGGTTGTATGCACAACTAGTGGATACCAATGACATGAATGAGGGGAAGATACGCCAGCTTGGAGGGCAGCGAAAGATGCAATGTGAGGTCTTTAACAAGGTATACGACCGCATCTTTAGCATTCTGGGACATTGGGCATGACCCACTGGGGCTCTCTTAACTTCCAGGCGGACAATGTAGTAAGCTACATCCTATTCTTTCATTGACATGCTGGCGGAGGCTGTGAAGGACTTCCACCAGAAAATCGAGAAGCAAAGCAGGGAGCTGGTGATGCAGATTGGTGAGCGCGCAGTCAACACCGAATTCCCGATTGCCGACGTTCTTTGACCACTGGGAAACTCCAAGCGGGCGCAAGCTTTTCAAGCCACCGTGTCCGGCTACGCAGACGAGCTGCTCAGCTTGTTCATCCATGATGTTGATGAAGACGAGGCAGTGGAAGACCCGGTGCCAACCGACGACCCTTCTAACGGGAATGCATAACTCACGATTGAAGCGTCTCATCCTTCTTCTTGTAACATATACTTTGAGTTCTTCTTTGTCAGGCGTATGATCCCTCATACGTCTCCAACGTATCTATTTTTTATTGTTTTATGCTATTATATTATCAGTCTTGGATACTTTATATGCATTATATGGTAATTTATATCAATTTTGGGAACTAACATATTAACCCAGTGCCTAGTCCCAGCTCTTGTTATCTACTTGTTTTTGGTTTTCCAGAAAATCAGTACCAAACGGAGTCCAAACGTACGTAACATTTTGACTTTTTTTGTACATAAGAAGCCCTAGAAGCTTCGGGAGGAGACCAGAGGACAAGCGAGGAGATGACAAGGCAACAGGGCGCACCCTGTTACCTTGGGGCCCCCTCGTGGCTCTGTTTGACCTCATTTCACTTCTATAAATTCTCTAATATTGGGAAACCCATAGAGAGCCTCCCTAAATACTTTTTCCGCTGCTGCGAACTTATGTTTTTCCGCGATCCCATCTGGATAATTTTTCGGTACTCTGCCAGACGGGGAATCGATCACGGAGGGCTTCTACATCATCCTTGCCACCTTCCGATGATGCGTGAGTAGTTCACCACAGACCTACAAGTCCATAGGTAGTAGCTAGATGGCTTCTTTTCTCTCTTTGATCTACAATACAATGTTCTCCTTGATCTTTTGGAGTTCTATCTGATGTAATCCTCTTTTGTGGTGACCCCAGACCTACAGGTCCATCGCCAGTAGCTAGTTGTCTTTTTCTATCTCTTTGATCTATAATACAACATTCTCCCCCATCATTTGGAGTTATATCCAGTGTAATTATCTTTTGCGGTTTGTTTGGTGGGATCTGATGAATTGTCGGTTTATGCTAGAATTATTTATTGAAAGTAATTGGGTCTTCCATGAAATTTATTATGTGTGATTATGATAGCTTTGCATTTCTTTCTGATCTACCAGTTTGGTTTGGCCAACTAGATTGATTTATCTTAAGTGGGAGAGGTGCTTTGTGATGGGTTCAATCATGTGGTGTCCTCACCTAGTGATAGTTGGGGTAGTGAGGCACGGACTGTGTTGTTGCTATTAAGGGTAAAACGACAGGGTATATTCATATTGATTGTGTTTACTTTGTCTACATTATGTCATCTTGCTGAAAGCGTTACTCTGTTTGTCATGAACTTAATACCATAGATGCATGTTGGATAGTTCTCGATTGGTGGAGTAATAGTAGTAGATGCAGGTAGGAGTCGGTCTACTTGTCATGGACGTGATGCCTATATGTGCAATCATTGCCATGAATAACATCATAACTATGCGCTTTTCTATCAATTGCCCAACAATAATTTGTTTACCCACCGTATGCTATGTGTTCGAGGGATAAGCCTCTAGTGAAAAATATGACTCCAGGGTATACTTTTATCATATATATAAAATACCTTGTTGCGACTTTATACTTTTTATTTAATTTTAATTTTTATCTATCAATCACTATTAGAACTAATCATTGCAAGAAACGAGTTCAAGGGGATTGACAACCCTCTTGCCTGCGTTGGGTCCAAGTATTTGCTTTTGTGTGTGTAGGTGTTGTCAAAGGGAATTTGCTTGGTTCTCCTATTGGTTTGATAACCTTAGTTCTCACTGAGGGAAATACTTATCTCTACAATGATGCATCTCCCCTCCTCTTCGGGGAAAATCCCAACATAGTTTACAAGTAGCAATGTCTGTCTCGAACCCTTGTATGAATGTTTATTTTTGTGCTTTTGTTTCACCTACTTTTCTTGAGATTCCTTCCTATCGGGAAGTAATGTTTTCATGCGGGAAGTCGATATTTGACCTTAATTGTGGGCCACCTGGCCTTAGGTCTGTGGACACCCAATGCAAGCCGACCTTAGCTGGTCCAGGAGGGAAGCGGAAGCTGACAACCTAGGAAAGTGGTTCGCATGGGAGAGATCTCGGGAACGTTCCAATCATGGTAGGCATGAGGCACTGCTGTGACTTTGCCTTGTGGAGTGAGAAGCTGAGGCCCTATGGTGCGGGTAAGGTAGTTCGTACAACGAAGGACCCGAGATCTTTCCCCTCATGGCAGGTGGGGAACGCTTCTATTACTTCGCTTTAGGGGCGACGCTGAGGCGATAGCATTCAGAAAGCGGCTCGTACGGGATAGGTATCGAGAGCGTTTCCGTCATAGGAGACGTGGCGCTCTGTTGTGGCTCTGTCACATGGGAGAGAACCAGGGGCCTCGCAGTCGAAGGAAGAGGTTCATGCAGGACAAGACCCGAGAACATTCCCATCGTGCAGGCGGGGTGCGGTGCTGTGACTCCTCCACAAGGGTAGAGAAGCAGGGGGGCCATCAGCCTGAGGAAATCGGTCCACGTAGGAGAGGTCTCGGGAAAATTTCCATCATAACTAGCACAACACACCCTGATTATCCAGTCATCGCCTTGATTGACAGGGCATCCTAGCTGTTGGGGAACACGCTACCATTTGAGAGGTTGAGATTTGGCATGTGCGGCGGGCTGCCCAACATTAAGCCTGTTGATACGACCATTTTGCATCATGCTTTTATATTGATGTTTATTGCATTATGGGATGTTATTACACATTATGTCACAATACTTATGCCTTTTCTCTCTTATTTTACAAGGTTTACATGAAGAGGGAGAATGTCGGCAGTTCAAATTCTGGGGTGGAAAAGGAGCAAATATTGGAGACCTATTCTACACAACTCAAAAAGCCCTAAAAATCCATGGAAGTCAGTTTTGGAATATATAAAAAATATCGGGTGAAGAAAGCACCAAAGGGGGGCCACCCACCGTCCATGAGGGTGGGAGGCGCGCCCTACCCCCTGGGCGCGCCCCCTGCCTCGTGGGCCACCTGGCAGTCCCCCGATGCCCATCTTCTGGTATAAGGTGTCTTCTGCCCTCGAAACAATCATAAGGAGGCTTTCGGGACGAAGCACCACCGTCCCGAGGCGGAACCTTGGCTGAACCAATCTAGGGCTCCGGCGAAGCTGTTCTGCCGGAGAAACTTCCCTCAGGGAGGGGAAATCATCACCATCATCATCACCATCGATCCTCTCATCTGGAGGGGGTCAATCTCCATCAGCATCTTCACCAGAACCATCTTCTCTCAAACCCTAGTTCATCTCTTGTATCCAATCTTTGTGTCAAAACCTCAGATTGGTACCTGTGGGTTGCTAATAGTGTTGATTACTCCTTGTAGTTGATGCTAGTTGGTTTCTCCGGTGGAAGATCATATGTTCAGATCCATTATGCATATTAATATCCCTCTGATTATGAACATGAATATGATTTGTGAGTAGTTATGTTTGTTCCTGGGGACATGGGATAAGTCTTGCTATAAGTAGTCATGTGAATTTGGTATTCGTTCGATGTTTTGATGGGATGTATGTTGTCTTTCCTCTAGTGGTGTCATGTGAACGTCGACTACATGACACTTCACCATTATTTTGTCCTAGAGGAAGGCATTGGGAAGTAATAAGTAGATTATGGGTTGCTAGAGTGACAGAACCTTAAACCCTAGTTTATGCGTTGCTTCGTAAGGGGCTGATTTGGATCCATATGTTTCATGCTATGGTTAGGTTTACCTTAATACTTCGTTTGTAGTTGCGGATGCTTGCAATAAAGGTTAATCATAAGTGGGATGCTTTTCCAAGTAAGGGCAGCACCCAAGCACTGGTCCACCCACATACCAAATTATCAAAGTAACGAACGCGAATCATATGAGCGTGATGAAAACTAGATTGACGATAATTCCCATGTGTCCTCAGGAGCGCTTTCCTTTGTATAAGAGTTTGTCCAGCCTTGTCCTTTGCTACAAAAAGGATTGGGCCATATTCCTGCACCTTAGTTACTTTTATTACTTGTTACTTGTTACTTGTTATCAATTACCTTATCACGAAACTATCTGTTACCGATAATTTTAGTGCTTGCAGAGAATACCTTACTGAAAACTGCCTATCATTTCCTTCCGCTCCTCGTTGGGTTCGACACTCTTACTTATCGAAAGGACTACGATCGATCCCCTACACTTGTGGGTCATCAAGACTCTTTTCTGGCGCAGGTGCCGGGGAGTGAAGCGCCTTTGGTAAGTAGAATTTGGAAAGGAAAAATTTATATAGTGTGCTGAGATTTACTATTACTTGTTACGATGGAACATAATCCTTTGAGGGGCTTGTTCGGGGTATCTTCACCCCGACCAGTAGAGCAAAGAGTTTCTCGTCAACCTACTGAACCTACTGAAAATGTATACTTTGAAATTCCTCCGGGTATGATAGATAAACTGCTAGCTAATCCCTTTACAGGAGATGGAACATTGCATCCCGATTTGCACCTAATCTATGTGGATGAAGTTTGTGGATTATTTAAGCTTGCATGTATGCCCGAATATGTGATCAAGAAGAAGGTCTTCCCTTTATCTTTGAATGGAAAGGCATTGACATGGTTTAGGCTATGCGATGATATTGGATCATGGAACTACAACTGAATGAAATTGGAATTTCATCAGAAGTTTTATCCTATGCATCAGGTTCATCGTGATCATAATTATATATATAATTTTTGGCCTCGCGAAGGAGAAAGTATTGCTCAAGATTGGGTGTGGCTTAAGTCAATGTTATATTCATGCCCCAATCATGAGCTTTCAAGACAAATTATTAATCAAAAAAATTATGATTGGCTTTCTCTCGATAATAGCTCAATGCTCGATACTTCTTGCACTGGTTCTTTTATGATGAAGTCTATTGAATCCAAATGGGATTTATTGGAAAGAATTAAACACAACCATGAAGATTGGGATCTCGAGGAAGGAAAGGAGTTAGGTATAACACCTAAGTTAGTTTGTGTTAAATCTTTTATAGATACCGATGTTTTCCGTGAATTTAGCACTAAATATGGACTTGACTCTGAGATAGTAGCTTCTTTCTGTGAATCATTTGTTACTCATGTTGACCTCCCTAATGAGAAGTGGTTTAAATATCATACTCCCATTGAATTAAAAGTAGTTGAACCTGTTAAAGTTGAAGAAAAGACTATTACTTGTAATGTTGATCCTATTGTCCCTACTGCTTATATTGAGAAACCACCCTTCCCAGCTAGAATAAAGGATCATGCTAAAGCTTCAACTGTGGTTCGTAAAAGTAATACTAGAACACCTACACCCTCTGAGAAAAATTAAAGTTGAACCTAGTGTTGCTATGGTTAAGGATCTCTTGGTTGATGATATTGATGGGCATGTTATTTACTTTTGTGATGAAGCTGCTAGAATTGCTAGACCTGATACTAAAAATAAACATAGACCTGTTGTAGGCATGCCTATTATTTCTATTAAAATAGGAGACCATTGCTATCATGGCTTATGTGACATGGATGGTAGTGCTAGTGCAACACCTCATTCCTTATATGAAGAAATTATGCACGATATTGCACCTGCTGAGCTAGAAGGTATTGATGTTACTATTAAGCTTGCCAATAGAGACACTATTTCACCAATTGGGATTGTTAGAGATGTTGAAGTATAGTGTGGGAAAGTTAAATACCCTACTGATTTTCTTGTTCTTGGTTCCCCACAAGATGACGTTTGCCCCATTATATTTGGTAGACCCTTCTTGAATACTGTTCATGCTAAGATAGATTGCAAAAAGGATGTTGTTACTATTGGTTTATGGGATATGTCTCATGATTTTAACTTTGCTAAATTTTGTAGACAACCCCATGATAAAGAATTGCCTAGTAAGGATGAAATTATTGGTCTTGCTTCGATTACCTGCCTCCTAACGACCCTTTAGAACAATATCTACTAGACCATGATAATTATATGTATATGAATGAGAGAAGGGTAATTGATGAAATATTCTTTAAACAAGGACCTTTATTGAATCACAACTTGCCTATTTAAATTCTAGGGGATCCTCCTCCACCCAAGGGTGATCCCGTGTTTGAACTCAAACCATTACCTGATACTCTTAAGTATGCCTATCTTGATGAAAAGAAGATATATCCTGTTATTATTAGTGCTAACTTTTCAGAGCAAGAATAAGAGAAATTATTGAAAACTCTGAAGGGCACCGTGCTCTATTGGATATACTCTTGATGATCTTAAGGGCATTAGTCCCACTCTATTCCAACACAAAATAAAATTGGCGAAAGACGTTAAAACAGTTGTTGATCACCGATGACGGTTAAATCATAGGATGAAAGAAGTGGTAAGAAAAGAAATACTAAAGCTTCTAGAGTCAGGTATAATTTATACAGTTGCTGATAGTCAGTGGGTAAGTCTTGTCCATTGTGTTCCAAAGAAGGGAGGTATTACTGTTGTTCCTAATGATAAAGATGAATTGATCCCACAAAGAATTGTTACGGGCTATAGAATGGTAATTGATTTCCGCAAATTAAACAAAGCTACTAAAAAGGATCATTACCCTCTACCTTTTATTGATCAAATGCTAGAAAGATTATCCAAACATACTCATTTTTGCTTTCTAGATGGCTTATTCTGGTTTCTCTCAAATACCTCTATCAAAAAGGGATCAAGAAAAGACCACTTTTACTTGCCCTTTTGGTACCTTTGCTTATAGACGTATGCCTTTTGGTTTATGTAATGCACCTGCTAGCTTTCAAAGATGCATGATGGCTATATTCTCTGATTTTTGTGAAAATATTGTTGATGTTTTCATGGATGATTTTTCTGTTTAGGGAACTTCTTTTGATGATTGCTTGAGCAACCTTGATCAAGTTTTGCAGAGATGTGAAGAAACTAATCTTGTCTTGAATTGGGAAAAGTGCCACTTTATGGTTAATGAAGGTATTGTCTTGGAGCATAAAATTTCTGAAAGAGGTATTGAAGTTGATAAAGCTAAAGTTCATGCTATTGAAAAGATGTCGTGTCCCAAGGACATCAAAGGAATAAGAAGTTTCCTTGGTCATGCCGGTTTTTATAGGAGGTTCATTAAGGACTTCTCAAAAATCTCCAGGCCTCTGACTAAACTCTTACAAAAAGATGTTCCTTTTGTTTTTGATGATGATTGTGTAGAAGCATTTGAAATACTTAAGAAAGCATTGATCTCTGCACCTATTGTCCAGCCCCTTAATTGGAATTTACCCTTTCAAAATTTGTGTGATGCTAGTGATTATGTTGTAGGTGCTGTTATAGGACAAAGAGTTGATAAGAAATTAAATGTTATCCAATATGCTAGTAAAACTCTAGACAGTGCCTAGAGAAATTATGCTACTACTGGAAAAAAAATAGCAGTTGTATTTGCTTGTGATAAGTTCAGACCTTATATTGTTGATTCTAAAGTAACTGTTCACACTGATCATGCTGCTATTAAATATCTTATGGAAAAGAAAGATGTTCAACCTAGACTTATTAGATGGGTTCTCTTACTACAAGAATTTGATTTGCATATAACTGATAGAAAGGGAGTTGAGAACCCCGTTGCAGACAACTTATCTAGGTTAGAGAATGTTCTTGATGACCCACCACCTATTGATGATAGCTTTTCTGATGAACAATTGGTTGTCATAAATAATTCTCGAACTGCTCCGTGGTATGCTGGGTATGCTAATTATATTGTCACTAAATTTATACCACATAGTTTCACATACCAGCAAAAGAAAAAGTTTTTCTATGATTTAAGACATTACTTCTAGGATGACCCACACCTTTATAAAGGAGTGGATGGTATTATTAGTCGTTGTGTACCTGAGCATGAACAGGAACAAATCCTACGCAAGTGTCACTCTGAGGCTCATGAAGGACACCATGCTCGAGATAGAACTGCACATAAGGTACCGCAATCTGGTTTTTATTGGCCTACTCTCTTCAAGGATGCCCGGCAGTTAGTCTTGTCTTGTGATGAATGTCAAATAATTAGTAATATTAGTAGACGTCAATAAATTCCTATGAAATATTCACTTGTTATTGAACCATTTGATGTTTGTGGTTTTGATTATATGGGACCGTTTCCTTCCTCTAATGGGTATACACACATTTTAGTTACTATTGATTACATTACTAAGTGGGTAGAAGCTATTACAACTAGTAGTGCTGATCATAACACCTCTATTAAGATGCTTAAACAAGTTATTTTTCCGAGGTTTGGAGTCCCTAGATACTTAATGACTGATGGTGGTTCACATTTTATTCATGGTGCTTTTCGTAAAATACTTGCTAAGTATGATGTTAATCATAGGATTGCATCCCCTTACCACCCACAGTCTAGTGGTCAAGTAGAACTGAATAACAGAGAGCTGAAATTAATTTTGTAGAAGACTGTTAATAGATCTAGAAAGAATTGGTCCAAGAAACTTGATGATGCATTATGGGCTAATAGAACTACATATAAAAATTCTATGGGCATGTCTCCGTATAAAATGGTTTATGGAAAAGCATGTCACTTACCTCTAGAACTAGAACATGAGGCATATTGGGATATTAAAGAGCTCAATCATGATTTCAAACTTGCCGGTGAGAAGATGTTATTTAACATTAGCTCACTTGATGAATGGAGAACCCAGGCCTATGAAAATGCCAAATTGTTTGAAGAAAAAGTTAAAAGATGGCATGACAAAAGGATACAAAAGCGTGAGTTTAATGTAGGTGATTATGTTTTGCTATACAACTCTCGTTTAAGATTTTTTGCAGGGAAACTTCTCACTAAATGGGAAGGTCCTTACGTTATCGAGGAGGTCTATCGTTCCGGTGCCATAAAAATCAACAACTTCGAAGGCACAAATCCGAAGGTGGTGAACGGTCAAAGAATCAAACATTATATCTCAGGTAATCCAATAAATGTTGAAACCAATGTTATTGAAACCGTAAACCCGGAGGAATACATAAGGGAGACTTTCCAGAATGATTCAGACTCCCAAAAGGAAGAGGTATGTGGTACGGTAAGTAAACCGACTCCAAGACAGTTCTAATGGCAATTTTTCTCCTTTTTGGAATATTTACGAAAATAGGAAAATAAGAAGTAGTCTGAACGGGACACAAGGGGTCCACGAGGTTGGAGGGTGCGCCCTACCCCCATGTGCACGCCCTCCTACCTCCTGGGCACCTCGTGTGCCCTCCAGACTCTGTTTTCTTGCACGATACTTCTTTTGCTCGGTAAAAATTCATTATATAATCTCCCGAAGGTTTTGACCAAGATACCACGACAAAATCCTCTGTTTTTGTTTCGAGTTGTTTCTATTGCAGATTAGAGCAATATGTCATCCCAGGTTGCAGACGCTAATGTCTACGGGCACTTGGAGCATTGTGGCTGGACCATGGAGGAGGAAGAAGACTATGATCCTAGGGAAAAGGAATAGATGGGCTCAGTTGAAGATGAAGTCCCATTACCTCAACCTGGGGACATGCATGTGGACTTCAAAAAGTCAAACCTCCTTGATAGAGCAAAGAAACCTAAGATCGAGTTTATCCCTTTTCGCCTCTTGCAGGAGAACAAGCAGGAGATCGATGACCTAAGGGAGCAAAATTCTATCCTCAAGCGCAAAGTAAGGAAGAAGCCTACATCATCAGCAACTCCATCATCACTACCTCCGACATAAACACGTGGGTATGGGCACTCCCCTTGGCAACTTCCAAGTTTGGGGGAGGTGCCCCGGTATCGTATCACCATCACACTCCTATCTTTACCGTTTTTCTTAGTTCGGCCCTTTTGGTAATATCTTGATCTAGTAGAATAATGTTTAGTATGATCTAGTTGTGAGCTTTGCTTTATGATCTTTATCTATGTAATCTAGTTTGTGAGCTATATATAATAAAAATAAGTTTTGACTCAAGGGCTTGATTATCTCACCATGATCATGAGAGAATAAAAGAAGAAGAAAAAGAATCAAAGAGATCATATTGATCTTATGGGGAGTAATGACTTCACATATAGAGGGTATGATGAATAAAAATTGTTGAGAGTTGACAAACATAGTTTTGGTCATCATTGCAATTAATAGGAAGTAATAAAGAAAGAGAGGTTTTCACATATAAATATACTATCTTGGACATCTTTTACGATGGTGAGCACTCATTAAAATATGACTCGTTAAAGAGTTGATGTTGGACAAGGAAGACAACGTAATGGGTTAAGTTTTCTTATATCTGAAATAAAGTATATTGTAATGGATCATCCAACATGTTGAGCTTGCCTTTCTCCCTCATGCTAGCCAAACTCCTTGCACCAAGTAGAGATACTACTTGTGCTTCCAAACATCCTTAAACCCAGTTTTGCCATGAGAGTCCACCATATATACCTATGGATTGAGTAAGATCCTTCAAGTAAGTTGTCATTGTTGCAACTCTCTAAATATGTATGATCTATTAGTGTGGAGAAAACAAACTTTATACGATCTTGTGATATGGAAGCAATAAAAACGATGGACTGCATAATAAAGGTCCATATCACAACTGGAAATATAAAGTAACGTTCTTTTCCGCTAAGATTTTGTACATCCAACCATAAAAGGACATGACAACCTTTGCTTCCCTCTGCGAAGGGCCTATCTAATGTTCTTACCTTATACAAGAGTCATGGTGATCTTCACCTTTACTTTTTTACATTTTATCCTTTGGCAAGCACATTGTGTTGGAAAGACCCTGACATATATCCCCAATTAGATGTAAGCTATCATGAACTAGTATTGTTGACATCACCCTTGAGGTAGAAGGTTGGGAGGCAACACTATAAGCCCCTATATTTCTATGTGTCCGATTAAAACTCTATACCCATAAGTATTGCGTGAGTGTTAGCAATTGTGAAAGACTAAGTGATAGTTGAGTATGTGGACTTGCTGAAAAGCTCTTATATTGACTCTTTCCGATATTATGATAAATTGCAATTGTTTCAATGACCGAGATCATAGTTTGTTAGTTTTCAATGAAGTTTCTGATTCATACTTGACATTGTGAATGGATACTTTAGCATAAGAAATCATATGACAATATGTATGTATGTATATATTGTTGTTATAAGAACGATCATGATGCCCTCATGTCCGTATTTTATTTTATCGACACCTCTATCTCTAAACATGTGGAAATAGTTTTCGATATCGTCTTCTGCTTGAGGACAAGCGAGGTTAAGCTTGGGGGAGTTGATACATCCATTTTGCATCATGCTTTTATATTGATGTTTATTGCATTATGGGCAGTTATTACACATTATGTCACATAACTTATGCCTTTTCTCTCTTATTTTACAAGGTTTACATGAAGAGGGAGAATGCTGGCAGCTGGAATTCTGGGCTGGAAAACGAGCAAATATTGGAGACCTGTTCTGCACAACTCAAAAAGCCCTGAAACTCCACGGAAGTCAGTTTTGGAATATATAAAAAATATCAGGCGAAGAAAGCACCAGAGGGGGGCCACCCACCGTCCACGAGGGTGGGGGCCATGCCCTACCCCCATGGGCCACCTGGCAGCCCCCCGATGCCCATCTTCTGGTATAAGGTGTCTTCTGCCCTAGAAAAAATCATAAGGAGGCTTTTGGGACGAAGCACCGCCGTCTCGAGGCCGAACCTTGGCAGAACGAATCTAGGGCTCTGGCAGAGCTGTTCTGCTGGGGAAACTTCCCTCTGGGAGGGGGAAATTTTCACCATCGATCCTCTCATCGGTAGGGGGTCAATCTACATCAACATCTTCACCAGCACCATCTCCTCTCAAACCCTAGTTCATCTCTTGTATCCAATCTTTGTATGAAAACCTTAGATCGGTACTTGTGGGTTGCTAGTAGTGTTGATTACTCCTTGTAGTTGATGGTAGTTGGTTTATCCGGTGGAAGATCATATGTTCAGATCCATTATGTATATTAATATCCCTCTGATTATGAACATGAATATGATTTCTGAGTAGTTATGTTTTTTTCCTGAGGACATGGGAGAAGTATCGCTATAAGTAGTCATGTGAATTTGGTATTCATTCGATATTTTTATGAGATGTATGTTGTCTTTCCTCTAGTGGTGGCATGTGAACATCGACTACATGACATTTCAACATTGTTTGGGCCCAGAGGAAGGAATAGGGAAGTAATATGTAGATGATGGGTTGGTAGAGTGACAGAATCTTAAACCCTAGTTTATGCGTTGCTTTGTAAGGGGCTAATTTGGATCCATATGTTTCATGTTATGGTTAGGTTTACCTTAATACTTCTTTTTTGGTTGCGGATGCTTGCAATAGAGGTTAATCATAAGTGGGTTGCTTGTCCAAGTAAGGTCAGCACCCGAGCACCGGTCCAACCACATACCAAATTATCAAAGTAACGAACATGAATAATATGAGCGTGATGAAAACTAGCTTGACGATAATTCCCATGTGTCCTCGGGAGCGCTTTCCTTTATATAAGAGTTTGTCCAGGCTTTTCCTTTGCTACAAAAAGGATTAGGCCATATTGATGCACCTTATTTAATCTTATTACTTGTTACTTGTTACCAATTACCTTATCACAAAACTATATGTTATAGATAATTTCAGTGCTTGCAGAGAATACCTTACTAAAAATTGCCTATCATTTCCTTCTGCTCCTTGTTGGGTTCAACACTCTTATTTATCGAAAGGACTATGATAGATCCCCTACACTTTTGGGTCATCAAGACTCTTTTCTGGCGCCGTAGCCGGGGAGTGAAGCGCCTTTGGTAAGGAAAAATTTATATAGTGTGCTGAAATTTACTATCACTTGTTACTATGGAACATAATCCTTTGAGGGGCTTGTTCGGGGTATCTTCACCCCGGCCAGTAGAGCAAAGAGTTGCTCCTCAACCTACTGAAAATGTTTACTTTGAAATTCTTTCGGGTATGATAGAGAAACTGCTAGCTAATCCCTTTATAGGAGATGGAACATTGCTTCCCGATTTGCACCTAATCTATGTGGATGAAGTTTGTGGATTATTTAAGCTTGCAGGAATGCCCGAAGATGTAATCAAGAGGAACGTCTTCCCTTTATCTTTGAATGGAAAGGCATTGACATGGTTTAGGCTATGCGATGATATTGGATCATGGAACTACAACCGACTGAAATTGGAATTTCATCAGAAGTTTTATCATATGCATCAGGTTCATCGTGATCGTAATTATATATATAATTTTTGGCCTCGCGAAGGAGAAAGTATCTCTCGAGCTTGGGGGAGGCTTAAGTCAATGTTATATTCATGCCCCAATCTTGAGCTTTCAAGAGAAATTATTATTAAAAAAATTTATGCTCGTCTTTCTCTCGATAATCGCTCCATGCTCAATACTTCTTGCATTGGTTCTTTTATGATGAAGACTATTGAATTCAAATGGGATTTATTGGAAAGAATTAAACGCAACTCGGAAGATTGGGATCTCGACGAAGGTAAGGAGTCATGTATAACACCTAAGTTTGATTGTGTTGAATCTTTTATGGATACCGATGTTTTCCGTGAATTTAGCACTAAATATGGACTTGACTCTGAGATAGTAGCTTCCTTCTGTGAATCATTTGCTATTCATGTTGACCTCCCTAAGGAGAAGTGGTTTAAATATCATCCTCCCATTGAACTAAAAGTAGTTGAACCTGTTAAAGTTGAAGAAAAGACTATTACTTATAATGTTGATCCTATTGTCCCTACTGCTTATATTGAGAAACCACCCTTCCCTGCTAGAATAAAGGATCATGCTAAAGCTTCAACTATGGTTTGTAAGAGTAATACTAGAACACCTACACCCTCTGAGCAAATTAAAGTTGAACCTAGTGTTGCTATGGTTAAGGATCTCTTGGTTGATGATATTGATGGGCATGTTATTTACTTGTGTGATGAAGCTGCTAGAATTGCTAGACCTGAAACTAAAAATAAACATAGACCTGTTGTAGGCATGCCTGTTATTTCTATTAAAATAGGAGATCATTGCTATCATGGCTTATGTGACATGGGTGCTAGTGCTAGTGCAATTCCTCATTCCTTATATGAAGTAATTATGCATGATATTGCACCTGGTGAGCTAGATGGTATTGATGTTAGTATTAAGCTTGCCAATAGAGACACTATTTCACCAATTGGGATTGTTAGAGATGTTGAAGTCTTGTGTGGGAAAGTTAAATAACCTACTGATTATCTTGTTCTTGGTTCCCCAGAAGATGACTTTTGCCCCATTATACTTGGTAGACCCTTCTTGAATACTGTTAATGCTAAGATAGACTGCAAAAAGGATGTTGTTACTATTGGTTTAGGGGATATGTCTCATGATTTTAACTTTGCTAAATTTCGTAGACAACCCAATGATAAAGAATTTCCTAGTATGGATGAAATTATTGGTCTTGCTTATATTGCCGTGCCTCCTAACGACCCTTTAGAACAATATCTACTAGACCATGAAAGTGATATGTATATGAATTAGAGAAGGGAAATAGATGAAATATTCTTTAAACAGGGACCTTTATTGAAACACAACTTGCCTATTGTAATTCTAGGGGATCCTCTTCCACTCAAGGGTGATCCCGTGTTTGAACTCAAACCATTACCTGATACTCTTAAGTATGCCTATCTTGATGAAAAGAAGATATATCATGTTATTATTAGTGCTAACCTTTTAGAGCAAGAAGAAGAGAAATTATTGAAAACTCTGAAGGAGCACCGTGCTGCTATTGGATATACTCTTGATGATCTTAAGGGAATTAGTACCACTCTATGCCAACACAAAATAAAATTGGAGAAAGACACTAAAATGGTTGTTGATCACCAACGACCGTTAAATTATAGGATGAAAGAAGTGATAAGGAAAGAAATACTAAAGCTTCTAGAGCCAGGTATAATTTATACAGTTGCTGATAGTCAGTGGGTAAGTCTTGTTCATTGTGTTCCTAAGAAGGGATGTATTACTATTGTTCCTAATGATAAAGATGAATTGATCCCACAAAGAATTGTTACAGGCTATAGAATGGTAATTGATTTTGCAAATTAAATAAACTACTAAAAAGGATCATTACCCTCTACCTTTTATTGATCAAATGCTAGAAAGATTATCCAAACATACTCATTTTTTGCTTTCTAGATGGCTATTCTGGTTTCTCTCAAATACATGTGTCAAAAGAGGATCAAGAAATGACCACTTTTACTTGCCCTTTCGGTACCTTTGCTTATAGACGTATTCCTTTTGGTTTATGTAATGCACCTGCTACCTTTCAAAGATGCATGATGGCTATATTCTCTGATTTTTGTGAAAAGATTGTTGAGGTTTTCATGGATGATTGTCTTGAATTGGGAAAAGTGCCATCATGCATTTTGCCATGATGTTTGGGACATGTTCTAGTATGTTGTAGAAGTAGCCATGTGGTTATTCGTGAAGAGCATGTTATGTATGTTATTGCCAAGCCTTTTGCTTGCATGATGGCTTGCTGTAACTTGTTGTTTTCATGCTCTCAAGAGGCTATAAAATGTATCTGTCAGCATGTAATCAACAAGTTTAGTTTTGCCACGAGTATAGCTAGTGTTCCATGCAACCTATTTCAATGTTCTTGCCATGAGTATCTTCTCAAATATGTCTTCTTGCTGCTGGGTGTCTTCATATGCCATGCTATGCTTTGTGTATAGTGGCACAAGCTTGCAAACATGCCTACTCGTTGTAATTTCTGCCATGCCTTGTATTTTTCACTAAGTCCGAGAATTCTGTAAATTTATTGCAACTTGCCATGCTAGTTTAATTGTGTTCCTGCAAGGTTTTGGGTGTGCTCCAAGTTCATGCTTGTTAAGTATCATGTCTATTTTACATCCATGCCTTTTGTCTCCATGTTTGGGTGCTGTAGCATAATTATTTCTTGCTCCAAAGATGACATGTTGCTGTAAACTGCAGTTTTGCTTGAATCTTGTTTTGCTTGCCATTTGCAAAGCGTGCATCCGTTTCCGGTGATCTTTATATCGATTTCAACCGAAATCTTCCAATCTATCCAGTGGCCTTCTTTGTTTGCCAAGATGAGGCCTTTTCCATCATCTTCTCCTTAGGCTCAAAAGTATCCTCATGCATACGCACATCATAATTGCATCCCATGATATGTCTTGCATCATGTTGATTGGGCATTGCATCGTGTTTGGTATTGTGCCATTGTTGTGTTCTTTTGTTGAGTAGAGCCGTGAGCCGATTCAGAGTTCGAGGTTCCTTTCAAGGCAGAGTTTGAGGAGCAAGGTTACGATCCCTCCGAGGAATCAACAGGCAAGATGACCATTCCCCGATATCACTACTATCTTTGCCTATGCTAGATATCTCGTTCTTTAGATATTGCCTCAATGCCTATTCCTGTTTGTCAGCCCTTCTATTGTTGCCATGAAACTCTCTAACCGCCTTCCTAGCAAACCGTTGTTTGGCTAAGTACGCATCGCTCAGCCCCTCTTATAGCGTTGTTAGATGCAGGCGAAGTTTTGAAGATTGCTCCATGATGAAGTTGTTGTTGGGATATCACAATATATAAATAATACATGTTAAACTAATTCACATATATATTGGTAATGGGTGGAAGGCTAAGCCTTTCTGCTTGGTGTTTTCTTCCACTCATGCCACCCTAGGAACCGATAAACCGGTGTTATGTTCCTTGATTTTGCGTTCCTAACACGGCTGGGGTTTATTGGCCCCCCTTGATAATTCGCTCTATGCTAAAGCTTTTTCCAGCAAGGACCAACATTGGTTTTACATTTTCCTAACAACTAAAATTTTGCATAGGGACTAGCTACCCCGTGGACTTAATTAACAACCCGGGCCAGTGCTCCTCATGAGTGTTGGTCCAAACTGGGCGGACTGCAGGGCCACCTTGGGGAAACCCGAGGTCTAGTATTTTCCTGTAGGCTGACCTATTCGGTCGAGGCCTGAGATGAGATACGCGCGGCTACTATCAGGGTGTCGGCACGTCGGGAGGTCTTGCTGGATTAGTTTTACCTTTGTCAAAATGTATTGAGCACGGGATTCCGAGAATACTCGGGTCTTCCCACTCTGGAGTTGCGACTCCGCAGATCGTGAGCTTGTGATGGGCTAAGTTGGGACACCCCTGCGGGGTTTAATCTTTCGAAAGCCGTGCCCGCGGTTATGTGGCAGATGGGAATTTGTTAATATCCGGTTGTAGATAACTTGACACCTTATTCATGAATACACTACCTACGTGAGTAACCGTGATGGTCTCTTTCCGAAGGGCTTCGGGAAGTGAACACGGTGGGTTTATGTTTGATCGTGAGTAGCTAGGATCACTTCTTGATCAACTTGGCGATCGTTGGCACTTGTTCACTTCTCGCTCTAAACTCGTAAGCTAGTGCTTAGTGCTTGCTGCAACCCTTGTTTATAGCCTTTCCAACCTTAGGCTTTGGTAGTTTTGATACCCGGGAACGGGATTGCTGAGTCCTCTATGGCTCACAGATTCAACACACACACCAGATGCAGGCACCGTTGAGAACTATGTAGGAGATGGTTCAGATTTGTACTAGGAGTTCGATGAAGAGCGTGGACGTTACTATGTGTCTTATCCCGACGATAAGTAGTGGTTCTTACTAGGAGGATCCGGGCGTGTGTTTTATGGTATATTTGCGTTTGGATTTCTTCCGTAGTCGGACCCTGATGTTCTTTGGATGATGTATGCTATTGTATTCATTTGTGTGATGTGGTGAGTGTAAGCCAACTATCATTTTACACTTTCATCCCTGAAATTTATATGAGTTGTGCAAAGATACCATACTTGAGATCATTCTAGTATGTGTTTATGTCCTTAAGTCGTCCCTCGACACGTGGGGGACATAGCCGCATATTGGGCATTACAAGTTGGTATTCAGAGCCTTCTCCGGCCTAGGAGCCCCCTGATTGATCAAATCGCTAACGGTTGAGTCTAGGCACACAAAAAATATATTGTTTTGAGTCCTATATATACATCGGAGAGTAGGATTTCTTTTTACTCCTCAGCCCTTCATCGCTCTAGTGAGGACTCCCGACGTTGTTCTATCTCCTCTACTCTAAAAAATTCACTAATTTTTTTAGGATCACGCGAGTATTGTTTGGATTATTCCGATATCTTTGTGACGAGAACATTGTTCTCGATGCCTCATGTCATTTAGGGGTTGTGGCAGTGTCTCGGGGAGTTGGGCTCTGAGGTGTTGTCATCACAAATGTATCATAGCGGTTCTAGAATACTTAAGACGGCCGACATCGAAAACTCTTCTATGCGGTTAGTGGTGAGATAACCCCGACGTCACCCAGTACTGGGGAGATAGTTCGGGCGTACTACCACAGCTAGTATAGCGGATGCGTTTCGAAGGTGTGAGGTAAACAGTTTCCGAGGATGACTGGTTATGTGTTGACGGATGGATACAGCTGGATGTAGGTTTAGAGTTGAGTGTGCGGTGCTTCCCCTGTATCCCCAACACCATATTGCATAACCGGAAACCTTTGGGAATTAATAGGTGGGTTCTTCAAGTAGCTCGTAGGCATTCTTCCAACGAGTGTATGGTTTGAGGTTTGGGGTTCAACATCGAGTGAAGAGGTTTCATGGGTGTTGTTCCAATTGCGAGTTTCATCTTAAAGGGTCCTTGGCTATGCTGATCCGGGGATTGCAACACCCTTTGTAACACGTTCCATGGGGCATTCAGCACGAACATGTGGGATGAAGCTTCTTTCATGTATTTGTTCCATCTGCACCTTGTTGTTTTATTTTATCTTTTGTTCTCCCAAGTCGCTTCTCGAGAAGATTGTTGTACCATTAACAGTGGAATTCATTTGTACATTTTGTTCGAATGTTTATTGTGAAAACTTATGTTGCAAATATCTAGCCATTGATTCAGCTTATCTATTTTGCTTCAATGGCTAACAGTTGTCATCATATTCAGGATGACCCCTAAGAAGGTTCCCAACCCAAACCAAGAGGGTGAAGAAGAGCGTCCTCCTTCCCCTCCTCCTCCGTCTGAGGCATGGAGAGCAATTATGCAAGCGACCGACCAGAACACTCAGATGCTCATGTAGATGATGCAGAACTTTCAAGCCAACCAAGCAAATCAAGGCAATCATGGGAACCAAGGACAAGGCAATCTGTTCAATCAACCTCACTTTGCGACACTGAACCAATTCCTGGCAAACCAACCGAAGTCGTTCAGTTACTGTGTGGACCAGCTAGATGCTGAAGATTGGATCACAGACAACAAAAGGCACTTGAATGCAGTAATGTGAGGCCTGAGGTTTATGTCAAGTTTGCCGCTTTCCAACTCAAAGATCAAGCTGTTGATTGTTGGCAACAGTACAAAGATTCCAGAGGTGGTCGTGAGATCTCGTGGACTGATTTCTGCGGAGATTTTCGTTCTCATCACATTCCAACCAGTGTCATTGAAGGCATGCGTGAGCAATTCCGCAACCTGAAGCAAGGCACCATGTCCGTCTACCAATAGAATGTCAAGTTCCAGAATCTTGCCCATTATGCGAAGCAAGACATCCCTGATGCCAAGAGCAAGATATATCAGTTCCGAGGTGGTCTAAAAGATGAACTTCAACTTGCTCTCATCTTGTTCGAGCCGGATGAATTTGACCAATTCTACAATATGGCTCTCAAGCAAGAGGCAGCTCAGCTCAAGTGTGAAGCTTCCAAAAAGAGGATTAGAGATGTTGTTCACTCCTCCTCTTCCTCTCAAGTGGTTGCCAAGCAGCAGAAGTTCTGGCTACCGCCTCCTCCAGTGCTCCGTCCTCCAAGCAACAACAAGCACTCAGGTGGTCGTGGTTTCTCCCACCCACCCAACCCAAGCAATCAGTCCAAGCCTCAGTTCCAAGATTCAAGATCAAGTGGTCCTTATCATTGGCCTCTTTTAGAAGTTACTTGCAACAAGTGTTCTCAGAAGGGTCACTATGCCAACAAGTGTCCCAACCCAAGGCGCCTTCCGCCTCCTCCACCAGTCAGCACTCCTATTGTCAAGCACAATCCCAAGCATGCAAGAGTGAACCTGTTGAATGCAGCTCAAGCAGAGAATTCTTCCGATGTGATATTGGGTAACCTCTTAGTTGACTCGATTCCTGCAAAAGTCTTGTTTGATTCTGGTGCATCACTTTGCTTCATGTCTAGACCATTCTTTGCCAAGCATGATTTCATTTCGGCACCCCTGGATAAGGAGTTATCAATTATTTCTCCAGGCAAACACATGAGTTCTAGCTTGTATGCTCCGGATATATCTATTCACATGGGTGATTATAGTTTTCTGGTTTCCCCGGTTATTCTCGGCAACTCGGACATTGATCTTATTCTTGGGATGGATTTGATCTCCAAGCATGACGCAAATATTGATTGTGCAAACAAGAAGGTCAAGCTAACTCATCCGAACAAAGACGTGATTATCTTCGCATCTCGAGATAACACAATCAGGCTATTCTCTCTCAATGACAAGGGCGAGATTAATGCCATTTCTCAGATTCCGGTGGTTCGTGAATATGAGGATGTTTTCCCCGAAGAGTTTCCAGGCATGCCTCCCCATCGTCAAGTTGAATTCGTCATTGAACTTGAACCCGGTACCGAGCCAGCATGTCGGCGTCTGTACAAGCTTTCTCCTGATGAGTTGAAGGAGCTGAAAAAACAACTCGATGAGCAAGAACGTATGGGTCTAATCAGGCCTAGTACTTCTCCTTGGGGCTGTGGTGTTCTATTTGTCAAGAAGAAGGATGGCACGGAACGCCTTTGCGTTGATTACCGACCATTGAACAATTAGACAATAAAGAATAAGTACCCGCTCCCCAATACCAATGAATTGTTCGAGCAGCTCAAATGAGAAAAGGTGTTCTCGAAGCTCGATCTTTGGATGGGTTTCCATCAGATTCGTATCCGTGAAGAGGATATTCTTAGGACCGCATTCAGAACAAGCTATGGCTCCTATTAATACACGGTCATGTCTTGCGGCCTTGCAAATGCTCCACCCACCTTCTCTCGGATGATGCACTTCATATTCAACCCCTACACCAATGAGTTTGTTCTCGTCTATCTGGATGATATCTTGGTATTCTCCAAGAATGAAGAAGACCATGCCAAGCACCTCTGTTTGGTCCTTGACAGGCTCGGTGAGCACAAGTTCTATGTGAAGTTCTCCAAATATGAATTCTGGCTGGATAAAGTCCTTTATCTTGGTCATATTATCTCTGCCGAGGGCATTTCTGTTAACCCCGAGAAGGTTGAAGCTATTGTCAACTGGGAACCTCCGCAGAATGTCAAGCAACTCCGAAGCTTCCTTGGTCTCGCTAGCTATTGCAAAAGGTTCATTGAGAACTTCTGCAAGATTGCCAAGCCTCTTTCTAACCTGTTGCAGAAGAATGTCAAGTACCCGTGGACTCCTGATTGTGATGTGGAATTCAAGACACTCAAAGAGAAGCTCATTTCTGCTCCGGTTCTTACTCCTCCAGATGAGTCCAAGCCTTATGAAGTCTTTCGTGATGCTTCATTGCAAGGTCTTGGTGGTGTTCTCATGCAAGACAAGAAGATTGTGGCATACACTTCTCGTCAGCTTAAACCAAATGAGATGAATTATCCCACACATGATCTAGAGCTAGCAGCAGTTGTTCACGCCTTGATCACGTGGAGACACATTCTGTTGGGCAGAAAAGTGGACATCATCACCGATCACAAGAGCTTGAAGTACATCTTCACTCAGCCAAACCTTAACCTTCGCCAGACTCGTTGGGTTGAAATGATTCAAGAGTACGATCCAAGCATTGAGTATACTCCTGGCAAGGCCAATGTCATTGCAGATGCCTTGAGCAGAAAGGTGTATTGCAACAGTCTCCTTTTCAAACCGTTCCAGCCTGAACTTTGTGAATCTTTCAAGAAACTCAACCTCCAAGTTGTTCCGCAAGGCTTTCTTGCAAACCTTCAAGTTGCTCCTACCTTGGAAGATCAAATCCGTGAGGTCCAACTCAGTGATGCTATGGTGTAGAAAGTGAAACATGGTATTGCTAAGGGTACTCCCAAGTACAAGTGCTATCGCGTTGATGAGAAAGACACCTTGTTCTTTGAGGACAGGATTGTGGTTCCCAAAGGTGATCTCAGGAAGCTCATAATGAAAGAAGCACATGACTCACTTCTCTCGATACATCCAGGAAGTTCCAAGATGTACCAAGACCTCAAGCAATCGTATTGGCGGACTCGCATGAAGATGGATATTGCCCAATTCGTGAATGAATGTGATGTCTGCAGAAGAGTGAAGGCAGAGCATCAACGTCCAGCCGGACTCCTTCAACGTCTATCTATTCCCGAGTGGAAATTCGATCACATTGAGATGGATTTCGTCACCGGTTTTCCCAAGTCCAAGAAGGGAAATGATGCTATCTTTGTGGTGATTGACAAGCTAACTAAAGTAGCTCATTTTCTTCCCGTCAAAGATTCCATCAACGCAGCTCAGCTGGCAGAGTTGTACACCTCCAGAATTGTTTCTTTACATGGCATTCCTCAAGTGATCTCCATAGACCGTGGAAGCTTGTTCACTTCCAAGTTCTGGGATTCTTTTCTATCAGCCATGGGCACAAAGATTCGCTTCAGCACTGCGTTTCACCCTCAGACTAGTGGTCAAGTCGAAAGAGTGAACCAGATCCTCGAAGGTATGCTAAGAGCATGTGTCATCTCCTTCGGTATGAAATGGGAAGATTGCCTTCCATTTGTCGAATTCTCCTACAACAACAGCTTCCAAGCAAGTGTCGGCAAAGCTCCTTTTGAAATCCTCTATGGCAGAAAGTGTCGTACCCCTCTCAACTGGTCTGATACTGGTGAACGTCAACTCCTTGGTAATGATTTGATCTCAGAAGCCGAAGAAATGTGCAAAATCATACGTGAGAATCTCAAAGCCGCGCAATCGCATCAAAAGAGCTACTACAATGGCAAGCATCGTGACTTGGCTTTCGACATTGGAGACCATGTCTATCTCTGTGTTTCTCCCATGAAGGGCACTCAGAGGTTCGGTATCGAGGGCAAGCTTTCTCCAAGATACGTGGGCCCTTTCAATATTCTTAGCAAGAGAGGCGATCTAGCCTACCAACTCGAGCTTCCCTCCAACTTTGCAAATGTGCATGATGTGTTACACGTGTCTCAACTCCACAAGTGCTTCAAGACGCCTGAACGCACCATTCTGTTCGAAGAGATTGATCTTCAACAAGACTTGTATTATCGTGAGCTCCCCGTTGCTATCCTTGAAGAAGCTGAGCGCAAGACCCACAACAAGTCCATCAAATTCTTGAAAGTGAAGTGGTCACACCATACCGACTGAGAAGCTACATGGGAACGAGAAGATCATCTCCGTTTCGAGTATCCCGCCTTCTTTCAGTCCTAGATCTCGGGACGAGATCTTTTTGTAGTGGAGGAGAGTTTGTAAAACCCCATATGTGATACCTTCCATTTATGGCAATATATGCAACATTGACTTCATCAATTCCATTCTGGGCTCTTTCTTCATTTCGGGTTTCTTTGTTTTGTCGTGTGCGTGTGTGCATATCATCCATGTCATGTCATCATGTGCATTGCATTGCATTCGTGTTGTCACTTGCACCCGGTCATACTTGTCTCTTCCCGTCGTCCGTTTCGAGTTCCGACACTCACACACGTGCCTGTGGCACCTCCAAGTCCTTCTTTCATATGTGGCCATGAAACATTCTCGGAACGAGGTGATACTTGTCATATGTTGTTGTTTTAGTACGTGGTGACCGCCTGTCAAGTTTCATCGCTTTTGGAGGTCGTTCGATACTCCAACGGTTAACCTAGTGGGCTAAAAGCTCCTCTTCCTTTTGGCCCATGACCCCCTACACAACAGCCCACTAACCCAGCACAACCACTCCCATCCTCTCAGTCGTCGGATCATGATCATGTGGGCGAAAACCGCTCCTCATTTGGACGTTCCTAGCTCCCTATGCCTATAAAAACGTCCACCCCCTCCTTTTTCGGGCAAACCCTAGCTCCTCCCTCCTCGCGCCGCCGGACACGTCCGGGACAGACCGGACACGTCCGCCCGGACGCACCGGATGACTCGCTTCCTGCCACGTGGTGAGCCCAGCCGCCGGCCGCCGCCTTCCACCGCGCGGGCCCGACGGGCCCGTCCCCGCCCCCCGCGGCCCGCTTCGCCTCGCCGCCAGCCTGCGGCTCCCACACCCGCCGCCTCTAGTCCCGCCATCGGGCGCCTCTGCCACCGGCCCCGACCTCGCCGGACCACCGCGCCACTCCGGCCGCCAGCGCCGCCACCCTCCGTCGCCGTTGCTCCCGCGTCCGCCGCCTCCCGTTGCTCACCTGCCGCCCTCCGTCGTCCTCCGCCCCGATCTGGGTCGACGCAACCCAGATCCGGCGACCGGCGACTCCGTCGGCCACCTCCGGTCAGAGGCGAGCTTCTCCTCATCGGCCTCGTCACGCGTCGCGGAGGACGACGCCTCGCCGGCCTGCTCTACTTTGCGAGCTCCTCCCGCGGCCCAAGTCCCGCCGGCCTCCAAGGCCCAGTGCGCCGGCCCGCTGCCTCCCCGTCCATTTGCGCCGAAGCCCAGGGTGAGCAGTCCTATTCCTCGCCCGTGCGTTTTATTGTTATTGTGCGCTCATGTGTTTTTTCGGAGTTAGTAAAATTGCTAAGTCCCTGGATCTGGTAATTTTATTGCCTCCTTCTCCATGTGGTAACTTTGTGCTCGTAGCTCCGTTTTACGCATATGATATGTCAGAATGTTCGTCTCGTCGTACTCTACATGTTAGTATTAGTTTCATGCATGTTAAAGTTCATCTAGTTGACTTAATCTTCATGGCAAGAGTGCATCGTGATGAAACTGTTTTAGTACTTATTCTCTATGTAAATTTGTTGGCATGTTCGTGACATAGTAACTTTGTGCATGTTGGTCCGAATTGAGTGAATGATATGTCCAAATGTTCATTGTGAAGTGCTCTACATGATGGTTGATGTAGCATTCATGTTAGGTGTCATATTGTCATGTTTATCTCTGTTGCAAAAGTGCATTTGACTGTAAGTTTCTGAATTTGTAATGAGATGATGTTTTGTCTTGCTTGTGTATATTAATCCATGTGTCATATGAGCTAGGTGTCAACATGAGTTTTGCTCTTTGGAACGTGCTCTACATGATTGATTCATTTTCATGCCATGATATGTCTTGACTTGAGTGTAACAAGCTTGTTATCATGTCATATTGTTGTTAAATTTCTGCTATGTGTGAATCTGTTATTTTTTATGCTATGTTTCCATGATGCCACCGTCATTGTGGTGCATGTTTAGAGTTGTCCAGTGGGTGTTCCTTGATGTATAGATTATGATCTAGCTATCCATGCACTTGTTTGCCATGATGCCATGTTGTAGCTTGTTATTATGAGGCCCTCAAGTTGCTATAAAATGTTCCTGACAGCATGCCCAAATTTTGCCAAGTCTGGATAAACTTTTGCACTTTTGCCATGATGTTTGGGACATGTTCTAGTATGTTGTAGAAGTATCCATGTGGTTATTATTGAAGATCATGTTATGTATGTTATTGCCATGCCTTTTTCTTGCATGATGGCTTGCTGTAACTTGTTGTTTTCATGCTATCAAGAGGCTATAAAATGTATCTGTCAGCATGTTAACAACAAGTTCAGTTTTGCCACGAGTATAGCTAGTGTTCCATGCAACCTATTTCAATGTTCTTGCCATGAGTAGCTTCTCAAATATGTCTTCTTGTTGTTGGTTGTCTTCATATGCCATGCTATGCTTTGAGTAGAGTTGCACAAGATTGCAAACATGCCTACTCGTTGTAATTTCTGCCATGCCTTGTATTTTTCACTAAGTCTGAGAATTCTGTAAATTTATTGCAACTTGCCATGCTAGTTTAATTGTGTTCCAGCAAGGTTTTGGGTGTGCTCTAAGTTCATGCTTGTTAAGTATCATGTCTATTTTACATCCATGCCTTTTGTCTCCATGTTTGGGTGTTGTAGCATAATTATTTCTTGCTCCAAAGATGTCATGTTGTTGTAAACTGCAGTTTTGCTTGAATCTTGTTTTGCTTGCCATTTGCAAACCGTGCATCCGTTTCGGGTGATCTTTATATCGATTTCAACCGAAATCGTCCAATCTATCCAGTGGCTTGCTTGGTTTCCCAAGATGAGGCCTTCTCCATGATCTTCTCCTTAGGCTCAAAAGTATCCTCATGCATACGCACATCATACTTGCATCCCATGATATGTCTTGCATCATGTTGATTGTGCATTGCATCGTGTTTGATATTGTGCCATTGTTGTGTTCTTGTGTTGAGTAGAGCCGGGAGCCGTTTCGGAGTTCGAGGTTCCTTCCGAGGCTGAGTTTGAGGAGCAAGGTTACGATCCCTCCATGGAATCAACATGCAACATGACCATTCCCCGATATCACTTCTATCTTTGCCTATGCTATATGCCTCGTTCTTTAGATCTTGCCTCGATGCCTATTCCTGTTTCTCAGCCCTCCTATTGTTGCCATGAAACTCTCTAACCACCTTCCTAGCAAACCGTTGTTTGGCTAAGTACGCATCGCTCAGCCCCTCTTATAGCGTTGTTAGTTGCAGGCGAAGTTTTGAAGATTGCTCCATGATGAAGTTGTTGTTGGGATATCACAATATATAAATAATACCTGTTAAACTAATTCACCTATATATTGGTAATGGGTGGAAGGCTAAGCCGTTGTGCTTGGTGTTTTGTTCCACTCATGCCACCCTAGGAACCGATGAACCAGTGTTATGTTCCTTGATTTTGCGTTCCTAACACGGTTGGGGTTTATGGGCCCCCCTCGATAATTCGCTCTGTGCTAAAGCTTTTTCCAGCAAGGCCCAACATTGGTTATACATTTGCATAACAACTAAAATTTTGCATAGGGACTAGCTACCCCATGGACTTAATTAACAACCCGGGCCAGTGCTCCTCATGAGTGCTGGTCCAAACTGGGCGGACTGCAGGGCCACCTTGGGAAAACCCGAGGTCTCGTATTTTCCTGTAGGCTGACCTATCCGGTCGTGGCCTGAGACGAGATACGTGCGGCTACTATCAGGGTGTCGGCACGTCGGGAGGTCTTGCTGGATTAGTTTTACCTTTGTCGAAATATCTTGAGCACGTGATTCCGAGAATACTCGGGTCTTCCCACTTTGGAGTTGCGACTCCGCAGATCATTAGCTTATGATGGGCTAAGTTGGGACACCCCTGCAGGGTTTGATCTTTTGAAAGTCGTGCCCGTGGTTATGTGGCAGATGGGATTTTTTTAATATCCGATTGTAGATAACTTGAAACCTTATTCATGAATACACTACCTGCGTGAGATACCGTGATGGTCTCTTTCCGAAGGGCTTCGGGAAGTGAACACGGTGGGGTTATGTTTGATCGTGAGTAGCTAGGATCACTTCTTGATCTACTTGGCGATCGTTGGCACTTGTTCTCTTCTTGCTCTAAACTCGTAAGCTAGTGCTTAGTGCTTGCTGCAACCCTTGTTTATAGCCTTTCCACACCTAAGGCTTTGTAGTTTTGATACCAAGGAACGGGATTGCTGAGTCCTCTGTGTCTCATAGATTAAACACACACCAGATGCAGGTACCGTTGAGAACTATGCAGGAGATGGTTCAGAGTTGTACTCGGAGTTCAATGAAGTGCGTGGACGTTACTATGTGTCTTATCCTGACGATCAGTAGTGGTTCTTACTAGGAGGATCCGGGCTTGTGTTTTATGATATCTTCTCGTTTGGATTTCGTCCGTAGTCGGACCCTAATGTTCTTTGGATGATGTATACTATTGTATTCATTTGTGTGACGTGGCGAGTGTAAGCCAACTATCATTTTACACTTCCATCCCTGAATTTTACATGAGTTGTGCAAAGATACCATAGTTGAGATCATTCTAGTATGCGTTTCTGTCCTTTGAGTCATGCCTCGACATGTGGGGGACATAGCCGCATACTGGGCATTACACAGTGCCCAGAGAAATTATGCTACTATTGAAAAAGAATTTTTAACAGTTGTATTTGCTTGTGATAAGTTCAGACCTTATATTATTGGTTCTAAAGTAACTGTTCACACTGATCATGCTGCTATTAAATATCTTATGGAAAAGAAAGATGCTAGACCTAGACTTATTAGATGGGTTATCTTGCTACAAGAATTTGATTTGCATATAACTGATAGAAAGGGAGTTGAGAACCCCGTTGCAGACAACTTATCTAGGTTAGAGAATGTTCTTGATGACCCACCACCTATTGATGATACCTTTCCTGATGAACAATTGGCTGTCATAAATACTTCTCGAACTGCTCCATGGTATGCTGATTATGCTAATTATATTTTCGCTAAATTTATACCACCTAGTTTCACATACCAACAAAAGAAAAAGTTTTTCTATGATTTAAGACATTACTTCTAGGATGACCCACACCTTTATAAGAAAGGAGTGAATGGTATTATTAGACATTGTGTACGTGAGCACGAACATGAACAGATCCTACGCAAGTGTCACTCTGAGGCTTATGGAGGACACCATGCTGAAGATAGAACTGCACATAAGGTACTGCAATCTGGTTTTTATTGGCCTACTCAATTCAAGGATGCCCGTAAGTTTGTCTTGTTTTGTGATGAATGTCAAAGAATTGGTAATATTAGTAGACGTCAAGAAATGCCTATGAACTATTCACTTGTTATTGAACTATTTGATGTTTGGGGCTTTGATTATATGGGACCGTTTCCTTCCTCTAATGGGCATACACATATTTTAGTTGTTGTTGATTACGTTACTAAGTGGGTAGAAGCTATTCCAACTAGTAGTGTTGATCATAACACCTCTATTAAGATGCTTAAAGAAGTTATCTTTCTGAGGTTTGGAGTCCCTAGATACTTAATGACTGATGGTGGTTCACATTTTATTCATTGTGCTTTTCGTAAAATGCTTGCTAAGTATGATGTTAATCATAGGATTGCATCCCCTTACCACCCACAGTCTAGTGGTCAAGTAGAACTGAGTAACAGAGAGCTGAAATGAATTTTGCAAAAGACGGTTAATAGATCTAGAAAGAATTGGTCCAAGAAACTTGATGATGCATTATGGGCTTATAGAACTGCATATAAAAATCCTATGGGAATGTCTCCCTATAAAATGGTTTATGGAAAAGCATGTCACTTACCTCTCGAACTAGAACATAAGGCATATTGGGCTGTTAAAGAGCTCAATCATGATTTCAAACTTGCCCGTGAGAAGAGGTTATTTGACATTAGCTCACTTGATAAATGGAGAACCCAGGCCTATGAAAATGCCAAATTGTTTAAAGAAAAAGTTAAAATATGGCATGGAAAAAGGATACAAAAGCGTGAGTTTAATGTAGGTGATTCTGTTTTGCTATACAACTCTCGTTTAAGGTTTTTAGCAGGGAAACTTCTCTCTAAATGGGAAGGTCCTTACGTTATTGAGGAGGTCTATCATTCCGGTGCCATAAAAATCAACAACTTCGAAGGCACAAATCGGAAGGTGGTGAACGGTCAAAGAATCTAACATTATATCTCAGGTAATCCCATAAATGTTGAAACCAATGTTATTGAAACCGTAAACCCGGAGGAATACATAAAGGAGACTTTCCAAAATGATTTAGACTCCAAAAATGAAGAGGTATGTGGTACGGTAAGTAAACCGACTCCAAAACACTTCTAATGGCAATTTTTCTCCGTTTTGGAATATTTAAGAAAATAGGAAAATAAGAAGTAGTCCGAACGGGACATGAGGCGTCCACGAGGTTGGAGGGCGCGCCCTCCCCCCCTCTGAGCGCCCTCCTACCTCGTGGGCACCTCGTGTGCCCTCCGGACTCTGTTTTCTTGCTCGATACTTCTTTTGGTCGGTAAAAATTCAATATATAATCTCCCGAAGGCTTTGACCACGGTACCACGACAAAATCCTCTATTTTTGTTTCGAGTTGTTTCTGCTGTAGATTAGAGCAATATGTCGTCCCAGGATTCAGAGGGAGAAAGCTATGTGGCTGATTTCCTTGCAGACCCTAAGGTCTACGGGGACATGGAGCATTGTGGTTGGACCATGGAGGAAGAAGAAGACTATGATCCTAGGGGAAAGGAGGAGACATGCTCAATTGAAGATGAAGTCCCATTACCTCAACCTGGAGACATGCATGTGGAGTTCAAAAAGTCAAGCCTCCTTGATAGAGCAAAGAAACCTAAGATCGAGTTTATCCCTATTCGCCTGTTGCAGGAGAACAAGCAGGAGATCGATGACCTAAGGGAGCTAAATTCTATCCTCAAGCGCAAATTAAGGAACAAGCCTACATCATCAACAACTCCATCATCACTACCTCCGACATAAAAACATGGGTATGGGCACTCCCCTTGGCAACCGATATCGTATCACCATCACACTCCTATCTTTACCGTTTTTCTTAGTTCGATCCTTTTGGTAATATCTTGATCTAGTAGAATAAAGTTTAGTGTGATCTAGTTGTGAGCTTTTTTTATGATATTTATCTATGTAATTGAGTCCGTGAGCCATATATAATAAAAATTAGTTTTGAATCAAGGGATTGATTATCTCACCATGATCATGAGAAAATAAAAGAAGAAAAAAAAGAATCAAAGAGATCATATTGATCTTATGGGGAGTAATGACTTCACATATAGAGGGTATGATGAATAAAAATTGTTGAGAGTTGACAAACATAGTTTTGGTCATCGTTGCAATTAATAGGAAGTAATAAAGAAAGAGAGGTATTTACATATAAATATACTATCTTGGACATCTTTTATGATTGTGAGCACTCATTAAAATATGACTTGCTAAAGAGTTGATGTTGGACAAGGAAGACAACGTAATGGGTTATGTTTTCTTATATCTGAAATAAAGTATATTGTAATGGATCATCCAACATGTTGATCTTGCATTTCCCCCTCAAGCTAGCCAAACTCCTTGCACCAAGTAGAGATACTACTTGTGCTTCCAAACATCCTTAAACCCAGTTTTGCCATGAGAGTCCACCATATATACCTATGGATTGAGAAAGATCCTTCAAGTAAGTTATCATTGTTGCAACTCTCTAAATATGTATGATCTATTTGTGTGGAGAAAATAAACTTTATACGATCTTGTGATATGGAAGCAATAAAAATGACGGATTGCATAATAAAGGTCCATATCACAAGTGGCAATATAAGTGACATTCTTTTGCGCTAAGATTTTGTACATCCAACCATTAAAGCACACGACAACCTCTGCTTCCCTCTGTGAAGGGCCTATCTATTGTTCTTACCTTATACAAGAGTCATGGTGATCTTCACCTTTACTTTTTACATTTTATCCTTTGGCAAGCACATTGTGTTGGAAAGATCCTGACATATATACCCAATTTGATGTAAACTATCATGAACTATTATTGTTGACACTACCCTTGAGGTAAAAGGTTGGGAGGCAACACTATAAGCCCTTATCTTTCTCTGTGTCCGATTAAAACTCTATACCCATAAGTATTGCGTGAGTGTTAGCAATTGTGATAGACTAAATGATAGTTGAGTATGTGGACTTGCTGAAAAGCTCTGATATTGACTCTTTCCGATATTATGATAAATTGCAATTGCTTCAATGACTGAGATCATAGTTTGTTAGTTTTCAATGAAGTTTCTCATTCATACTTGACATTGTGATATATATATATATATATATATATATATATATATATATATATATATATATATATATGTGTGTGTGT
>LR738712.1:469756272-469827577 GCA_902687465.1 Secale cereale | reverse complement strand
TGATCATGATGCCCTCGTGTTCGTATTTTATTTTATCGACACCTCTATCTCTAAACATGTGGACATAGTTTTTGATATGGGCTTCCGCTTGAGGACAAGCGAGGTTTAAGCTTGGGGGAGTTGATACATCCATTATGCATCATGCTTTTATATTGATGTTTATTCCGTTATGGGCTGTTATTACACATTATGTCACAATACTTATGCCTTTTCACTCTTATTTTACAAGGTTTACATGAAGAGGGAGAATGTCGGCAGCTGGAATTCTGGGCTGGAAAAGGAGCAAATATTGGAGACCTATTCTGCACAACTGAAAAAGCCCTGAAACTCCACGGAAGTCAGTTTTGGAATAAATTAAATATCGAGCGAAGAAAGCACCAGAGGGGGGCCACCCACCGTCCGCGAGGGTGGGGGGCGCGTCCTACCCCCATGGGCGCGCCCCCTGCCTCGTGGGCCACCTGGCAGCTCCTCGATGCCCATCTTCTAGTCTAAGGTGTCTTTTGCCCTGGAAAATATCATAAGGAGGCTTTCGGGACGAAGCACCGCCGTCTCGAGGCGGAACCTTGGCGGAACCAATCTAGAGCTCCGGCAGAGCTGTTCTGCTGGGGAAACTTCCCTCCGGGAGGGGGGAAATTGTCACCATCGTCATCACCATCGATCCTCTCATCAGGAGGGTGTCAATCTCCATCAACATCTTCACCGACATCATCTCCTCTCAAACCATAGTTCATCTCTTGTATCCAATCTTTGTTTCAAAACCTCAGATTGGTACCTGTGGGTTGCTAGTAGTGTTGATTACTCCTTGTAGTTGATGCTAGATGGTTTATCCGGTGGAAGATCATATGTTGAGATCCATTATGCATATTAATATCCCTCTGATTATGAATATGAATATGATTTGTGAGTAGTTACGTTCGTTCCTGAGGACATGGGAGAAGTCTTGCTATAAGTAGTCATGTGAATTTGGTATTCGTTCGATATTTTGATGAGATGTATGTTGTCTTTCCTCTAGTGGTGTCATGTGAACGTCGACTACATGACACTTCACCATTGTTTGGGCCAAGAGGAAGGCATTGTGAAGTAATAAGTAGATGATGGGTTGCTAGAGTGCCAGAAGCTTAAACCCTAGTTTATGCATTGCTTCGTAAGGGGCTGATTTGGATCCATATGTTTCATGCTATGGTTAGGTTTACCTTAATACTTATTTCGTAGTTGCGGATGCTTGCAATAGAGGTTAATCATAAGTGGGATGCTTTTCCAAGTAAGGGCAGCACCCGAGCACCGGTCCAACCACATACCAAATTATCAAAGTAACGAACGGGAATCATATGAGCGTGATGAAAACTAGCTTGACGATAATTCCCATGTGTCCTCGGGAGCGCTTTCCTTTATATAAGAGTTTGTCCAGGCTTGTCCTTTGCTACAAAAAGGATTAGGCCATATTGATGCACCTTATTTACTTTTATTACTTGTTACTTGTTACCAATTAATTTATCACAAAACTATCTATTATCGATAATTTCAGTGCTTGCAGAGAATACCTTACTGAAAATTGCCTATCATTTCCTTCTGCTCCTCGTTTGGTTCGACACTCTTACTTATCGAAAGTACTACGATAGATCCCCTACACTTGTGGGTCATCAAGACTCTTTTCTGGCGCCGTTGTCGGGGAGTGAAGCACCTTTGGTAAGTGGTATTTGGTAAGGAAAAATTTATATAGTGTGCTGAAATTTACTATCACTTGTTACTATGGCACATAGTCCTCTGAGGGGCTTGTTCGGGGTATCTTCACCCCGACCAGTAGAGCAAAGAGTTGCTCCTCAACCTACTGAACCTACTGAAAATGTTTACTTTGAAATTCCTTTGGTAATCCCTTTACAGGAGATGGAACATTGCATCCCGATTTACACCTAATCTATGTGGATGAAGTTTGTGGATTATTAGCTTGCAGGTCTGCCCGAAGATGTGATCAAGAAGAAGGTCTTCCCTTTATCTTTGAAGAGAAAGGCATTGACATGGTTTAGGCTATGCAATGATATTGGATCATGGAACTACAACCGATAGAAATTGGAATTTCATCAGAAGTTTTATCCTATGCATCAGGTCCATCATGATCGTAATTATATATATAATTTTGGGCCTCGCGAAGGAGAAAGTATCGCTCAAGCATGGGGGAGGCTTAAGTCAATGTTATATTCATGCCCCAATAATGAGCTTTCAAGAGAAATTATTATTCGAAAAAATTATGCTCGGCTTTCTCTCGCTAATCGCTCCATGCTCGATACTTCTTGCACTGGTTCTTTTATGATGAAGACTATTGAATTCAAATGGGATTTATTGGAAAGAATTAAACGCAACTATGAAGATTGGGATCTCGATGAAGGTAAGGAGTCAGGTATAACACCTAAGTTTGGTCGTGTTAAATCTTTTATGGATACCGATGTTTTTCGTGAATTTAGCACTTAATATGGACTTGACTCTGAGATAGTAGCTTCTTTTTGTGAATCATTTGCTACTCATGTTGACCTCCCTAAGGAGAAGTGATTTAAATATCATCCTCCCATTGAAGTCAAAGTAGTTAAACATGTTAAAGTTGAAGAAAAGACTATTACTTATAATGTTGATCCTACTGTCCCTACTGCTTATATTGAGAAACCACCCTTCCCTGCTAGAATAAAGGATCATGCTAAAGCTTCAACTATGGTTCGTAAGAGTAATACTAGAACACCTACACCCTCAGAGCAAATTAAAGTTAAACCTAGTGTTGCTATGGTTAAGGATCTCTTGTTTGATGATATTGATGGGCATGTTATTTACTTCTATGATGAAGCTGCTAGAATTGCTAGACCCGATACTAAAAATAAACATAGACTTGTTGTAGGCATGCCCGCTATTTCTGTTAAAATAGGAGATCCTTGCTATCATGGCTTATGTGACATGGGTGCTAGTGCTATTGCAATACCTCATTCCTTATATGAAGAAATTATACACGATATTGCACCTGCTGAGCTAGAAGGTATTGAAGTTACTATTAAGCTTGCCAATAGAGACACTATTTCACCAGTTGGGATTGTTAGAGATGTTGAAGTCTTGTGTAGGAAAGTTAAATACCCTACTGAGTTTCTTGTTCTTGGTTCCCCACAAGATGACTTTTGCCCCATTATATTTGATAGACCCTTCTTGAATACTGTTAATGCTAAGATAGACGGCAAAAAGGATGTTGTTACTATTGGGTTAGGGGATATGTCTCATGATTTTAACTTTGCTAAATTCCGTAGACAACCCCATGATAAAGAGTTGCCCAGTAAGGATGAAATTATTGGTCTTGCTTCTATTGTCGTACCTCCTAACGACCCTTTAGAACAATATCTACTAGACCATGAAAATGATATGTATATGAATGAGAGAAGGGAAATAGATGAAATATTCTTTAAACATGGACCTTTATTGAAACACAACTTGCATGTTGAAATTCTAGGGGATCCTCCTCCACCCAAGGATGATCCTGTGTTTGAACTCAAACCATTACCTGATACTCTAAAGTATGCCTATCTTGATGAAAATAAGATATATCCTGTTATTATTAGTGCTAACCTTTCAGAGCATTAGTCCCACTCTATGCCAACACAAACTAAAATAGGAGAAAGACGATAAACCGGTTGTTGATAACCAACGACAGTTAAATCCTAGGATGAAAGAAATGGTAAGAAAAGAAATACTGAAGCTTCTAGAGGTAGGTATAATTTATACAGTAGCTGATAGTCAGTGGGTTAGTCCTGTCCATTGTGTTCCTAAGAAGGGAGGTATTACTATTGTTCCTAATGATAAAGATGAATTGATCCCACAAAGAATTGTTACAGGCTATAGAATGGTAATTGATTTCCGCAAATTAAATAAAGCTACTAAAAAGGATCATTACCCTCTACCTTTTATTGATCAAATGCAAGAAATATTATCCAAACATACTCATTTTTGCTTTCTAGATGGCTATTTTGGTTTCTCTCAATTACCTGTGTCAAAAGAGGATCAAGAAAAGACCACTTTTACTTGCCCTTTCGGTACCTTTGCATATAGACGTACGCCTTTTGGTTTATGTAATGCACATGCTACCGTTCAAAGATGCATGATGGCTATATTCTCTGATTTTTGAGAAAAGATTGTTGATGTTTCCATGGATGATTTTTCTGTTTATGGAACTTTGATGATTGCTTGAGCAACCTTGATCGAGTTTTGCTGAGATGTGAAGAAACTAATCTTGTCTTGAATTGGGAAAAGTGTCACTTTATGGTTAATGAAGGTATTGTCTTGGGGCATAAAATGTCTGAAAGAGGTATTGAAATTGATAAAGCTAAAGTTCATGCTATTGAAAAGATGTCGTGTCCCAAGGACATCAAAGGTATAAGAAGTCTCATTGGTCATGCCGGTTTTTATAGGAGGTTCATTAAGGACTTCTCAAAAATCTCCAGGCCTCTGACTAACCTCTTACAAAAAGATGTTCCTTTTGTTTTTGATGATGATTGTGTAGAAGCATTTGAAATACGTAAGAAAGCATTGATCTCTGCACCTATTGTCTAGCCTCCTGATTGGAATTTACCATTTGTAATTATGTGTGATGCTAGTGATTAAGCTGTAGGTGTAGTTCTAGGACAAAGAGTTGATAATAAATTAAATGTTATCCAATATGCTAGTAAAACTCTAGACAGTGCCTAGAGAAATTATACTACTACTGAAAAAGAATTTTTAGCAGTTGTATTTTCTTGTGCATATTATTGATAGAAAGGGAGTTCAGAACCCCGTTGCAGACAACTTATCTAGGTTAGAGAATGTTCTTGATGACCCACTACCTATTGATGATACCTTTCCTGATGAACAATTGGTTATCATAAATAAATCTCGAACTGCTCCATGGTATGCTGATTATGCTAATTATATTGTCGCTAAATTTATACCACCTACTTTCATATACCAGCAAAAGAAAAAGTTTTTCTATGATTTAAGACATTATTTCTGGGATGACCCACACCTTTATAAAGGAGTGGATGGTATTATTAGACTTTGTGTACCTGAGCATGAACAGGAACAAATCCGACGCAAGTGTCACTCTGAGGGTTATGGAGGACACCATTCTGGAGATAGAACTGCACATAAGGTACTGCAATCTGGTTTTTATTGGCCTACTCTCTTCAAGGATGCCCGTATGTTTGTCTTGTATTGTGATGAATGTCAAAGAATTGGTAATATTTGTAGACGTCAAGAAATGCCTATGAACTATTCACTTGTTATTGAACCATTTGATGTTTGGGGCTTTGATTATATTGGACTGTTTCCTTCCTCCAATGGGTATACACATATTTTAGTTGCTATTGATTATGTTACTAAGTGGGTTATTTGACATTAGCTCACTTCATGAATGGATAACCCAGGCCTATGAAAATGCCAAATTGTTTAAATAAAAAGCTAAAAGATGGCATGACAAAAGGATACAAAAGCGTGAGTTTAATGCAGGTGATTATGTTTTGCTATACAACTCTCGTTTAAGATTTTTTTTTGCAGGGAAACTTATCTCTAAATGGGAAGGTCCTTACGTTATCGAGGATGTCTATCGTTCCGGTGCCATAAAACTCAATTACTTTGAAGGCACAAATCCGAAGGTGGTGAACGGTCAAAGAATCAAACATTATATCTCAGGTAATCCCATAAATGTTGAAACCAATGTTATTGAAACTGTAACCCCGGAATAATACATAAGGGACACTTTCCAGAACAACTCAAACTCCGAAAACGAAGAGGTATGTGGTACGGTAAGTAAACCGACTCCAAAACAGTTCTAATGGCAATTTTTCTCCGTTTTGGAATATTTGAGAAAATAGGAAAATGAGAAGTAGTCCGAACAGGACACGAGGCGTCCACGAGGGTGGAGGGCGCGCCCTACCCCCTGTGCGCACCCTCCTACCTCGTGGGCACCTCGTGTGCCCTCCGGACTCCGTTTTCTTGTACGATACTTCTTTTGGTCAGTAAAAATTCATTATATAATCCTCCGAAGGTTTTGACCTCGGTACCACGACAAAATCCTCTGTTTTTGTTTCTAGTTGTTTCTGCCGCAGATTAGAGCAATATGTCGTCCCAGGATTCGGAGGGAGAAAGCTATGTGGCGGATTTCCTTGCAGACCCTAAGGTCTACGGGCACTTGGAGCATTGTGGTTGGACCATGGAGGAAGAAGAACACTATGATCCTAGGGGAAAGGAGGAGACGAGCTCAGATGAAGATGAAGTCCCATTACCTCAACCCAGGGACATGCATGTGGAGTTCAAAAAGTCAAGCCTCCCTGATAGAGCAATGAAACCTAAGATCGAGTTTATCCCTTTTCGCCTCTTGTAGGAGAACAAGCAGGAAATCGATGACCTAAGGGAGAAAAATTCTACCATCAAGCACAAATTAAGGAGGAAGCCAACATCATCAAGAACTCCATCATCACTACCTCCGACATAAACACATGGGTATGGGCACTCGCCTTAGCAACTGCCAAGCTTGGGGGAGGTACCCCGGTATCGTATGACCATCACCCTCCTATCTTTACCTTTTTTCTTAGTTCGATCCTTTTCGTCATATCTTGATCTAGTAGAATAAGGTTTAGTATGATCTAGTTGTGAGCTTTGCTTTATGATCTTTATCTATGTAATCGGGTCCGTGAGCTATATATAATAAAAATTAGTTTCGAGTCAAGGGCTTGATTATCTCACCATGATGATGAGAGAATAAAAGAAAGAAGAAAAACGAATCTAAGAGATCATATTGATATTATGGGGAGTAGTGACTTCACATAGAGGGTATGATGAATAAAAAATGTTGAGAGTTGACAAACATAGTTTTGGTCATCGTTGCAATTAATAGGAAGTAATAAAGAAAGAGAGGTTTTCACATATAAATATACTATCTTGGACATCTTTTATGATGGTGAGCACTCATTAAAATATGACTTGTTAAAGAGTTGATGTTGGACAAGGAAGACAATGTAATGGGTTATGTTTTCTTATATCTGAAATAAAGTATATTTTAATGGATCATCCAACATGTTGAGCCTGCCTTTCTCCCTCATGCTAGCCAAACTCCTTGCACCAAGTAGTGATACTACTTGTGCTTCCAAACATCCTTAAACCCCGTTTTGCCATGAGAGTCCACCATATATACCTATGGATTGAGTAAGATCCTTCAAGTAAGTTGTCATTGTTGCAACTCTCTAAATATGTATGATCTATTAGTGTGGAGAAAATAAACTTTATACGATCATGTGATATGGAAGCAATAAAAATGTCGGACTGCATAATAAAGGTCCATATCACAATTGGAAATATAAAGTGACGTTCTTTTTCGCTAAGATTTTGTACATCCAACCATAAAAGGACATGACAACCTTTGCTTCCCTCTACGAAGGGCCTATCTATTGTTCTTACCTTATACAAGAGTCATGGTGATCTTCACCTTTCCTTTTTACATTTTATCCTTTGGCAAGCACATTGTGTTGGAAAGACCCTGACATATATACCCAATTAGATGTAAGCCATCATGAACTATTATTGTGGACATTACCCTTGAGGTAGAAGGTTGGGAGGCAACACTATAAGCCCCTCTCTTTCTATGTGTCCGATTAAAACTCTATACCCATAAGTATTGCATGAGTGTTAGCAATTGTGAAAGACTAAATGATAGTTGAGAATGTGGACTTGCTGAAAAGCTCTTATATTGACTCTTTCCGATATTATGATAAATTGCAATTGCTTCAATGACCGAGATCATAGTTTGTTAGTTTTGAATGAAGTTTATGATTCATACTTGACATTGTGAATAGATTGTTACTTTAGCATAAGAAATCATATGACAATATATATATATGTGTTGATGTTATAAGAATGATCATGATGCCCTCATGTCCGTATTTTATTTTATCAACACCTCTATCTCTAAACATGTGGACATAGTTTTTGATATCGGCTTCCGCTTGAGGATAAGCGAGGTCTAAGCTTGGGGGTGTTGATACGTCCATTTTGCATCATGCTTTTATATTGATGTTTATTGCATTATGGGCTATTATTACACATTATGTCACAATACTTACGCATTTTCTCTCTTATTGTACAAGGTTTACATGAAGAGGGAGAATGCCGGCAGCTGGATTTCTGAGCTGGAAAAAGAGCAAATATTGGAGACCTATTCTGCACAACTCAAAAAGCCCTGAAACTCCATGGAAGTCAGTTTTGGAATATATAAAAAATATCGGGCGAAGAAAGCACCAGAGGGGGGCCACCCACCGTCCACGAGGGTGGGGTGCGCGCCCTACCCCCTAGGCGCGCCCCTTGCCTCATGGACCACCTGGCAGCCCCTTGATGCCCATCTTCTGGTATAAGGTGTCTTCCACCCTAGAAAAAAATCATAAGGAGGCTTCCGGGAGGAAGCACTGTCGTCTCGAGGTGGAACCTTGGCGAAACCAATCTTGGGCTCCGGCGGAGCTGTTCTGTTGGGGAAACTTCCCTCCGGGAGGGGGAAATCATCACCATCTTCATCACCATCGATGCTCTCATCGGGAGGGGGTAAATCTCCATCAATATCTTCACCAGCACCATCTCCTCTCAAACCGTAGTTCATCTCTTGTATCCAATCTTTGTATCAAAACCTCAGATTGGTACCTATGGGTTGCTAGTAATGTTGATTACTCCTTGTAGGTTATGCTAGTTGGTTTATCCGGTGGAAGATCGTATGTTCAGATCCATTATGCATATTAATATCCCTATGTTTATGAACATGAATATTATTTGTAAGTAGTTACGTTTGTTCCTGAGGACATGGGAGAAGTATTGCTATAAGTAGTCATGTGAATTTGGTATTCATTCGATATTTTGATGAGATGTATGTTGTCTTTCCTCTAGTGGTGTCATGTGAACGTCGACTACATGACACTTCATCATAGTTTGGGCCTAGAGGAAGGCATTGGGAAGTAATAAGTAGATGATGGGTTGCTAGAGTGACATGAACGTAAACCCTAGTTTATGTGTTGCTTCGTAAGGGGCTGATTTGGATCCATATGTTTCATGATATGGTTAGGTTTACCTCAATACTTCTTTTGTAGTTGCGGATGCTTGCAATAGAGGTTGATCATAAGTGGGATGTTTGTCCAAGTGAGGGCAGCACCCAAGCACCGGTCCACCCACATACCAAATTATCAAAGTAACGAACGCGAATCATATGAGCGTGATGAAAACTAGCTTGATGATAATTCCCATGTGTCCTCGGTAGCGCTTTCCTTTATATAAGAGTTTGTCCAGGCTTGTACTTTGCTACAAAAAGGATTGGGCCATATTGCCGCACCTTATTTACTTTTATTACTTGTTACTTGTTACCAATTACCTTATCACAAAACTATTTGTTACCGATAATTTCAGTGCTTGGAGAGAATACCTTACTGAAAACTGCCTATCATTTCCTTCTGCTCCATGTTGGGTTCGACACTCTTACTTATCAAAAGGACTACGATAGATCCCCTGCATTTGTGGGTCATCACATGTGCATACTGCGTGTACTCCCTAGGCCCAAGCCGTCCGAGCGACGTACGAAAAGGCTTTTAAGGGGGTGGGGCCTAGAGTTCACAAAGGCCGGGCATGTTGCGCTTGCCGCCCTATAGTGGGAAAAATCACTTCGCCGCGCAGTCACTTCTTGTTTACGACCATAATGAAATGTTGTAAAAGCAGGCGACTCCTTGCTTCCCGCGCCTGATGCTTGGGGAAGCGGGAAGGAGCGGAGGCCATGCAGTAACTCCTAGACAATAGCCTTCTCCCTTTCCCTGCTTATAAAATGTGGGGAGGGGAAGATTTTTATGCTGTTCCACTTCTTCCTTCTTCACCTTCTCCATCCTTTGCGCTATTCTCCCAATCACCTCCAGCTCAGAACACCTCCACCGAACTTGACGGTCATGCCGCCCGCTCACAATCTTGTTCGCGAGGTGGCGCAGCTGCACCAAGAACTGGGCACCAGGGAGGCCAAGCTGGAGGCGAAGGATGAGGCGCTAGCGGAGAAGGATGCCGCATTGAGTGACCTCCGTAGCCGCGCTCTCGACATGTTGATGTGGCACGAGCGGGAGAATGGAGAGCTCCAGGCATGGCTCCGCAAAAACCATGACGGAGCTGTAGGAGGTGAGGGGTAACCTCACCTAGTAGACCCTTTGAATTTCCTGCATGTTGGCACGAGGGTGTCATGAGCAGGACGAAATCCACGAGCGCCTCGATGATATGTTGGTGGAGATCGGTGAGCAGTATGAGCTCTTGTGCGAGGTCTATCGTTAGGCAAGCAGTGTAATGATTTGCCCTGCTCAACTCATACCACCACCACGCCGACTTCAATGAGCATCGGGTGGCGGACCTCATCAGTTTCTTCTGCCATCTGGTGGACGAGCTAACCGACCTTCACGAGGAGGTGGGCGATAACCTAGAGAAGGAGAAAGCACGGGCTGCCGTAGTGGTGGCGTCGTGTATTCTCTCTGCGCTTGTTATGTCTCCAATGTATCTATACTTCTTGATTGTTCCATGTTGTTATATTATCATTCTTGGATGTTTTATAATCAGTTTTAGTCATTTTATATCATTTTTTGGTACTAACCTATTGGCATAGTGCCAAGTGCCAGTTGCTATTTTCTGCATGTTTTTTACACCGCAGGAAATCAATACCAAATGGAGTCCAAACGCAGAGAAACTTTTGGTGGATTTTTTTCGACCAGAAGACATCCAATGGGCCGGAGAAGCGCAGGGCATGCTACGAGGGGAGCACAACCCACCACGGCGCCAGAGGAGGCCCAGGTGTGCCCTGGTGGGTTGTGCCCACCTCGGGTGCCCCTCGGGCTGCCTCTTTGCTCTATAAATACCCAAATATTCCAGAAACCCTAGGGGAGTCGACGAAAATCAATTCCAGCCGCCGCATAGTCCAGAACCACCAGATCCAATCTAGACACCATCACGGAGGGGTTCACCACTTCCATTGGTGCCTCTCCGATGATGCGTGGGTAGTTCTTTGTAAACCTACGGGTCCGTAGTTAGTAGCTAGATGGCTTCCTCTCTCTCGTTTGATTCTTAATACAATGGTCTCTTGGAGATCCATATGATATAACTCTTTTTGCGGTGTGTTTGTTGGGATCCGATGAACTTTGAGTTTATGATCAGATCTATCTTTTTATATCCATGAACATTATTGGAGTCTTCTTTGATCTCTTATATGCATGATTGCTTATAGCCTCGTATTTCTTCTCCGATATTTGTGTTTTGTTTGGCGAACATGATCTATTTATCTTGCAATGGGAAGAGGTGCTTTCTAGTGGGTTCGATCTTACGGTGCTTGATCCCAGTGACAGAAGGGGAACCGGCACGTATGTATCGTTGCTACTAAGGATAAAACAATGGGGTCAATTTCTACATAAATAGATCTTGTCTACATCATGTCATCGTTATTATTGCATTACTCCGTTTTTCCATGAACTTAATACACTAGATGCATGTTGGATAGCAGTCGATGTGTGGAGTAATAGTAGTAGATGCAGGCAGGAGTCGGTCTACTAATCTTGGACGTAATGCCTATATAATGATCATTACCTGGATATCGTCATGATTATTTGAAGTTCTATCAATTGCCCAACAGTAATTTGTTCACCCACCGTTTGCTATTTTCTCGAGAGAAGCCACTAGTGAAACTTACGGCCCCCGGGTCTCTTTCTCATATTATTTGCCTTTGCGATCTACTTTTCTTTTGCTTTTATTTTCATATCTATTAAACCAGAAATACAAAAATACCTTGCTGCAATTTATCTTATTTGGTGTTCGATCTATCAATATTTAGAACTCTCTCACATATGTTTGCCTATCTCTGGGCGACGTTACCCGAAAAGGATTGACAACCCCTTTTACACGTCGGGTTGCGAGTATTTGTTATTTGTGTGGAGGTGCCGCTTATGTTGTGTTGCTTGGTTCTCCTACTGGTTCGATAACCTTGGTCTCATCACTGAGGGAAATACCTACCGTTGCTGTGGTGCATCATCCCTCCCTCTTTGGGGAAATACCGACGTACTTCTAGCAAGCATTAGTGCTCCACCACCGCAACCCCTTTCTGCCTGGTGGATGCCATCACGGAGGTGCTGGCGCTTGCGGGTCATGCACGATCGTTGAGGGCAATGGCGTGCCATGTGTCTGCGATGGTGCCGGTGGAGAAGGACGGGGACTACAGTGTCCCTTGAGTGCCACCGGAGAGGGTGAACTTCTTGGCGAGGATGATGGCTTCATAGAAGGGTGAAGCCATCCCCCGAAAGGCGCGCCGCCAAGTCCATCGCGCCACCGCTATCACCATCGGCCGATGGAGTGCCTTTTGCTTTAGTTTGAATTCATGTTTAAGGAATCTAATCCATCGATGTAGCTGCACAATAGTATGAAGGATTTTTCGTTAAATATGTGTATCTTAGTTCGTGAGAACTTAAGGATTGCTTGCAAGGATCCTGCATATCTTTTGCTAAGTGTGTGCATACACCATTCTTCCCGGGTTTCGTAGTATAATCAGTAGAATCCCACGTAGCCAGGGTAACTGCCTCCGATCATGAGGACAACATGACGCAAATACGTTAGAGTAGGTTCGAACGCATCGTGTTTGCTTTGCTTTTTGGGGCGACAGAGCATTCCCGGGAGCAGGTCACGGGAAGCCCCTATTTTACGGCCGGGACTGGTATACGTCGATGCAATTCCGAGAAAGGAACAACCTCAATGCATGTGCACATCGGGGAGTCTGTGCCCCCTCTTTTCCAAACTCGTTGAATACACATACAGAGTACACATGAGGGGAAAAGGAACAAGACTACAAACATACATAGCATGCGCATGCCCTGGCGCTCCTTATAACGTGGGAGATCCCGAGTACATGGTTGATAGAGTACTTCGCTTTTTTAGACATAAAAGCAAGGTATGATCTAGGCCCACTGCGGCCGTTGCTACTTCTTGAGCTTGCGTTGATTTCTCCTTGAAGGGGAAAGGGTGATGCAGCAAAGTAGAGATAAGTATTTCCCTCATTTAAGAACCAAGGTATCAATCCAGTAGGAGGCACAAGCAAGTCCCCCAATATATGGACCTAAACAAACTAACAAACATTTGCACACAACGTGAAAAGGTGGTTGTCAATCCCTTCACGGTCACTTGCAAGAGTGAGATCTACTGTAGACAGATTTAAAATAAAAGTAAAAGGCAAAATAACGTGAACACAAAATAATTGCAGCAAAGTATATTTGGGTTTTTGCTTTTATAGATCTGAAAATATATGATGAAAAATAGACTCGGGGGCCATAGGTTTCACTAGAGGATTCTCTCTCAAAGAAACCATACGGTGGGTAAACAAATTACTGTTGAGCAATTGATAGAAAAGCGCAAAATTATGACGACATCTAAGGTAATGATCATGAATATAGGCATCACGCCCGTGACAAGTAGACCGACTCCTGTATGCATCTACTACTATTAATCCACTCATCAACCGCTATCCAGCATGCATCTAGACTATTATGTTCATAGAATAGAGTAATGCCTTAAGTAAGATGACATGATGTAGAGGGATAAACTCAAGCAATATGATATAAACCCCATATTTTTATCCTTAATGGCAACAATACAATACATGCATCGCTACCCCTACTATGTCACTGGGTGTGGACACCGCAACATTGAACCCATCACAAAGCACCTCTCCCATTGTAAGAAAAACCAATCTAGTTGGCTAAACCAAATTGATAGATCGAAGACAAATACAAAGCTATCTTAGTCATGCATAAAAGAGTTGAGAGAAAACTCAAATAATATTCATAGATGATCTGATCATAAATCCTGAATTCATCGGATCTCAACAAAGACACCGCAAAAGAAGAATACATCGAATACATCTCCAAGAACATCCAGGTGAATATTATATTGAAGATCAAAGAGATAGAAGAAGCCAAGCTACTAGCTATGGACCCGTAGGTCTGTGGTAAACTACTCACACATCATTGGAGGGGCAGCAAGGATGATGTAGATGCCCTCCGTGATCGAATCCCCCTCCAGCGGAGTACCGGAAAAGGCCCTAAGATAGGATCTCACGGGAACAGAAACTTGCTGTGGTGGAAAAGTATTTTCGGTGACTCCTCTAGGGTTTCTGAAATATTTGGGTATTTATATAACTCAGAGGCGGCGCAGGGGACTCCCGAGGGGCCCACAAGCCCAGGGGGCGCCCCCTAGGGCGCCCGCCTACGAATTGTCGTCTCCTTGTGGGCCTTCTGGCCCCTCTCCAAGTCTCGTAGGTGTCTTCTGGTCCAAGAAAAAACATCGTAAAGTTTTATTCCGTTTGATATTGCTTGTCTGCAAAAGCCAAAACCAAGGAAAAAACTGAAACTGGCACTAGGCACTAGGTTAATAAGTTAGTCTCAAAAATAGTGTAAAATGGCATATTAATACATATAAATCATCCAAAGTTGATAATATAATATCATGGAACAATTAAAAAGTATAGATATGTTGGAGACATATCAAGCATCCTCAAGCTTAATTCATGCCCGTCCTCGAGTAGGTAAATGATAAAAACAAAAAAATGATGTGGAATGCTACCTAACATATTTATCATTGGATTTCTTCTTATCTTGGCATGAATTTTCAGATCCATATGATTCAAAACAAAAGTTTATTGACATAAAAACAATAATACTTCAAGCATACTAGAAAGCAAAATCATGAAACTTCAAAAATAACATGGCTAAAGAAAGTTATCCCTACAAAATCATATAGTCTTGTTATGATCCCTCTTCTCAACACAAAGTATAAATTATGTACTACCTCGGTGTCAGCCAAGCAATTGGTTCATAACTTTTAACGCGCTTCAACTTTTTCACCTCTTCATGCAATACTTGAGTGTAAGCCATATATATACACTACTGCAGGATGCTCCAAACATGACAGTCGAATCACAGACCCTTCGACAAAACTATGTGTGATGCATCAATCACAAACGATGATGTAATAAAACCGCCAAAAAGATGCAAAACATTTGCGATGGCGGTGACATCAAACACAGTTCATATTGGAGTTACGTGTGCGATAAGTGGCAAACGGTTAATTCAGAAGAACTATTTGCGATGATGCAGAACAACAGAAATGGGAAGCCAGATGAGGGAGTGTGTGATATACAACATACATATCTCTAGGATGAACTGTGTGATTAAGCAACACAATAGAAATGGTTCAATTGAACAAGATGTGTGTGATACGCGACAGACAGGTCTGTAATAAGAAATGTGTGCGAAGACAAATAATAACACACACGATTGCTGCTAATAAGCTGTGTGATTTGCTCTGTCTACAGAAGAATTACATAAGTGACCATATAGATAATTCACACACACCTCAATAAACAATTGTATGCACTCTAAATTAGGAGAAACAATCGTTTAGTCATCCACTTCTTGTGATGTTCCCACCACTGCTCTGTGGCTCGATCCCTCGTTTGGGGCAGGAAGAAGACACTCCCTCATGTCAACGATCCGCTTGTACATCTCGTAGCTTGTGTACGCGTCCTTGGCCGTGTACGTGACGTGTTGTTCATCTAGTCTCTCATGCCGGACACTGTGCCAGGCGTTCTTGTCCTTCTTGCAATCAACCTTCATCCTCATGTAGTAGGGGTCGATGATGGCCGTGACGACGTCAACCATGGAGTTCTTTTTGTTGTTGTCGCTGCCCGAGACCTTGTAGTGGTCCTGGATGTTGACAAGATTCTCGCATTTCAAGCCCGAAACCTTGAGCGCTTTTAGATCGTTGGTGGTGTCCACCAATCAGAGCTGTTGATAAACCTAGAGAAAACGATCATAAATCGGCAAGGAACTGCTCCAGAGTTTGAATATATCTTGATCTAGTAGAATAAAGTTTAGTATGATCTAGTTTTGAGGTTTGCCTTATGATCCGTCTATGTAATCAAGTTCGTGAGCAATGTATAATAAAGATTAGTCTTGAGTCGAGGGCTAGGTTATCTTGTTATGATCTTGAGGGAATAACAGAAAAAGAAAGTATAAACAAATAAAGAGATCATATTGATCCTATGGAGAGTAATGACTTCACATATAAAAGAGTATGACGAATAAAAGTTGTTGAGAGTTGACAAACATAGTTTTGGTCATCATTGCAATTAATAGGAAGTAATAAAGAAAGAGAGGTTCTCACATATAAATATACTATCTTGGACATCTTTGATGGTTGTGAGCACTCATTAAAATATGACATGCTAAAAAGTTAATGTTGGACAAGGAAGACAACGTAATGGGTTATGTTTTCTTATATAAAAATAAATTATATTGTCATGGATCATCCAACATGTTGAGCATCCCTTTCCCCCTCATGCTAGCCAAATTCCTTGCAGCAAGTAGATATACTATTTGTGCTTCCAAGTATCCTTAAACCCAGTTTTGCCATGAGAGTCCACCATATCAACCTATGGATTGAGTAAGATCCTTCAAGTAAGTTGTCATTGTTGCAAGCACTAAAAATTGCTCTCTGAATATGTATGATCTATTTGTGTGGAGAAAATAAGCTTTATACGATCTCGTGATATGGAAGAAATAAAAGCGACGGACTGCATAATAAAGGTCCCTATCACAAGTGGCAATATAAAGTGACTGTCAGGCCCAAGATGCGATTCTATCCCGATCACGTGACACTTACGTGATTGGGGCACAACCGCATTTCAGGCGCTTAGCAAGATGGATATCATTACATCGTACCATTACATACATACATGGGGGATACAACAATACATACAAGTCACATGAATACAACATCATCAATACAAGACATCCGACTACAGATGCAAACATGAAAAGAACAACACGACATCCATCTGCTATCCCAGGCTGCCGACCCAGAACCTAACCCAAGACTGAAGAAGAAGAAGAAGAAGAAGAAGAAGAAGAAGAACACCAACAAAAGAACATCGCTCTCGCGTCAAGACATCGGAAACCTGCACCTGCAACTGTTGTTGTAGTATCTGTGAGCCACAAGGACTCAGCAATCCCATAACCATGGGTAACAAGACTATCAAAGCTTAAAGGGTAGGAAGAGGTAAAGTAGTGAGGTTGCAGCAGCTGCTAAGCCTAATATGGTGGCTAACTTACGAGTATAAGAATAAGATGAGCATCTACGCAAACAGTCACAAACTAGTAATGATCGCTAAAGATCTTGAACTACCTACGAGTCAAACATAACCCCACCGTGTTCTCTTCTCAAAATGAAAAGAGATAGTCACGGTTACTCACACAGTTGTGTGTTTTACTTCGGATCCTCTGTCAAGTTTTCTACAACCGGAAATTAAAAAATTCCAATCTGCCACATAACTGCGGGCACGGCTTTTGAAAGATCATAACCCTGCAGGGGTGTCCCAACTTAGCCCATCACAAGCTCTCACGATCAGCTGAAGTAATAATAATTATTACCCCTTATCTTAGGGAAATCCAATCAGGCTCGGTATCCCGATGCACAAGACATTTCGACAATGGTAAAACAAGTCCAGCAAGACCTCCCGGCGTGCCGACACCCTGATAGTAGCTGCGCGTATCTCGTCTCAGGCCACAACCGGATAGGTGATCCTACGAGTAAAACCAGCCCTCGGGTTTCCCCAAGGTGGCCCCGCAGTCTCCCCATTCGGGACCAACACCATCAGCACTGGCCCCCCCTGCTATGTAGAAGAATACTTGGGGACGCGACCCCCTATGCAAATTTAATTACATAATTAAGTTGTTATTATGAGGCAAATTAAAAACCAATGTTGGGCCTTGCTAGAGGAGATTTATTCAAAGACGAAGTGTCAAGGGTCCCCATATACCCAACCGTGTAAGGAATGCAAAATCAAGGAACATAATGCCGGTTTATCGGCTCATAAGGTGGCATGAGTGGAACAAAACACCGAGCAAAAGGCCAAGCCTTCCACCCATGCCCAGTATATAGGTGTGTTAATATAAATAAGACATATTGTGATATTTCCAAAGCATCAAGTTCCAACATGGAACGATCTTCATCTTCACCTGCAACTAACAACGCTATAAGAGGGGCTGAGCAAGCGGGTAACATAGCCAAACAATGGTTTGCTAGGAAGTGTCAAAGGTTAGAGCTTTCATGGCAACAAGGAGAGGGACTGACAACAAAGATGGGTAGCGCGACATATAACGATAGCATCGAGACAACTAAGCATGACAATGATAGTAAAGGTATCCAAGGGTATGGTCATCTTGCCTGAGATCCCGCAAGGAAGAAGAAATGAGTCCAAGAAGAAGACGAAGACGAAGCCACGAAGACGAACCACATGAAGTCGAACGAATCCTCACGATCGCAACGGAACAAGCACTAACGAGAAGAAGCAAGCAATACGGTAAACACGACACAAGAACATGACAATATGCTCAACCACGTATGATGCAAGACAAGTCTATATATGATGCACAACATGGCAAGGCAGGAAGCACTAAAAAAACAACACAAGTCAACAAGTTTAAATGAGGCCGGAAACTACATATAACAAATCCGGTAAGCCCTCATATGCCTAGTTTGAAATTAGTCCAGATCTGAACAAACCTTAAGTTAAAGTTGTTAAACAACAAGTTAACATGCACCATGATGATCTACACGAAATTCTAGTCAAGTTTCATATAAAGTTTGTTTAAATCGGAGCTACGGCCTAGAAGATATGAGCAAAACAAGACAAGCATGGCAACGGTGCAAGATGCACCCAAACATCAAGCAAACACACTCCGAACATGAAAACAACAAGATATTATGATTCTACATGCAAAATCACACAAGTTTCATATAAGGCACACCCAAAACGGAGCAACGGGCTAAAAGATACACATGAAACAAGATATAACAACAAGCTGAAGTTAACAGCCACATAGCAACTTTGGAGCAATGTAAATATAAGCTAAATCACCCAAACAAGTTAACAAGAGGCATGGATGTGAAGTAGACATGATACTTAACAAGTAGGAACTTAGAATACACCCAAAAGCTTGCTAGAACACATTTAAACAAGCATGGAAAGTTGCAATAAAATTATCCAGACTTAGCCAAAAACTGGGAAGGCAAAAACATCATCACGATGCTGCCTTCGGAGGCACAAAACAACAATCATATCAACTCAACTAAGTATATAAAGAGCATGGACATGTACTAGACATATCCTACAGCAAACAACTCCATTGGAGCTACTCCATAGGAGGCATGGATCAATAGCAACAAGCTCCACCAAATTGAACATGCTGATAAAATCCTGACAGTTATATTTTATAGCAACTTGAGAGCAAGAAATAAATAAGCTACAGCAGGTCATATGTGCAAGTAAGGGCATGAATGGATAGACAATGACATGGGCAACAAGACATGATCATTGGCCACTCCAAAACAAGCATGGATTTGAGTAGGGCATCAAGCAAACATAGCATCAGGTTATAACAGATTCCAGACTTAGCAGTTTTTTCACTAAGTATAAAACAGTAACAACAACATGGCATGTTTCCAAGCTTGTTTAAGTCACCTCAAGTCATATCATGGAAATATGATTGCACCACACCAAAGACCATATTATTGTGCTTCTAAAACAACTAAACATGTGGCATGAGGACAAGCACATCAATAGCAATGATCAAGTGAAATCAGCATCTCATAACAAGTTTCAGAACTTAACAGCCACATGCACTTTTGCAACAGAGATTAACATGGCAATATGGACTAAAACAAGCATGCTACAGCAACCATCATGTAGTACACTTCATAATGAACATTTTGACATATCATATGCATCATTTGGATAAACATGCACCAAGTTATCATATCTCAAACATGGCATCAAAATAACATGTAAAATCAATTTATAACAAGTAGCACTCTTGCAACAGAGATTAGATCATCTAGATGAAGTCAAACAAGTGTGACACAATGAAACAAATTGTAGATCATATCACCACGATCATTTTGACATATTATTCACTCAATTTGGATAAGCACACAAGAAGTTACCGCACCGCAAACTATGCATCATAATATACTCAGAAAAAGGACTTAGGCATTTTTTACAGAGGAAAAACTGAGCGTCAGATAGTTACGGGACGCTCGGGGCGGGGAATAGAGGGGCGCTCACCAGGTGGGCTCGGCCCATGAAGAGGAGAGCAGGCAGGTGGGTCGGCTCTTGGCTGGGCCCTGGAGCTGGAGGGAGGCAGTGCAGGCCGAGGGGAGACGGGCCAGGCGAGGCGGGGGAGCCGGCTGCGGCCCACGAGGCCGCGTGGCCGGCCCAGGAGGGGAGCGGCGGCTGTGGGAGCTGGGCCCCAGGCGGCGTCGGGCCCACCAGGTGGGGCGAGGGCTCCGGCCCAGGGGAGCGACCGGTCGTCGTCCCGATCGGCATGAGGCCGGCGGCGCGAGATAGCACCGATCGCTGCACCGGCGGGGTCCGGCGAGGAAGGAACGGTGTGGGGGCGACGGGGCGGCGCAGATCCGGCCATGGGCGGCCTGGATCCGGCCGGGGCCTGGTGGAGGCGGCGTGGCAAGGCCACCGGCGGCGGGCGGTGGCGATCTGAATCCGGCGGCGGGGCGCGGGCTACGGTGCGCCGGCGACGGCGCCGGAGTAGGGTTGGCCAGGCGGCGCGGCGAGCCCGGGCGGCTGCGGCTCGGGGCTATGCCCGCGGGTGGCGGCGCGCGGAGGATCGGGCTCGAAGGGTCGGCGATGGGCTCACGGGCCCGCGGGTGGTGGGATGGCGGCGGGGACAAGTGGCGCTGCGGGATTGGACGCGGGAGGCGGCGGTGATGACATGTCAAGCCGTGATTGGCCGGGATGAGGTGTCCGACGGACATGTCCGGCGCGGATGGACATGTCCGGCGGCGCGAGAGGGAGGAGGCTAGGGTTCATCCGCGAAAAAGGAGAGGGAGGCACATATTTATTGGTAGAGGGAGCTAGGAGTGTCCAAATGAGGAGCCGTTCGCGGCCACGCGATCGTGATCGAACGGACAAGAACATGGAGGGGTTAGAATGGGCTAGGTTGGCTGTGTGAAAGGGGTGCTGGGCCAAAAGGAAAAAGGCTTCCGACGGTTAACACGGATAACCGTTTGGCTATCAAACAAACTCCGAATGCGGCGAAACTTGACAGGCGGTCTACCTATGCTATAATAAGACCACACGCCAAGTTTCAACCCATTCCGAGAATGTTTTCCGGCCACTCATAAAATAATTATCCGGAGGCGCCGCGGGCGCGTGCAAGTGTGTCTGGGCTCAGAACGGACAACGGAAAGGACGAGGGGACTCGGACGGATGCAAGTTTTGAAACATGATGATGCAACACACATGATGACCTGGCAAGATGCAACACGCAAGCATATGACATGGCAACGGCGATGAATAACTGGCTGACACCTGGCGCACCGGTCTCGGGGTGTCACAACACTCCCCTACTAACAAGAGATCTCGTCCCGAGATCTTAGGAACGAGACGGAAGGGGAATAAGGAAGAACAAAGTTCTTCGAGGACAAAAGAGTGTAACCAAAGAACCTGAGAGGTTGAACCACTTGAAAGGACGAATACAACGAAGATGAACGAAGCTGCAAAGTCTTCGTTAAACAAGAGGAGCAAGCAATACAACGAGAATCGAGGAGGTTGAAAGGCACGAAACAAGAGCTGAAGAAACAATAAAGAATTCGAAACCACTCATGTTAAAAGAGATAGAAAAGGAATTTGAACGAAGTAATTTGGGAAGCACTCCGACTGAAACTGAAAGAAATAGCACACCTGTTGAAATGAATGGAATAGGACAAGAACCTGAGTCGATGGAATAAAAACATGACGAAATGAAAAAGACAATGCCTCCGGAATAATTGAAATAATGTAAAGAAAAGAACGGAGAAGAATATGACAACTTGAGCACGAGTGATATGAACGAGAATTTATAAGAGAAAGACTTGAACGGAGTTGTTGAGAAAATCAACAACAAAAGAATAAGCTTGCGGAGGACTTATGGAAATCATCTCAAAACTTGAGGTGAATTATGCCACAACCAAAATATTGATGAGCTGAGAAGAGCGAAGAATACAAAACTCCACTTCAAAAGAATACGCAGAATTATTTGCATCTCGGGACACAAAAGAATAATGCTTGAGCTGCTCAACATGAATTTGATGAACGGTTGAAGAATGAATTATCTCATGAAGAACCACCATCAGGAACTCCGGTAACAAAAGGATGATGAATGATGAAAAAGAATAGGAATAACACCTTGCGTTGAATTAGGCGAGGGTACCGACGAGATGGCCAAGAAACTTGAACTCCGGAAAAGAAAAGAATAAAACACTTGGAATTTAGATGCAAGAGAATGAAGAGATCACGGGCGGATTGAAGAATGCTTGAACGAAGCACCGGAAGGATGTGTGATGAACGAGGAGGCATCAATGAAGAATATTTGGAGGACGAAGTTGAAAACTGAGAATGAAGAAATCTTCTGAAATTATGACCTTCGGAGGAACACAATGAAATGAATGCATGAACTACTCCGGATGGTTGAAGAAAGAATTTGACACGAATCGGAACAAGTAAGAAGATAGCATGAAGCTAGAACGACGAACAGTCGAGAAAACGGACAAGATTTAGAGGAACTCTACGTTGGTCTTGAAATGATGACGAGAAATAGCACCAAAATTATTTAGATACTCCAGAAGAATGAAAAGAGGACGGTTGAACCAACAATGAAAATAATTGAAAGCGGTCTTCGAAAGGCACGTGTCTGATGTAATACATACTTATGTCACACTTCGAAAAGAATTTCGGAACACTCCGTGAAATATTCGAAGAGTCAGGTAAGATCCTGGGAAAAGACCTGTGGGTTATGAGCCCACCGAAGAGAAAACACCATTGAAAAGGATCGGGAAGGAGATAATGCATCGGAATTATTGAAAGACTCGAATGAGGTGACACCTCAGATTAATTGGAACACGGATAAAACTCCTGAAATGACTTCGGAACTCCGGAATAATTAAATGGCGAGGGGCGAACAAGACAAAGGAAAACGCTTGAACCGAGGGAAAGAATATGATGAGCACCGAATACAAATTGAATTGGAACCACCGTAATGAAATAGATGACGAATGACGAACGAGAGGAGAATTCATCGGAGAAGGAAAAATATGAAGGATGACGAACTAAACGAGAATTCACCAGTTGAAATTATTGAGGAAAAGAAACAAAGGATTCACACGAGAAGGATGGATACTCGGTTAAGGACTCCGGCTCCGAGAAGCAAAAGGGTGGGCGGGTGGGAAAAAGAAAGACCACATCGGATGGGGAAACACCGTCGGTTGAAAAGAACTGAGGTTGAACTTGCAAAGAAGAAGAGGGTTGAGTCCACTTGACGAGAGATGCACCAGATGAAAGAACTGACAATGCAACGAACGAAAACTAACCACGTGATCCTAAAAAAATTGAAGGGGAAGAGAAGTAATTCAAAAAACCTATGTCGAGATTCATCACCAGAGCGACGAAGGGGCAGGGGAGTAAAAAGAATTCCTACTCTGCGATATAACTAGACTCCGAAAAAGTTTTCTGCTAGACTCGACAACGGCCATTACTACGATCAATCAAGGGGGCTCCTATGGTCGGTCGAGGCTCTGATACCAACTTGTCAGGCCCAAGATGTGATTCTATCCCGATCACGTGACACTTACGTGATTGGGGCACAACCGCATTTCAGGCGCTTAGCAAGATGGATATCATTACATCGTACCATTACATAAATACATGGGGGATACAACAATACATACAAGTCACATGAATACAAGACATTCGACTACGGATGCAAACATGAAAAGAACAACACGACATCCATCTGCTATCCCAGGCTGCCGACCCGGAACCTAACCCAAGACTGAAGAAGAAGAAGAAGAAGAAGAAGAAGAAGAAGAAGAAGAAGAAGAAGAAGAAGAAGAAGAAGAAGAAGAAGAAGAAGAAGAAGAAGAAGAAGAAGAAGAAGAAGAAGAAGAAGAAGAAGAAGAAGAAGAAGAAGAAGAAGAAGAAGAAGAAGAAGAAGAAGAAGAAGAAGAAGAAGAAGAAGAAGAAGAACGCAAACAAAAGAACATCGCTCTCACGTCAAGACATTGGAAACCTGCACCTGCAACTGTTGTTGTAGTATCTGTGAGCCACAAGGACTCATCAATCCCATAACCATGGGTAACAAGACTATCAAAGCTTAAAGGGTAGGAAGAGGTAAAGTGGTGAGGTTGCAGCAGCGGCTAAGCAAAATATGGTGGCTAGCTTACGAGTACAAGAATAAGATGAGCATCTACGCAAACGGTCCAAAACTAGTAATGATCGCTAAAGATCCTGAACTACCTACGAGTCAAACATAACCCCACCGTGTTCTCTTCTCAAAATGAAAAGAGACAGTCACGGTTACTCACACAGTTGTGTGTTTTACTTCAGATCCTCTGTCAAGTTTTCTACAACCGGACATTAACAAATTCCAATCTGCCAGATAACCACGGGCACGGCTTTCGAAAGATCATAACCCTGCAGGGGTGTCCCAACTTAGGCCATCACAAGCTCTCACGATTAGCTGAAGTAATAATAATTATTACCCCTTATCTTAGGGAAATCCGATCAGGCTCGGTATGGTAATGCCCAGGATGGAGTTATACCTCCTACGTGTCGAGGCACGACTTAAAGGCATAAATCCATCCTAGAATGATCTCAAGTTTGGTAATCTTTGCACAACTCGTGTAAAAGAGGGGATAGTAAACTGAAAATAGTTGGCTTACACTCGCCACGTCACAGAATTACAGTACAAGTCTCAAACATCATACATTAAGAACACTACAACCCTCTAAGGGCAAAAGCCAAATGTCAAAGTACCAAACTCAGATAAATAAACCACAGGCGGGTCGAATCCTAGTAAGAGACTCCACTACTGATCGTCCGGGTAGCGCACGTAGTACCGACTACGCTCCTCGTCGTACTCCCAATCCAGCTCGGTGCCATCACCTGGATAGCTCACAGCTGGACCTGCATCTGGTGTGTGAAGTAACTGTGAGCCACGGAGGACTCAACAATCCCGTTCCCGGGTAACAGAACTATTTAAGCCTTTAGGTGAGGGAAAGGCTGAAGAAAAGAATAAGTCTGCAGCAGCAACTAGCATCTAGCTTACGCAAGTGAGAGCGAGAAGAGAAGGCCTCGGCGAGAAGTGATCACGAAGTGATCCTAGCTACAAGCTCCACAATCATAACCCCTCCGTGTTCAACTCCGGAATCCCTATTCGGAAATTGACAGTCACGGAACACACGCTGGTAGTGTATTAGTAACATTGTGTCAAGTTATCTACAACCGGAATTAACAAGCTCCCATCTGCCACATAACCGCGGGCACGGCTTTCGAAAGTTCAAACCCTGCAGGGGTGTTCCAACTTGACCCATTACAAGCCCACGATCCGCGGAGTCGCAACTCCAAAGTGGGAAGACCCGAGTATCCTCGGAATCCCGTGCTCAAGATATACCGAGCTAAGGTAAGGCTAATCCGGCAAATCCTCCCGGCGTGTCGACACCCTGATAGTAGCCGCGCGTATCTAAGTCTCAGGACACGACCGGATGGGCGAAGCTACGGGTTTTTACCAGACCTTGAGTTTCCTCGAGGTGGCCCCGCAGGCTCCCCGTTTCGGACCAACACTCATGTGGAGCACTGGCCCGGGGTTGTTGATTAAGAAAGAGGGTTAATTACTCCCTATGCATGTTTAGTTTGTTATTAGGCAAATAGTACCAATGTTGGGATTTGCTGGAAAAGACTTAGCACTTAGCGGTTTATCGAGAGGGTCCCATACACCCCAACCGTGTTAGGAACGCATAATCAAGGAACATAATACCGGCTTATACGGATCCTAACGGCATGAGTGGAACAAATCACCAAGCAAAAGGCTTAGCCTTCCACCCTTGCCAATATATAGATGATTTCATTTAAGCATTTATATAGTGTGATAAAACCCAACCAAACTTCAACATGAAGCAAGCATCTTCGATCTTCACCTGCAACTAGCAACGCTATAAGAAGGGCTGAGCGAAGCGTACTTAGCCAAGCAACGGTTTGCATAGGTGGGGTGGTTAAACATGGCAATTGGTTACAAGTAGGAGGCTGACAAGAAGATCATGGGCATCGAGGCAAAACTATAGATCGAGACTACTAGCAATAGGCAAAGATAGTAATGTTATCGGGGTTCGGTCATCTTGCCTGAAGAGAAGTCGTTCGGATCGTAAGAAGGGTCCTCGTGCTCAACCTCGTTGGAAACCTCGTGCTCAACTTCGTACCCGTTCTCAGCTTCCGGCTCTAAACAAAACAATCACACCAAGCACTAATCAACAAGATGCAATGCGCACTCGAAAAACATGAATGCATGATGGATGCACTACGGATGCACACGGAGCACGTAAAACATCACTCAAGCAAAACACCTCAAAACATGATAACAATCTGATATTAATAATCTACACAGAAAATCAATCAAGTTTGATATAAGATTCGCTGAAATCGGAGTTACGGGCTAAAAGTTATGCCCGAAACAAGATTTGAGCGAAAGCTGAAAATTACAGCAACATAGCAACTTCGGAGCTCAAAATAATTAAGCTACAGCACCCAAAAAGCATGGCAAAGGACTTGAACACAAACTAGACATATAGTACAGCAACTAGGTCCAAAGTGCACCCCCAACGGAGTCACGGATCAATAACAATGATCTTGGACATATTGAACTTTACAATAAAATTCTGGCACCAGAATTTTATTGAAACTTTAGAGCAAAAGATAAACATGCTACAGCCACTCAAATGGACATGTGAGGACATGGATGGAAAGACAACAATATATAATACAAGGAACAATCAAAATCCACCCCAAAACTATCATGCTTTGTCCTAAAACATCACACGAACATGGCATCGGAACGTTACAGATTTCAGACTTAGTGAAAAATCACTAAGTCCTAAAACAGCAATATCATCATAGCATCAAAAGGAGCATGTTTAAGTCACCTCGAAACTAAACATGGCAAAGGGTAAGCACCTCATCAAAGTGCACATGAAAGTGATCCCGAAACACACAAGCATGCATCATTGAGGTGAACACAACGATTACAACAAGCTCAACAAGATGGCATTTCATAACAAGTGAAAACACCTCATATGAACATGGCACTTTGCAACGATGATAACAAGGCAATAATAAATCTACCATGCAACCTATCACAAGCAACACGTAGTTCGTGGCAAGACGAACACGTGGACATGTCATTTGCAACATTTGGACAAACGAGCTAAAAGATATCCCATGGCAAAGGTGGCATGAAAATAACACATAGCAGCAGTTTATATCATGATGCACTCTTGCAACAGCAAAACAAGTGCCTAGATGATCTCTAACATGCATCACAACAACAGGTAAAACGTAGAGCACATCTCCACGAACGTCTGGACATATTACACGCGCAAAACGGAGCATCAGGCAAAAAGTTAGAGCAGGTCAAACTTAGCATCAGACAGATCAAAAACTGGTACTTAGAAGTTTTAGGGGGGTCAACCTCTCCTGATTCAGATCTGAGGAAACGGAGACGGGCCGGCGGCGGTGTGGGCCTCGGGCGGCTCGGCCCGAGGAGGAGGAGGCGAGGCGGGAGCTCCTGGGCCGGGGAGGCCCGCTGGAGCAGTGCGGCTCGGCGGTGGCTGGCGCGGGCCTGGCGGGGCGGAGGCGGCGGCCCAACGCGGCGAGGGGAGCGGCCCACGCGCGGAGCGGGAGGCCCAGCCGGCGGCGGCCTGGCGCCTGGCGTCGCGGTGGGAGGCGAGCGGTGGTGGGCCGGGGATGCGGTGGCCCGTGGCCTTGGCGCGACGAGGCGATGTGGGGACCGGCTTCTTCGGGCTGGCGGCGCGGGATCCAGGCGAACTGGGCCCAAGGCCAGATCGACGAAGTGGTCCCGCTCGGCGGGCCGGCTGTTCGAAGCGGGCGACGGAGGGAGGCTTCGATCGCTCGGCCCTCCTGGCCGAGCCGATCGAGCGGCGAACGTGCGACGTTGACCTGGCGAGCTGCAGATCGAGAGATCCGGCGGCTGGTTCGAAAGATCCCTCGGGATCCAGAGGAATTAGTGGATCTGATCTGAAAGGAAGGGAAAAAAATAGAGGAGAAGGGGGAAGAAGAAGGGGACATGCCAAAATAGACTAGGGGTCTATAAATAGCAGTTTTTAGGGTTAGGAGGGAGTTTAGGGGCGCTAGGAGCCCTCCGATCGCGATCCAACGGATCCGATCGCGGGGATAGATTTAAAGGCCTAGGAGGAGATAAAAGAACGCAGTAGGGGTGTTTCTGGGACACGAAGTGAAGGCACTTCGGACCCACACGGACAACGGATGGAAAAGTCAACGGAGTCCAAACGAGACGAGAATTGAGAGGCGGGTTGCACACAACAAAACAACAACATAGACAACAACCTCGTGGCACACCGGTAACGTAAAACGCCCGAACAACAAAGTAGGCCTACGGGACGTCACGGACACGTGAGGGAGCTCCGGAACGCGAAACGGACAACGGGAAGAAACACGCGGAACCGGATGCAACCCACAACACAAATGCAATGCAATGCACATGTCTACATGATATGAATGAATGCCACACACTCACACAACAAAACGACGAAAACCCAAAAGACAAAGAACCCGAAAAGGAAATAGATGAAGCCGGAGATATATTATATACCCAAAAGGGAAAGTATTACATCCGGGGCATTACAAACTCTCCTCTACTTCAAAAAGATCTCGTCCCGAGATCTAGGACTGGAAAAAGGAAGGGTACTCGGCACGAAGATGATCTTCTCGTTCCCAGGTAGCTTCTCGGTCTGTGTGATGTGACCACTTGACTTTCAGAAACTTGATGGACTTGTTGCGAGTCTTGCGTTCGGTTTCTTCGAGAATTGCAACTGGATGCTCTCGGTAGGAAAGGTCTTGTTGAAGATCAATCTCCTCAAACGGAATCATGCGCTCAGGTGCCTTGAAGCATTTGCGCAGTTGAGACACATGGAAGACATCATGAACATTTGCAAAGTTTGAAGGGAGCTCGAGCTGATAGGCTAGATCGCCTCTTTTGCCAAGAATCTTGAAAGGCCCGACGTATCTAGGAGCAAGTTTTCCTTTGATACCGAATCTTTGGGTTCCTTTCATCGGAGAAACTCGGAGATAGACATGATCACCGATGTTGAAAACCAAATCACGATGCTTTCCGTCATAGTAACTCTTCTGACGCGACTGAGCGGCCTTGAGATTCTCACGTATGACTTTGCACATTTCTTCGGCCTCTGAGATCAAGTCATTGCCAAGAAGTTGGCGTTCGCCTGTTTCAGACCAGTTGAGAGGGGTACGGCACTTTCTGCCATAGAGAATTTCAAACGGTGCTTTGCCTGCACTTGCTTGAAAGCTGTTGTTGTAAGAGAACTTGGCAAATGGAAGGCAGTCTTCCCATTTCATGCCGAAGGAGATGACACAGGCTCTGAGCATGTCTTCTAGAATCTGATTCACACGCTCGACTTGGCCACTAGTCTGAGGGTGAAAGGCAGTGCTGAACCTGATCTTAGTGCCCATGGCGGACTGGAAGGAGTCCCAGAACCTTGATGTGAACAAGCTTCCACGGTCTGAGGATATCACTTGAGGAATGCCATGTAGGGACACAATTCTGGAAGTGTACAGCTCTGCAAGTTGAGCTGCATTGATTGATTCTTTGACTGGAAGAAAGCGAGCTACTTTGGTAAGCTTGTCAATCACCACAAAGATAGCATCATTGCCTCGCTTGGATTTAGGAAAGCCAGTGACGAAGTCCATTTCAATGTGGTCGAACTTCCACTCGGGGATAGGAAGAGGTTGGAGAAGACCGGCTGGACGTTGATGTTCTGCTTTCACTCTTCTGCAAACATCACATTCGTTCACGAATTGGGCGATCTCCCTTTTCATGCGTGTCCACCAGTAAGATTGCTTGAGGTCTTGGTACATCTTGGAACTGCCAGGATGAATGGAAAGGAGAGAATCATGAGCTTCTTCCATTATGAGCTTCCTGAGATCACCTTTGGGAACAACGAGTCTGTCCTCGAAGAACAAGGTATCTCTCTCATCAACACGGAAGCACTTGTATTTTGGAGTGCCCTTTGCAATCCCATGTTTCACCTTCTTCACCATGGTATCACTGAGCTGGGCCTCATGGACTTGATCTTCCAAGGTAGGAGCAATTTGGAGATTTGCAAGAAAACCCTGCGGAACAACTTGAAGGTTGAGCTTCCTGAATGCTTCACAAAGCTCAGGCTGGTACGGTTTGATAAGAAGGTTGTTGCAATATGCCTTTCTGCTCAAAGCATCTGCAATCACATTCGCCTTGCCTGGAGTGTATTCGATGCTGGGGTTGTACTCTTGGATCATTTCGACCCAACGAGTCTGGCGGAGGTTCAGATGCGGCTGTGTGAAGATGTACTTCAAGCTCTTGTGATCAGTGAAGATGTCGACCTTTCTGCCCAACAACAGATGTCTCCACGTAATCAGAGCATGTACCACAGCTGCTAGCTCGAGATCATGTGTGGGATAGTTCTTCTCACTTGGCTTGAGCTGCCGAGAAGTATATGCCACAATTCTCTTATCTTGCATAAGCACACCACCAAGACCTTGAAGAGAAGCATCGCAGAATATTTCATAGGGCTTGGTTTCATCCGGAGGAGTCAGAACTGGAGCAGAGACAAGCTTCTCTTTGAGGGTTTTGAATGCCACTTCACACTCGGGAGACCAAAAGTATTTGACATTCTTTTGAAGCAGGTTGGAAAGAGGCTTGGCAATCTTGGAGAAGTTCTCCACAAACCTTCTGCAATAGCTGGCAAGACCCAGAAAACTGCGGAGCTGCTTGACGTTCTGAGGAGCTCCCCAGTTGACAATTGCTTCAACTTTCTCGGGATTAACCGCAATACCGTCAGCTGAGATAATGTGGCCCAGGTACAAAACCTTATCGAGCCAAAACTCGCACTTGGAGAACTTGGCATAGAATTTATGCTCTCGGAGTCGATCAAGAACCAGACGCAAGTGCCTTTCGTGATCTTCTTCATTCTTGGAAAACACCAGAATATCATCCAGATACACAAGCACGAACTCGCCCGTATAGGGGTTGAAGATGTAATGCATCATCCTTGAAAAGGTAGGAGGAGCATTGGCGAGACCGAAGGACATGACGGTATACTCGTATGAACCGTAGCTCGTTCTGAAGGCCGTCTTGGGAATGTCTTCCTCGCGAATGCGAATTTGATGATAGCCCATTCGGAGGTCAAGCTTAGAGAACACTTTAGCTCCTTTGAGCTGCTCAAAGAGTTCGTTGATGTTGGGGAGCGGATACTTGTTCTTAATCGTCTTCTTGTTCAATGGCCGGTAGTCAACACAGAGACGCTCCGTGCCATCTTTCTTCTTGACAAATAAGACGCCACAGCCCCACGGAGATGTACTCGGTCTGATGAGACCCATACTCTCCTGCTTATCAAGCTGCTTCTTCAATTCCTTCAATTCATCCGGAGAGAGCTTGTATGGACGCCGGCAAGCAGGCTCAGTGCCCGGCTCGAGTTCAATGACAAACTCCACCTGACGGTGTGGAGGCATGCCTGGAAGTTCTTCTGGAAAAACGTCTTGATATTCGTTCACCACAGGAATTTGCTCTATGGCATTAATTTCGCCCTTATCATTAAGAGAGAAAAGCCGAATAGTATTATCCCTGGAGGCGAATATAATCACATCTTCATCAGAATGAGTCAATTTGACTTCCTTTTGAGCGCAATCAATGTGAGCATCGTGCTGAGAAAGCCAATCCATTCCGAGAATGAGGTCGATGTCAGAATGACCAAGAATCACCGGAGAAGCCAAGAATCGATAATCTCCCATGCGAATAGAAACATCCGGAGCATAGACAGTAGAAGACATACGTCTCCCTGGAGAAATAACTTCCAACCTCAGAGGAAAATTTGAAGTGGCAATATTGTGCTTGGATGCAAATGGTTGAGACATGAAAGAGCATGATGCACCCGAATCAAATAACACTTTAGCTGGAAAAGAGTTCACTGGAAGGTTACCCAAAATGACATCAGAAGAAGCCTCCGCTTGTGCTGCATTCATCAGATTGACCCTTGCTGCCTTTGGATCATGCCTGACAATAGCTGAACTCACAGGTGGTGGAGGAGGAAGACGCTTCGGATTCGGACATCTGTTGGCATAGTGACCTTTCTGAGTGCATTTGTTGCAAGTCACTTCTGAGAGAGGACGGAAATGAGAGCCACTGGACTTGGAGCCTTGAGACTGAAACTGCTTCTTCGACTGGTTGCTCGGGTTGGGTGGGTGGGAGAAACCACGACCACTAGAGTTCTTGTTGTTGGAGTTGTTGAAGTTGTTGGAGTTGTTGTATGGAGCTCGAATCACTTGAGGAGGAGGAAGCCAGAATTTCTATTGTTTCGCAGCCAATTGAGACGATGAGGAAGAGTGAACAGCATCTCGAATTCTCTTCTTAGAAGCCTCCATCTTAAGTTGAGCTGCTTCTTGTTTCAAAGCCATGTTATAGAACTTATCGAATTCGTCTGGCTCGAACAAAGTGAGAGCAAGCTGAAGTTCATCTTTGAGACCTCCACGGAACTGATAGATTTTACTCTTTGCATCAGGAATGTCTTGCTTTGCATAGCGAGCGAGGTTTTGGAACTTGACATTATACTGATAGACTGTCATGGAGCCCTGCTTGAGGTTGCGGAATTGCTCACGCATACCCTCGATGACACTTGTAGGAATGTGATGCGAGCGGAAATCCTTGCAGAAATTCTCCCAAGAGATCACTTGACCCGGCCTTGAGTCTTTGTACTGCTGCCACCAGTCAGCTGCTTGATCTTTCAATTGGAAGGCTGCAAACTTCACATAGTCATCTTCTTTCACGTTACTGCACTCAAAATGCTTCTTTATGTCGGTCAACCAATCCTCAGCATCAAGAGGGTCGACACAGTAACTGAAAGCTTTAGGATTGTTAGCCAGGAACTGGTTGAGAGTAGCATGGTGCTGCTGGAAGAAGTTGCCTTGATTCACTGGAACACCCTGATTAGCTTGATTAGCTTGCATCATCTGCATCATCTGCATCATCAACTGAGTGTTCTGAGCAGTAGTCTGCATAATTGCTCTCCAAGCCTCAGGCGGAGGAGGAGGTGAAGGAGGACATTCTGGAACCTCTTCACCCTCTGGGTTAGCGTTCGGAACCCTTTTCGGAGCCATCCTGTAATAGATGACCACGAATCAGCAATTGATTGACAAAAGGAATAAGCTGAATCAATGGAATGAATTGCAACAAGTCTTCATAATAATCATTCGAACAATAAGAACGAATGAAATCATCCGAACAAGAGGAACGAATGAATTTCTCAGTTAATAGATAACATCAGTCTTCACGAGAAGCCACATAGGGAACAAAAGGATAAAATAAGTAAACAACAAGGTACGGACAGGAACAAACACAAGAGAGGAGTTTCGTTCTAACATCTTTGTGCTGAAAGCATATGAACGCGTTACGAAAAGGTTTTGCAATCCCCGGATCAGCATAGCCAAGGACCCTTTAAGATGCAACTCCTGATAGTAACATCGGTCATATAATCCCTTCACTCAATGTCGAACCCCGAACTCACTAACCTGCATTCGTTGGAAGAATGCCTACGATCTACTGGATAAAACCCACCTATAGATTTCCGAAAGATTCCAGTTATGCAATCAGGTGTTGGGGATACACGGGAAGCACCGCGCAATCAACTCTAACCTACATCCAGGTGTATCCATCCTTCAACACATAACCAGTCTTTCTCGGAAACTGTGTACCTCGGACCTTCGAAAAGCATCCACTATAACAAGCTATGGCAATACTCCCGAACTACCTCCCCAGTACTGGGTGATGTCGGGGTTATCTTGCCACTGGCCGTATAGGGGAGATTTTCGATGTCGGCCGTCTTAAGTATTTAGTACTGCCGCGATATGCTTGTGTCAATGATACCCCGAAGCTCAACTCCTCAGTAACAGGAGGCATCGGGAACAATATCCTTGTCACAAGAACATCGAAACAATCCCAGAATACTCGCGGGATTCCTAAAAAAAAATTTGTGCAAATTTTGAAGATAGGAGAGACAAGAGTAGACGTCAGGAGTCCTCACCAGAGAGAAAGGGGATGAGAAGCAAAGAAATCCTACTCTCCGATATAATATAGGACTCAAAAAGTTTTTAGTGTGTGCCTAGACTGAACCTTCAACGGTTCGATCAAACAGTGGGGGCTCCTAGGTCGGAGAAGGCTCTGAATACCAACTTGTAATGCCCAGGATGGAATTATACCTCCTACGTGTCGAGGCACGACTTAAAGGCATAAATCCATCCTAGAATGATCTCAAGTTTGGTAATCTTTGCACAACTCATGTAAAAGAGGAGATAGTAAACTGAAAATAGTTGGCTTACACTCGCCACGTCACAGAATTACAGTACAAGTATCAAACATCATACATTAAGAACACTACAACCCTCTAAGGGCAAAAGCCAAATGTCAAAGTACCAAACTCAGATAAATAAACCACAGGCGGATCGAATCCTAGTAAGAGACTCCACTACTGATCGTCCGGGTAGCGCACGTAGTACCGACTACGCTCCTCGTCGTACTCCCAATCCAGCTCGGTGCCATCACCTGGATAGCTCACAGCTGGACCTGCATCTGGTGTGTGAAGTAACTGTGAGCCACAGAGGACTCAGCACTCCCGTTCCTGGGTAACAGAACTATTTAAGCCTTTAGGTGAGGGAAAGGCTGAAGAAAAGAATAAGTCTGCAGCAGCAACTAGCATCTAGCTTACGCAAGTGAGAGCGAGAAGAGAAGGCCTCGGCGAGAAGTGATCACGAAGTGATCCTAGCTAGAAGCTCCACAATCATAACCCCTCCGTGTTCAACTCCCGAATCCCTATTCGGAAATTGACAGTCACGGAACACACGCTGGTAGTGTATTAGTAACATTGTGTCAAGTTATCTACAACCGGAATTAACAAGCTCCCATCTGCCACATAACCGCGGGCACGGCTTTCGAAAGTTCAAACCCTGCAGGGGTGTTCCAACTTGACCCATTACAAGCCCACGGTCCGCGGAGTCGCAACTCCAAAGTGGGAAGACCCGAGTATCCTCGGAATCCCGTGCTCAAGATATACCGAGCTAAGGTAAGGCTAATCCAGCAAATCCTCCCGGCGTGTCGACACCCTGATAGTAGCCGCGCGTATCTAAGTCTCAGGACACGACCGGATGGGCGAAGCTACGAGTTTTTACCAGACCTTGAGTTTCCTCGAGGTGGCCCCGCAGGCTCCCCGTTTCGGACCAACACTCATGTGGAGCACTGGCCCGGGGTTGTTGATTAAGAAAGAGGGTTAATTACTCCCTATGCATGTTTAGTTTGTTATTAGGCAAATAGTACCAATGTTGGGATTTGCTGGAAAAGACTTAGCACTTAGCGGTTTATCGAGGGGGTCCCATACACCCCAACCGTGTTAGGAACGCATAATCAAGGAACATAATACCGGCTTATACGGATCCTAACGGCATGAGTGGAACAAATCACCAAGCAAAAGGCTTAGCCTTCCACCCTTGCCAATATATAGATGATTTCATTTAAGCATTTATATAGTGTGATAAAACCCAACCAAACTTCAACATGAAGCAAGCATCTTCGATCTTCACCTGCAACTAGCAACGCTATAAGAAGGGCTGAGCGAAGCGTACTTAGCCAAGCAACGGTTTGCATAGGTGGGGTGGTTAAACATGGCAATTGGTTACAAGTAGGAGGCTGACAAGAAGATCATGGGCATCGAGGCAAAACTATAGATCGAGACTACTAGCAATAGGCAAAGATAGTAATGTTATCGGGGTTCGGTCATCTTGCCTGAAGAGAAGTCGTTCGGATCGTAAGAAGGGTCCTCGTGCTCAACCTCGTTGGAAACCTCATGCTCAACTTCGTACCCGTTCTCAGCTTCCGGCTCTAAACAAAACAATCACACCAAGCACCAATCAACAGGATGAAATGCGCACTCGAAAAACATGAATGCATGATGGATGCACTACGGATGCACACGGAGCACGTAAAACATCACTCAAGCAAAACACCTCAAAACATGATAACAATCTGATATTAATAATCTACACAGAAAATCAATCAAGTTTGATATAAGATTCGCTGAAATCGGAGTTACGGGCTAAAAGTTATGCCCGAAACAAGATTTGAGCGAAAGCTGAAAATTACAGCAACATAGCAACTTCGGAGCTCAAAATAATTAAGCTACAGCACCCAAAAAGCATGGCAAAGGACTTGAACACAAACTAGACATATAGTACAGCAACTAGGTCCAAAGTGCACCCCCAACGGAGTCACGGATCAATAACAATGATCTTGGACATATTGAACTTTACAATAAAATTCTGGCAGGAGAATTTTATTGAAACTTTAGAGCAAAAGATAAACATGCTACAGCCACTCAAATGGACATGTGAGGACATGTATGGAAAGACAACAATATATACTACAAGGAACAATCAAAATCCACCCCAAAACTATCATGCTTTGTCCTAAAACATCACACGAACATGGCATCGGAACGTTACAGATTTCAGACTTAGTGAAAAATCACTAAGTCCTAAAACAGCAATATCATCATAGCATCAAAAGGAGCATGTTTAAGTCACCTCGAAACTAAACATGGCAAAGGGTAAGCACCTCATCAAAGTGCACATGAAAGTGATCCCGAAACACACAAGCATGCATCATTGAGGTGAACACAACGATTACAACAAGCTCAACAAGATGGCATTTCATAACAAGTGAAAACACCTCATATGAACATGGCACTTTGCAACGATGATAACAAGGCAATAATAAATCTACCATGCAACCTATCACAAGCAACACGTAGTTCGTGGCAAGACGAACACGTGGACATGTCATTTGCAACATTTGGACAAACGAGCTAAAAGATATCCCATGGCAAAGGTGGTATGAAAATAACACATAGCAGCAGTTTATATCATGATGCACTCTTGCAACAGCAAAACAAGTGCCTAGATGATCTCTAACATGCATCACAACAACAGGTAAAACGTAGAGCACATCTCCACGAACGTCTGGACATATTACACGCGCAAAACGGAGCATCAGGCAAAAAGTTAGAGCAGGTCAAACTTAGCATCAGACAAATCAAAAATTGGTACTTAGAAGTTTTAGGGGGGTCAACCTCTCCTGATTCAGATCTGAGGAAACGGAGACGGGCCGGCGGCGGTGTGGGCCTCGGGCGGCTCGGCCCGAGGAGGAGGAGGCGACGCGGGAGCTCCTGGGCCGGGGAGGCCCGGTGGAGCAGTGCGGCTCGGCGGTGGCTGGCGCGGGCCTGGCGGGGCGGAGGCGGCGGCCCAACGCGGCGAGGGGAGCGGCCCGCGTGCGGAGCGGGAGGCCCAGCCGGCGGCGGCCTGGCGCCTGGCGTCGCGGTGGGAGGCGAGCGGTGGTGGGCCGGGGATGCGGTGGCCCGTGGCCTTGGCGCGACGAGGCGATGTGGGGACCGGCTTCTTCGGGCTGGCGGCGCGGGATCCAGGCGAACTGGGCCCAAGGCCAGATCGACGAAGTGGTCCCGCTCGGCGGGCTGGCTGTTCGAAGCGGGCGACGGAGGGAGGCTTCGATCGCTCGGCCCTCCTGGCCGAGCCGATCGAGCGGCGAAAGTGCGGCGTTGACCTGGCGAGCTGCAGATCGAGAGATCCGGCGGCTGGTTCGAAAGATCCCTCGGGATCCAGAGGAATTAGTGGATCTGATCTGAAAGGAAGGGAAAAAAATAGAGGAGAAGGGGGAAGAAGAAGGGGACATGCCAAAATAGACTAGGGGTCTATAAATAGCAGTTTTTAGGGTTAGGAGGGAGTTTAGGGGCGCTAGGAGCCCTCCGATCGCGATCCAACGGATCCGATCGCGGGGATAGATTTAAAGGCCTAGGAGGAGATAAAAGAAAGCAGTAGGGGTGTTTCTGGGACATGAAATGAAGGCACTTCGGACCCACACGGACAACGGATGGAAAAGTCAACGGAGTCCAAACGAGACGAGAATTGAGAGGCGGGTTGCACACAACAAAACAACAACACAGACAACAACCTCGCGGCACACCGGTAACGTAAAACGCCCGAACAACAAAGTAGGCCTACGGGACGTCACGGACACGTGAGGGAGCTCCGGAACGCGAAACGGACAACGGGAAGAAACACGCGGAACCGGATGCAACCCACAACACAAATGCAATGCAATGCACATGTCTACATGATATGAATGAATGCCACACACTCACACAACAAAACGACGAAAACCCAAAAGACAAAGAACCCGAAAAGGAAATAGATGAAGCCGGAGATATATTATATACCCAAAAGGGAAAGTATTACATCCGGGGCATTACAGGTATCCCAGTGCACAATACATTTCGACAATGGTAAAACAAGTCCAGCAAGACCTCCGGACGTGCCGACACCCTGATAGTAGCCGCGCGTATCTCGTCTCAGGCCACAACCGGATAGGTGATCCTACGAGTAAAACCAGCCCTCGGGTTTCCCCAAGGCGGCCCCGCAGTCTTCCCATTCGGGACCAACACCATCAGCACTGGCCCCCCCTGCTATGTAGAAGAATACTAGGGGACGCGACCCCCTATGCAAATTTAATTAATTAATTAAGTTGTTATTATGAGGCAAATTAAAAACCAATGTTGGGCCTTGCTGGAGGAGTTTTATTCAAAGACGAAGTGTCAAGGGGTCCCCATATACCCAACCGTGTAAGGAACGCAAAATCAAGGAACATAATGCCGGTTTATCGGCTCCTAAGGTGGCATGAGTGGAACAAAACACCGAGCAAAAGGCCAAGCCTTCCACCCATACCCAGTATATAGGTGTGTTAATAATAATAAGACATATTGTGATATTTCCAAAGCATCAAGTTCCAACATGGAACGATCTTCATCTTCACCTGCAACTAACAACGCTATAAGAGGGGCTGAGCAAGTGGGTAACATAGCCAAACGATGGTTTGCTAGGAAGGTGTCAAAGGTTAGAGGTTTCATGGCAACAAGGAGAGGGACTGATAACAAATATGGGTAGCGCGACATATAACGATAGCATCGAGACAACTAAGCATGGCAATGATAGTAAAGGTATCCAAGGGTATGGTCATCTTGCCTGAGATCCCGCAAGGAAGAAGAAATAAGTCCATGAAGAAGACGAAGACGAAGCCACGAAGACGAACCACATGAAGTCGAACCAATCCTCACGATCGCAACGGAACAAGCGCTAACGAGAAGAAGCAAGCAATACGGTAAACACACAACACAAGAACATGACAATATGCTCAACCAGGTATGATACATGACAAGTCTATATATGATGCACAACATGATAAGGCAGGAAGCACTAAAAAACAACACAAGTCAACAAGTTTAAATTAGGCCGGAAACTACATATAACAAATCTGGTAAGCCCTCATATGCCTAGTTTGAAATTAGTCCAGATCTGAACAAACCTTAAGTTAAAGTTGTTAAAAAGCAAGTTAACATGCACCATGATGATCTACACGAAATTCTAGTCAAGTTTCATATAAAGTTTGTTTAAATCGGAGCTACGGCCTAGAAGATATGAGCAAAACAAGACAAGCATGGCAACGGTGCAAGAGGCACCCAAACATCAAGCAAACACACTCCTAACATGAAAACAACAAGATATTATGATTCTACATGCAAAATCACATAAGTTTCATATAAGGCACACCCAAAACGGAGCAACGGGCTAAAAGATACACATGAAACAAGATATAACAACAAGCTGAAGTTAACAACCACAAAGCAACTTTGGAGCAATGTAAATATAAGCTAAATCACCCAAACATGTTAACAAGAGGCATGGATGTGAAGTAGACATGATACTTAACAAGTAGGAACTTAGAACACACCCAAAAGCTTGCTGGAACACATTTAAACAAGCATGGCAAGTTGCAATAAAATTATCCAGACTTAGCCAAAATCTGGGAAGGCAAAAACATCATCACGATGTTGCCTTTGGAGGCACAAAACAACAAGCATATCAACTCAACTAAGTATATAAAGAGCATGTACATGTAGTAGACATATCCTAAAGCAAATAACTCTATTGCAGCAACTCCATAGGAGGCATGGATCAATAGCAACAAGCTCCACCAAATTGAACATGCTGATAAAATCCTGACAGTTATATTTTATAGCAACTTGAGACCAAGAAATAAATAAGCTACAGCAGGTCATATGTGCAAGTAAGGGCATGAATGGATAGACAATAACATGGACAACAAGACATGATCATTTGCCACTCCAAAACAAGCACGGATTTGAGTAGGGCATCAAGCAAACATAGCATCAGGTTATAACAGATTCCAGACTTAGCAGTTTTTTCACTAAGTGTAAAACAGTAACAACAACATGACATGTTTACAAGCTTGTTTCGGTCACCACAAGGCATATCATGCAAAGATGATTGCACCACACCAAAGACCATATTATTGTGCTTCTAAAACAACTAAACATGTGGCATGAGGACAAACACATCAATAGCAATGATCAAGTGAAATCAGCATCTCATAACAAGTTTCAGAACTTAACAGCCACATGCACTTTTGCAACAGAGATTAACATGGCAATATGGACTCAAACAAGCATGCTACAGCAACCATCATGTAGTACACTTCATAATAAACATTTTGACATATCATATGCATCATTTGGATAAACATGCACCAAGTTATCATATCTCAATCATGGCATCAAAATAACATGTAACAACAGTTTATAACAAGTAGCAATCTTGCAACAGAGATTAGAGCATCTAGATGAAGTCAAACAAGCGTGACACAATGAAACAAAGTGTAGAGCATATCACCACGATCATTTTGACATATTATTCACTCAATTTGGATAAGCACACAAGAAGTTATCGCACCGCAAACTATGCATCGGAATATACTCAGAAAAAGGACTTAGGCATTTTTTACAGAGGAAAAACTGGGCGTTAGAGAGTTACGAGACGCTCGGGGCGGGGAATAGAGGGGCGCTCACCAGGTGGGCTCGGCCCATGAAGAGGAGAGGAGGCAGGTGGGTCGGCTCTTGGCTGGGCCCTAGAGCTGGAGGGAGGTAGTGCAGGCCGAGGGGAGACGGGCCAGGCGAGGCGGGGGAGCCGGCTGCGGCCCACGAGGCCACGCGGCCGGCCCAGGAGGGGAGGAGCGGCTGCGGGAGCTGGGCCGCCGGGCGGCATCGGGCCCACCAGGGGGGCGAGGGCTCCGGCCCAGGGGAGCGACCGGTCGTCGTCCCGATCGGCACAAGGCCGGTGGCGGGAGACAGCAACGATCGCTGCACCGGCGGGGTCCGGCGAGGAAGGAACGGCGTGGGGGCGACGGGGCGGTGCAGATCCGGCCACGAGCGGCCCGGATCCGGCCGGGGCCTGGTGGAGGCGGCGTGGCAAGGCCACCAGCGGCGGGCGGCGGCGATCTGAATCCGGCGGCGGGGCGCGGGCGGTGGTGCGCCGGCGGCGGCGCCGGAGTAGGGTCGGCCGGGCGTCGCGGCGAGCCCGGGCGGCTGCGGCTCGGGGCTATGCCCGCGGGTGGCAGCGCGCGGAGGATCGGGCCCGAAGGGCCGACGGTGGGCACACGGGCCCGCGGGTGGTGGGATGGCGGCAGGGACAAGTGGCGCTGCGGTATTGGATGCGGGAGGCGGCGGTGATGACGTGTCAAGCCGTGATTGGCCGGGATGAGGTGTCCGGCGGACATGTCCGGCACGGATGGACATGTCCGGCGGCGCGAGAGGGAGGAGGCTAGGGTTCATCCGCAAAAAAGGAGAGGGAGGCACATATTTATAGGTAGATGGAGCTAGGAGTGTCCAAATGAGGAGCCATTTGCGGCCACGCGATCGTGATCGAACGGCCAAGAGCATGGAGGGGTTAGAATGGGCTAGGTGGGCTGTGTGAAAGGGGTGCTGGGCCAAAAGGAAAAAGGCTTCCGGTGGTTAACACGGTTAACCGTTGGGCTATCAAACGAACTCCGAATGCGACGAAACTTGACAGGCGGTCTACCTATGCTATAATAAGACCACACGCCAAGTTTCAACCCATTCCGAGAACGTTTTCCGGTCACTCATAAAATAAATATCCGGAGGCGCCGCGGGCGCGTGCAAGTGTGTCTGGGCTCAGAACGGACAACGAAAAGGACGAGGGGACTCGGACGGATGCAAGTTTTGAAAACATGATGATGCAACACACATGATGACATGGCAATATGCAACATGCAAGCATATGACATGGCAATGGCGACGAATAACTGGCTGACACCTGGCGCACCGGTCTCGGGGTGTCACAGTGACGTTCTTTCGCATTAAGATTTGTTATAGGTTATAGAATGGTAAAGATGAATTGATCCCACAAAGAATTGTTATAGGTTATAGCATATGACATGGCAATGGGAGGTATTACTGTTGTTCCTAATGATAAAGATGAATTGATCCCACAAAGAATTGTTATAGGTTATAGAATGGTAATTGATTTTCGCAAAATAAATAAAGCCACTAAAAAGGATCACTACCCCTTACCTTTTATTGATCAAATGCTAGAAAGATTATCCAAACATACACATTTTTGCTTTCTAGATGGTTATTCTAGTTTCTCGGTGATTTCTCCGTTTATGGAACTTCTTTTGATTTATGCTTTTTCGGTACCTTTGCTTGCCCTTTCGGATCAAGAAAAGACCACTTTTACTTGCCCTTTCGGTACCTTTGCTTATAGATGTATGCTTTTTGATTTATGTAATGCACCTGCTACATTTCAAAGATGTATGACTGCTATATTCTCTAACTTTTGTGAAAAGATTGTAGAAGTTTTCATTGGTGATTTCTCCGTGTATGGAAATTCTTTTGATGATTGCTTAAGCAACCTTGATCGAGTTTTGCAGAGATGTGAAGAAACTAATCTTGTCTTGAATTGGGAGAAATGCCACTTTTTAATGGTTAATGAAGCAACCTTGAATTGCAAAGATGTGAAGAAACTAATCTTATGGTTAATGAAGGTATTGTCTTGGGGCTTGAAATTTCTGAAAGAGGTATTGAAGTTGATAAAGCTAAAGTTGATGCTATTGAAAAGATGTCCTGTCCTAAGGACATTAAAGGTATAAGAAGTTTCCTTGGTCATGCCAGTTTTTATAGGAGGTTCATTAAAGACTTCTCAAAAATCTATAGGCCTCTGACTGATGTCTTACAAAAAGATGTTCCATTTGTCTTTGATGATGATTGTGTAGAAGCATTTGAAATACTTAAGAAAGCCTTGATTTCTGCACCTATTATCCCGCCACCTGATTGGAATTTACCCTTTGAAATTATGTGTGATGCTAGTGATTATGTTGTAGGTGTTGTTCTAGGACAAAGAGCTGATAAGAAATTAAATGTTATCCAATATGCTAGTAAAACTCTAGACAGTGCCCAGGGAAACTATACTACTACTGAAAAAGAATTTTTTAGCAGTTGTATTTGCTTGTGGTAAGTTCATGACATATATTGTTGATTCTAAAGTAATTGTTCACACTGATCCTGCTGCTATTAAATACCACATGGAAAAGAAAGATGCTAAAACTAGACTTATTAGATGGGTTCTCTTGCTACAAGAATTCGATTTGCATATTATTGATAGAAAGGGAGCCGAGAACCCCGTTGCAGACAACTTATCTAGGTTAGAGAATGTTCTTGATGACCCACAACCTGTAGATGATAATTTCCCTGATGAACAATTGGCTGTCATAAATGCTTCTCGTACTGCTCCATGGTATGCTGATTATGCTAATTACATTGTTGCTAAATTTATACCACCTAGTTTCACATACCAGCAAAAGAAAAAGTTTTTCTATGATTGAAGACATTACTTCTGGGATGACCCACACCTTTATAAAGAAGGAGTAGATGGCGTTATTAGACGTTGTGTAGCTGAGCATGAATAGGAACAGATCCTGCTCAAGTGTCACTCTGAGGCTTATGGTGGACACCAGGCTGGAGATAGAACTGCACATAAGGTATTGCAATCCGCCTTTAATTGGCCTACTCTCTTCAAGGATGCCCGTAAGTTTGTCTTGTCTTGTGATGAATGTCAAAGAATTGGAAATATTAATAGACGTCATGAAATGCCTATGAACTATTCACTGGTTATTGAACCATTTGATGTTTGGGGCTTTGATTATATGGGACTGTTTCCTTCCTCTAATGGGTATACACATATTTTAGTTGTTGTTGATTACGTCACTAAGTGGGTAGAAGCTATTCCAACTAGTAGTGTTGATCGTAACACCTCTATTAAGATGCTTAAAGAAGTTATTTTTCTGAGAATCGGAGTCCCTAGATATTTAATGACTGACGATGGTTCACATTTTATTCATGGTGCTTTTCGTAAAATGCTTGCTAAGTATGATGTTAATCATAGAATTGCATCCCCATACCACCCACAGTCTATTGGTCAAGTAGAACTGAGTAATAGAGAGCTAAAATTAATTTTGCAAAAGAAGGTTAATAGATCTAGAAAGAATTGGTCCAAGAAACTTGATGATGCATTATGAGCCTATAGAACTGCATATAAAAATCCTACGGGTATGTCTCCGTATAAAATGGTTTATGGAAAAGCTTTTCACTTACCTCTTGAATTAGAACATAAGGCATATTGGGCCATTAAAGAGCTCAATTATGATTTCAAACTTGCCGGTGAAAAGAGACTATTTGACATTAGCTCACTTGATGAGTGGAGAACCCAGGCCTATGAGAATGCCAAATTGTTTATAGAAAATGTTAAAAGATGGCATGACAAAAGGATACAAAAGCGTGAGCTTAATGTAGGTGATTATGTTTTGCTATACAACTCTCGTTTGAGATATTTTGCAGGAAAACTCCTCTCTAAATGGGAAGGTCCTTACGTTATTGAGGAGGTCTATCATTCTGGTGCCATAAAAATCAACAACTTCGAAGGCACAAATCCAAAGGTGGTGAATGGTCAAAGAATCAAACATTATATCTCAAGTAAGCCAATAAATGTTGAAACTAATGCCATTGCAATCGTAACCCCGGAGGAATACATAAGGGACACTTTACAGAACGTTTCAGACTTCGAAAAGGAATAGGTATGTGGTACGGTAAGTAAACCGACTCCAAAATAGTTCTAATAGTAATTTTTCTCCAATTTGGAATATTTAAGAAAATAGGAAAATAAGAAGTAGTCTGAAAGGGACACGAGGCATCCACGAGGGTGGAGGGCGTGCCCAGTCCCCCTGGGCGCGCCCCCTGCCTCGTGGGCACCTCGTGTGACCTCCGAACTCCATTTTCTTGCACAATGCTTCTTTTGGTCGATAAAAATTAATTATATAATCTCCCGAAGGTTTTGACCACGGTACCACAACAAAATCCTCTGCTTTTGTTTTGAGCTGTTTTTTGACAGATCCAGATCACCATGACGTCTTCAAGCTGTTGGGGAACGTAGTATTTCAGAAAAAATCCTACGATCACGCAAGATCTATCTAGGAGAAGCATAGGAACGAGCGGGGAGAGTGTGTCTACGTACCCTCGTAGACCGAAAGTAGAAGTGTTTAGTAACGCGGTTGATGTAGTCGAACGTATTCGCAATCCAACCGATCCAAGCACCGAATATACGGCACCTCCACGTTCAGCACATGTTCAGCTCGATGATGTCCCACGAACTCTTGATCTAGTTGAGGTCTTGGGAGAGTTCCGTCAGCACGATGGCATGGTGACAATGATGATGAAGTTACCGGCGCAGGGCTTCGCCTAAGCACTTAAACGATATGATCGAGGTGTGTAACTGTGGAGGGGGCACCGCATACGGCTAGGAACATTTGATGTGTCTATGGGGTGCCCACTCCCCACGTATATAAAGGAGGGAGGGAGGAGGAGGCCGGCCCTAGGAGAGGCGTGCCAAGGGAGTAGGATTCCTACTCCTAGTAGGAGTAGCTTTCCTCCTTTCCTAGTCCAACTAGGAGAAGGGGGAAAGGAGGGGGGGAGAAGGAAGGGAGAGGTGGGCCGTGCCCCAAACCCCATGTTCAATTCGGACTGGGCTTGGGAGGGGCACGCACCACCTCCTGGCTGCTGCCTCTCCTTCCCACTAAGGCCAATTAAGGCCCATTGACTCCTCGGACGAATTCCCGTAACTCCCCGGTACTCCAAAAAATACCCGAATCACTCGGAACCTTTCCGATGTCCGAATATAGACTTCCAATATATGAATCTTTACCTCTCGACCATTTCGAGATTCCTCGTCATGTCAGTGATCACATCCGAGACTCCGAAAAAACTTCAGTCATCAAATCACATAACTCATAATACAAATCGTCATCGAACGTTAAGCGTGCGGACGCTACGGGTTCGAGAACTATGTAGACATGACCGAGACACATCTTCGGTTAATAACCAATAGCGGAACCTAGATGCTCATATTGGCTCCTACATATTCTACGAAGATCCTTATCGGTCAAACCGCATAACAACATACGTTATTCCCTTTGTCATTAGTATGTTACTTGCCCGAGATTCGATCGTCGGTATCATCATACCTAGTTCAATCTTGTTACCGACAAGTCTCTTTACTCGTTCCGTAATACATCATCTCGTGACTAACTCATTAGTCATTTGCTTACAAGGCTTATTACGATGTGTATAACCGAGAGGGCCTATTGATACCTCTCCGACACTCGGAGTGACAAATCCTATTCTCGATCTATGCCAACACAACAAACACCTTCGGAAACACCTGTAGAGCATCTTTATAATCACCCAGTTACGTTGGACGTTTGATAGCACACAAGGTGTTCCTCCGGTATTCTGGAGTTGCATAATCTCATAGTCAGAGGAACATGTATAAGTCATGAAGAAAGCAATAGCAATATAACTAAACTGTCATAGTGCTAAGCTAATGGATGGGTCTTGTCCATCACATCATTCTCCTAATGATGTGATCATGTTCATCAAATCACAACACATGTCTATGGTTAGGAAACATAACCATCTTTGATTAACGAGCTAGTCTAGTAGAGGCATACTAGGGACACTCTGTTTTGTCTATGTATTCACACATGTACTAAGTTTCCATGTAATATAATTCTAGCACGAATAATAAACATTTATCATGATATAAGGAAATATAAATAACAACTTTATTATTGCCTCTAGGGCATATTTCCTTCAGTCTCCCACTTGCACTAGAGTCAATAATTTAGTTCACATCGCCATGTGATTTAATACCGATAATTCACATCGTTATGTGAATAACACCCATAGTTCACATCACCATGTGACCAGTACCCAAAGGGTTTACTAGAGTCAATAATCTAGTTCACATCACCATGTGATTAACACCCAAAGATTACTAAGGTGTGATCATGTTTTGTTTCGTGAGAGAAGTTTAGTCAGCGGGTCTGTTACAGTCAGATCTGTATGTATTTCGTAAATTTCTATGTCTACAATGGTCTGCATGGAGCTACTCTAGCTAATTGCTCCCACTTTCAATACGCATCCAGATTGATACTTAGAGTCATCTGGATTAGTGTCAAAGCTTGCATCGGTGTAACTCTTTACGATGAACTCTTTATCACACCCATAATCGAGAAACATTTCCTTAGTCATCCAGTAACTAAGGAAAATTTTGACCGCTGTCCAATGATCTACTCCTGGATCACTATTGTACCTCCTTGCCAAACTTATAGCAAGGCACACATCAGGTCTGGTACACAACATTCCATACATGATAGATCCTATGGCTGAAGCAGAGGGAATGACTTTTCATCTTCTCTCTATCTTCTCAAGTGGTCGGGCATTGAGTCTTACTCAACTTTACACCTCGTGTGCCCTCCGGACTCCGTTTTCTTGCACAATGCTTCTTTTGGTCGATAAAAATTCATTATATAATCTCCCGAAGGTTTTGACCATGGTACCACAACAAAATCCTCTGCTTTTGTTTTGAGCTGTTTTTCTGACAGATCCAGATCACCATGACGTCTTCAAGCTGTTCGGGAACGTAGTATTTCAAAAAAATTCCAACGATCACGCAAGATCTATCTAGGAGAAGCATAGCAACGAGCGGGGAGAGTGTGTCTACGTACCCTCATAGACCGAAAGTAGAAGTGTTTAGTAACGCGGTTGATGTAGTCGAACGTATTCGCGATCCAACCGATCCAAGCACCGAATGTACGGCACCTCCGCGTTCAGCACAGGTTCAGCTCGATGACGTCCCACGAACTCTTGATCCAGTTGAGGTCTTGGGAGAGTTCCGTCAGCACGACGGCATGGTGACGATGATGATGAAGTTACCGGCGCAGGGCTTCGCCTAAGCACTGCAACGATATGATCGAGGTGTGTAACTATGAGGGGGGCACCGCATACGGCTAGGAACATTTGATGTGTCTATGGGGTGCCCCCTCCCCACGTATATACAGGAGGGAGGGAGGAGGAGGCTAGCCCTAGGAGAGGCGCGCCAAGGGAGTAGGATTCCTACTCCTAGTAGGAGTAGCTTTCCTCCTTTCTTAGTCCAACTAGGAGAAGGGGGAAAGGAGGAGGAGGGGAGAAGGAAGGGAGAGGTGGGCCGTGCCCCAAACCCCATGTTCAATTCGGACTGGGCTTGGGAGGGGCGCGCACCACCTCCTGGCTCCTGCCTCTCCTTCACACTAAGGCCAATTAAGGCCCATTGACTCCCCGGACGAATTCCCGTAACTCCCCGGTACTCCGAAAAATACCCGAATCACTCGGAACCTTTTCGATGTCCGAATATAGCCTTCCAATATATGAATCTTTACCTCTCGATCATTTCGAGACTCCTCGTCATGTCAGTGATCACATCCGAGACTCCGAAAAAACTTCAGTCATCAAATCACATAACTCATAATACAAATCGTCATCGAACGTTAAGCGTGCGGACGCTACGGGTTCGAGAACTATGTAGACATGACCGAGACACATCTCCGGTTAATAACCAATAGCAGAACCTAGATGCTCATATTGGCTCCTACATATTCTACGAAGATCTTTATCGGTCAAACCGCATAACAACATACGTTATTCCCTTTGTCATTAGTATGTTACTTGCCCGAGATTCGATCGTCGGTATCATCATACCTAGTTCAATCTTGTTACCGACAAGTATCTTTACTCGTTCCGTAATACATCATCTCGTGACTAACTCATTAGTCGTTTGCTTGCAAGGCTTATTATGATGTGTATAACCGAGAGGGCCTAGAGATACCTCTCCGACACTCGGAGTGACAAATCCTATTCTCGATCTATGCCAACACCACAAACACCTTCGGAAACACCTGTAGAGCATCTTTATAATCACCCAGTTACGTTCTGATGTTTGATAGCACACAAGGTGTTCCTCCGGTATTCAGGAGTTGCATAATCTCATAGTAAGAGGAACATGTATAAGTCATGAAGAAAGCAATAGCAATAAAACTAAACGGTCATAGTGCTAAGCTAATGGATGGGTCTTGTCCATCACATCATTCTCCTAATGATGTGATCATGTTCATCAAATCACAACACATGTCTATGGTTAGGAAACTTAACCATCTTTGATTAACGAGCTAGTCTAGTAGAGGCATACTAGGGACACTCTGTTTTGTCTATGTATTCACACATGTACTAAGTTTCCGTTCAATATAATTCTAGCATGAATAATAAACATATATCATGGTATAAGGAAATATAAATAACAACTTTATTATTGCCTCTAGGGCATATTTCCTTCAGTCTCCCACTTGCACTAGAGTCAATAATTTAGTTCACATCGCCATGTGATTTAATACCGATAATTCACATCGTTATGTGAATAACACCCATAGTTCACATCACCATGTGACCAGTACCCAAAGGGTTTACTAGAGTCAATAATCTAGTTCACATCACCATGTGATTAACACCCAAAGATTACTAAGGTATGATCATGTTTTCTTTCGTGAGAGAAGTTTAGTCAGCAGGTCTGTTACAGTCAGATCTGTATGTATTTTGCAAATTTCTATGTCTACAATGGTCTGCATGGAGCTACTCTAGCTAATTGCTCCCACTTTCAATACGCATCCAGATTGATACTTAGAGTCATCTGGATTAGTGTCAAAGCTTGCATCGGTGTAACTCTTTACGATGAACTCTTTATCACATCCATAATCGAGAAACATTTCCTTAGTCATCGAGTAACTAAGGATAATTTTGACCGCTGTCCAGTGATCTACTCCTGGATCACTATTGTACCTCCTTGCCAAACTTATAGCAAGGCACACATCAGGTCTGGTACACAACATTCCATACATGATAGATCCTATGGCTGAAGCATAGGGAATGACTTTCATTTTCTCTCTATCTTCTCTAGTGGTCGGACATTGAGTCTTACTCAACTTCACACCTTATAACACAGGCAAGAACCCTTTCTTTGACTGATGCATTTTGAACTTCTTCAAAACTTTATCAAGGTATGTGCTTTGTGAAAGTCCAATTAAGCGTCTTGATCTATCTCTATAGATCTTGATGCCTAATATATATATATATAAGCAGCTTCACCGAGATCCTTCATTGAAAAATTCTTATTCAAGTATCCTTTTATGCCATCTAGAAATTATATATCATTTCCAATCAACAATATGTCATCCACATATAATATCATAAATGCTATAGAGCTCCCACTCACTTTCTTGTAAATAGAGGCTTCTCCAAAAGTCTGTATAAAACCATATGCTTTGATCACCTCATCAAAGCGTATATTCCAACTCCGAGAAGCTTGCACCAGTCCACAGATGGATCACTGGAGCTTGCACACTTTGTTAGCACCTTTAGGGTCGACAAAACCTTCTGGTTGCATCATATAGAACTCCTCTTTGAGGTATCCATTAAGGAATGCAGTTTTGACATCCATTTGCCAGATTTCGTAATCATAAAATGCGGTAATTGCTAACATGATTCGGACAGACTTAAGCATCGCTACGGGTGAGAAAGTCTCATCGTAGTCAACTCCTTGAACTTGTTGAAAACCTTTTGCAACAAGTCGAGCTTTGTACACAGTAACATTACCATCGGCGTCGGTCTTCCTCTTAAAGATCCATTTATTTTCAATGGATTGTCGATCATCAGGCAAGTCAACCAAAGTCCACACTTTGTTCTCATACATGGATCCCATCTCAGATTTCATGGCCTCAAGACATTCTGGACTCATCATCGCTTCCTCATAGTTCATAGGTTCATCATGGTCTAGTAACATGACTTCAAAAACCGGGTTACCGTACCACTCTGACGCGGAATGCACTCTGGTTGACCTACGAGGTTCAGTAGTAACTTGATCTGAAGTTTCATGATCATCATCATTAGCTTCCTCGCTTATTGGTGTAGGAATCACTGGAACTAGTTTCTGTAATGTACTACTTTCCAATTCAGGAGAAAGTACAATTACCTCATCAAATTCCACATTCCTCCCACTCACTTCTTTCGAGAGAAACTCCTTCTCTAGAAAGGATCCATTCTTAGCAACGAATATCTTGCCTTCGGATTTGTGATAGAAGGTATACCCAACAGTTTCCTTTGGGTATCCAATGAAGACACATTTCTCCGACTTGGGTTCGAGCTTATCAGGTTGAAACTTTTTCACATAAGCATCGCAGCCCCAAACTTTAAGAAACGACAACTTGGGTTTCTTGCCAAACCACAGTTCATATGGTGTCATCTCAATAGATTTAGATGGTGCCCTATTTAACGTGAATGCAGCTGTTTCTAATGCATAACCCCAAAACGATAGTGGTAAATTGGTAAGAGACATCATAGATCGCACCATATCTAATAAAGTATGGTTACGACGTTCATACACACCATTACGCTGTGGTGTTCCGGGTGGCGCGATGTAATGCCCCGGATGTAACACTTTCCCTATATGGCAATATATAAACTTTGGCTTTATCATTTCCGCTCTGGGTTCTTCTTTCTTTTCGGTTTTGTCGTTTTGTCGTGTGCGTGTGGCATTTCATCCATGTCATGTTGTCATGTGCATTGCATTGCATTTGTGTTGTCACTTGCATCCGGTCCCACTCGTCTCTTCCCGTTGTCCATTTCGAGTTCCGACGCTCTCACACGTGCCTGTGGCATCCCCGAGTCCTTCTTTCGTGTGTGTCCGTGTAACGTTTCCGGAATGGCGTGAGACTTGTCGTGCGATGTTGTTTTGGTACGTGTAGGCCGCCTGTCAAGTTTAGTCGCGTTTGGAGTTCGTTTGGTACTCCAACTGTTAACCTAGTGGGCTAAAAGTACCTCTTCTTTGAGGCCTAAGACCCCCTCCACAACAGCCCACCAACCCAGCACAACCCTTCCCATCATCCCGGTCGTCGAATTGTGATCGCGTGGCCGAAAACCGCTCCCCATTTGGAGTCTCCTAGCTCCTTGTGCCTATAAAAATGTCCCCCTTGCCATTTTTTCGTCCTAAACCCTAGCCTCCTCCTAGCTCCAGCCCCGCCTCGGAATCCGCGTCGGGCGGACGTGTCCGACCCGGGCCGGACAGATCCGCGCGCCAGCCTACCGCCTCCGCCGCCGCGCGGGCCCGCAGGCCCGTTCCCGGCCCGCCGCCGCCGCCCCCTTCGCGCCGGATCCCCGCCGCCGGCGAGCTCTGCCAGGCCGGCGAGCTCGCGCGCCGCCGCCCCTCGCCCCAGTCACCGCTGCCTTGAAGATCGCCACCGGCCCGAGCCCCGGCCTCCTCTAGCCCTCGCCGTTGCTGGGCCGTGGCCGCACTTGCCGCCGCCGGCCGGGATCGAGGTGGACGCCCCTCGCCGAGCACGGGATCGAGCCGATCCAGCAGCCGTCGCCCCGATCCTGCGGGTTCGAACCCTGACGGGTCTCGGCGCCCGCGACCCGCGACCCGCGTTGACCGTTCCAGTCAGAGGTTGACCCTTGTGTTTTTTTACTAAGTCCTTTTAGTTTTTGTTGTCTGATGCATTTTTGTAATGATGATAACTTTTACTGTGCTTGTCCATTTTGTGCATATTATATGTCAAAATGATCGTGGTGATATGTATTATGTTTTGTTCCATTGTGTCATACTTTTTTGAGTCCATCTAGATGTCTTAATCTTCATGACAAGAGTGGTACATGTTATAATCTGCTGCTACTTGTTATTTTCATGCCATGTTTGAGATGTGATAACTTGGTGCATGTTTATCCAAATGAAGCAAATGATATGTCCAAATGTTCATCATGAGATGCTCTACATGTTGGTTGCTATAGCATGCATGTTAGAGTTCATATTGCCATGTTTATCTCTGTTGCAAAAGTGCATGTGGCTGTTAGGTTTTGCAACTTGTTACGAGATGCCTAGTTGAGGAGCTCGTTGCTATTGTTGTGTTTGTCCCCATGCCACATGCTCATAAGTTTTGGATTCCCCATCATGTGTTCTTTGCTGTGGTGCAAACCATTTGCCATGTTATACTTTAAGATGACTTAAACATGCTCACAAACATGCCATGAAAATGTTACTGTTTTAACACTTCGTGAAATTTCACTAAGTCTGGAATCTGTAATATCCTGATGCTATGTTCGCTTGTTGTCCTAGGCAAATCCATGTTACTTTTGGGGTGGCCATTGATCATTCCTTGTTGTATATGTTGTTGTATATCCATCCATGCCCTCACATGCTCTTTTGGGTTGCTGTAGCATATTTAATTCTTGCTCCCAAGTTGCTATAAAATATTACTGTCAGGTTTTTATTGTCATGTTCAAAATGTTGTAGCTTGTTGCTATTGATCCATGCCTCCTATGGAGATGCTCCAATGGCGTTGTTTGCTGTAGGATATGTCTACTTCATGTCCATGCTTCTTATCACCATGTTTGAGTGATGTAGAGTATATATTTCTTGCTCCAAAGTTGCTATGTGGCTGTTAATTTCAGCTTTGCATTGTTTCTTGTTTCGGGTGTATCTTTTAGCCCGTTGCTCCGTTTTGGGCGTGCCCTACATGAAACTTGTGTGGTTTTGCATGTAGATTAATAATATAATGTTGTTAACATGTTTGGAGTATGTTTGCTTGATGGTTGGGTGCATCTTGCACCGTTGCCATGCTTATCTTGTTTTGATCATATCTTCTAGTCCGTAGCTCCGTTTCAAACAAACTTTATATGAAACTTGACTAGAATTTCATGTAGATTGTCATGGTGCATGTTAACTTGCTGTTTAACAACTTTAACTTAAGGTTTGTTCAGATCTGGACTAATTTCAAACTATGCATATGAGGACTTACCGGATTTGTCTTAAGTAGTTTCCGGCCTCATTTAAACCTGATGTTTCTTGTGTTGTTTCTCTGTGCTTCCTACCTTGCCATGTTTTGCATCCTAAATAGAATTGTCTTGCATCCTACTTGCTTGAGCATATTGGCATGTTTCTTGTGCTGTTTCTCTGTGCTTCCTATGTTGTCATGCTGTGCATCCTTAGTGCATCTGCAGTGCTTCCTAAGTGCATCATACATGCATCCTGTAGTTTGTGCATTGCACCTTGTTTGATTTCGTGCCTCGTGTGTTCTTGTGTTGAGTAGAGCCGGAAGCCGAGACCGAGTACGAGAACGAGGTTACTACCGAGGTTGAGAACGAGGGTGTAATGCCCAAGATGGGACTATAACTCCTACGTGTCGAGGCACGACTTAAAGGTATAAGCCCATTCTGGAATGATCGCAAGTTCGGTATCTTTGCACGACTCATGTAAAAATAGGGATGAAAATTGCAAAAGGAGATAGTTGGCTTACACTCGCCACGTCACACAATTCATTACATAGTCAAACATCATTCAAATAACATCACAACCCGACTACGGGTGAAGATCCAAATGAAAGAGGCCAAAATACATAAAGCCACAGGTTCGGATCGCTCCTAGTAGAAACCACTACTGATCATCGGGATAGTGCACATAGTAACGGCTACGCTCTTCGTCGTACTCCGAGTACAGCTCTGTGTCGTCACCTGAGTAGTTCACCGTGGTACCTGCATCTGGTGTGGTGTAGAATCTATGAGCCACGGAGGACTCAGCAATCCCGTTCCTGGGTAACAGAACTATCTAAGCCTTGGGTGTGGAACAAGGCTGAAGAAAGATAAAATGTTGCAGCTGCACTAGCACTAACTTACGTAATAAGAGCGAGAAGATAGGTGCCACGAGCGATAAAGTGATCACGAAGTGATCCTATCTAAACACGTCAAACATAACCCCACCATGTTCACTTCCCGAACCCCTTTTCGGAAAATGACCGTCACGGTTACTCATGCTGGTAGTGTGTTCTGACATGGTGTCAAGTTTTCAACAACAGGATATTAACAAATTCCCATCTACCACCTAACCGCGGGCACGGCTTTCGAATGTTCAAAACCCTGCAGGGGTGTTCCAACTTGGCCCATTACAAGCCCACGATCCGCGGAGTCGCAACTCCAAGGTGGGAAGGCCCGAGTATCCTCGGAATCCCGTGCTCAAGATACTCCGACTTAGGTAAGACTAATCCAGCAAATCCTCCTGGCGTGCCGACACCCTGATAGTAGCCGCGCGTATCTCGTCTCAGGCCACGACCGGATGGGTGATCCCACAGGTTTTTACCAGCCCTCGGGTTCCCCCAAGGTGGCCCCGCGTAACCCCCAGTTTGGACCAACACTCATGTGGAGCACTGGCCCGGGTTGTTGATTAAGAAGAGGGTTAATTACTCCCTATGCAAGTTTTTAGTTGTTTAGGCAAATAGTACCAATGTTGGGACTTGCTGGAAAAGACTTAGCGTTAAGCGGTTTATCGAGGGGGTCCCATAACCCCAATCGTGTGAGGAACGCAAAATCAAGGAACATAACACCGGTTTATACGGCTCCTAGGCGGCATGAGTGGAACAAATCACTGAGCAAGAGGCTCAGCCTTCCACCCATTACCAATATATAGATGATTTCATTTAAGAATTTACATAGTGTGATATCCCAACAAGCTTCAACATGAAGCAAGAATCTTCAAATCTTCTCCTGCAAGTAGCAATGCTATAAGAGGGTCTGAGCGAAGCCTACGTAGCTAAACAAGGTTTGCATAGGTTGGGTGGTTAAACAGATTCATGGTTACAATAGGAGGCTGGCAAACAAACATGGGCATCGAGGCAATAAGCTAAAGAGCGATACTTCTAGCAATAGGCAAATATAGTAATGATATCTGGGTCAGGTCATCTTGCCTGTCGAGTCGTCGATGGGATCGTAAGAGGGCTCCTCGTTCTCAACCTCGGTAGTAACCTCATTCTCCGTCTCGGCTCCCGGCTCTACTCAACACAAGAACACACGAGGCACGAAATCAAACAAGGTGCAATGCGCAAACTACAGGATGCATGTATGATGCACTTAGGATGCACAGCAGATGCACTTAGGATGCACAACATGACAACATAGGAAGCACAGAGAAACAGCACAAGAAACACGACAATTTACTCAAGCAAGTAGGATTCAAGACAAATCTATTTAGGATGCAAAACATGGCAAGGGAGGTAGCACAGAGAAACAACACAATAAACAACAGGTTTAAATGAGGCCGGAAACTACTTAAGACAAATCCGGTAAGTCCTCATGTGCATAGTTTGAAATTAGTCCAGATCTGAACGAACCTTAAGTTAAAGTTGTTAAACAGCAAGTCAACATGCACCATGATGAACTACACGAAATTCTAGTCAAGTTTCATATAAAGTTTGTTTAAAACGGAGCTACGGTCTAGAAGATATGATCAAAACAAGATAAGCTTGGCAACGGTGCAAGATGCACCCAAACATCAAGTAAACATACTCCAAACATGTTAACAAGATGATATTATGAATCTACATGCGAAATCACACAAGTTTCATATACGAATTTCTCAAAACGGAGCAACGGGCTAAAAGATACACCCGAAACAAGAAACAATGCAAAGTTGAAACTAACAGCCGCATAGCAACTTTGGAGCAAGAAATATATACTCTACAGCACTCAAACATGGTGACAAGAAGCATGGACATGAAGTAGAAATATCTTACAGCAAACAACTCCATTGGAGCAACTCCATAGGAGGCATGGATCAATAGCAACAAGCTACAACATTTTGATCATGACACTAAAAACCTGACAGCAATGTTTTATAGCAACTTGGGAGCAAGAATTAAATATGCTACAGCAACCCAAATGAGCATGCGAGGGCATGGATTGATAGACAACAACATATACAACAAAGAATGATTAACGGCCACCCCAAAACTATCATGGATTTGCCTAGGACAACAAGCAAACATAGCAACAGGATATTACAGATTCCAGACTTAGTGAAATTTCACTGTGTTAAAACAGCAATATTATCATGGCATGTTTTTGAGCATGTTTAAGTCATCTTAAAGCATAACATGGCAAAGGGTTTGCACCACAGCAAAGAACACATGATGGGGAAACCAAAACATATGAGCATGTGGCATGGGGACAAACACAACAATAGCAACGAGCTCCTCAACTAGGCATCTCGTAACAAGTTACAAAACCTAACAGCCACATGCACTTTTGCAATGGAGATAAACATAGCAATATGAACTCTAACATGCATCCAACATAGCAACCAACATGTAGAGCATCTCATGATGAACATTTTGACATCTCATTTGCTTCATTTGGATAAACATGCACCAAGTTATCACATCTCAAACATGGCAAGAAAACAACTAATAGTAGCAGTTTATATCAAGTAGCGCTCTTGTCATGATGACTAAGAAATCTAGATGGACTCAAACATGCATGACACAATGGAACAAAACGTAGTACATGTCACCACGATCATTTTGACATATTATATGCACAAAACGGACAAGCACAGTAAAAGTTATAGCCATCACAATAATGCATCAGACAATGAAAATAACTAAAAGACTTGGCAAAAAACAGGGGATCACCTCGCGATCAATGCGGATCGGGCCGGTCAAACGGGTCCGCGGGCGCGGGCGAACGGCGAGGCCTGTTAGGGTTCGGGGCAGAGCTCAGATCGGATCGGCTTCGTGCTCGATGCCGGCGGCGCGGCGAGCGGACTGGAAACGGCGGCGGGCAGCTCGACTTCCGGCGACACGGTCGGGCGGAGATGCGGCGGAGCCGGCCGGCGAGCTCGGCCGGAGGAGATGCGGCTCGGGCGGCGGAGTGCTGCGGGTCGGCGCGGGGCAGTTCGACCGAAGGAGAGGTGGCCGCCGGAGAGCTGCGGGCCGGCGCGGTGGCGGGGCTCCGTCCGCCTGCGGGTGGCGGCGCGGCGGCGAGCCGCCGGAGCTGAGGAGGATGGCGACGGAGGGAACGCGCGGCGGGCGCAGGATCTAGCCCGAACGGTGGCGGCGGCGGGCCTGCGGCGGGCTCGCGGGCCGGCGGCGCGGAGCGGCTGGAACTGCCACGTGGCACGTCCCGATAGGTGCGGTGGCGGCGTCGGATGCGTCTGGCTCGGTCCGGACGTGTCCAGTGGGGGAGGAGGGCTAGATCTAGGGTTTTTTGGACGAAAATGGCAAGGGGGGACGTGTTTATAGGCACAAGGAGCTAGGAGACTCCAAATGGGGAGCGGTTTTCGGCCACGCGATCACAAATCGATGACCGAGATGATGGGAAGGGTTGTGCTGGGTTGTTTTGCTGTTGTGGAGGGGGTCTTGGGCCTCAAAGAGGAGGTACTTTTAGCCCACTAGGTTAACTGTTGGAGTACCAAACGAACTCCAAACGCGACGAAACTTGACAGGCGGCCTACACGTACCAAAACAACATCGCACGACAAGTCTCACGTCATTCCGGAAACGTTGCACGGCCAAACACGAAAGAAGGACTCGGGGATGCCACGGGCACGTGTGAGAGCGTGGGAACTCGGAACGGACAACGGGAAGAGACGAGTGGGACCGGATGCAAGTGACAACACAATGCAATGCAATGCACATGACAACATGACATGGATGAAATGCACACACGCACACGACAAAACGAAGAAACCCAAAAAGACAGGAGAACCCGGAATGGAAATGATGTAGCCAAAGTTTATATATTGCCATATAGGGAAAGTGTTACATCCGGGGCATTACAGAGGAACCGTCTTACGATCCCATCAACGACTCGACAGGCAAGATGACCTGACCCAGATATCATTACTATCTTTGCCTATTGCTAGAAGTCTCGCTCATTAGCTTATTGCCTCGATGCCCATGTTTGTTTGTCAGCCTCCTATTGTAACCATGAATCTGTTTAACCACCCAACCTATGCAAACCTTTGTTTGGCTACGTAGGCTTCACTCAGCCCCTCTTATAGCATTGCTAGTTGCAGGAGAAGATTTGAAGATTCTTGCTTCATGTTGAAGTTATGTTGGGATATCACACTATATTATCTATTAAATGAAATCGTCTATATATTGGTAATGGGTGGAAGGCTAAGCCTCTTGCTTGGTGATTTGTTCCACTCATGCCGCCTAGGAACCGTATAAACCGGTGTTATGTTCCTTGATTATGCGTTCCTCACACGGTTGGGGTTATGGGACCCCCTCGATAAACCGCTTATCGCTAAGGCTTTTCCAGCAAGTCCCAACATTGGTACTCCATTTGCCTAACAACTAAAACTTGCCGAGGGAGTAATTAACCCGAGGATTAATTAATCAACCCCCGTGGGCCAGTGCTTGATTTGAGTGTTGGTCCAAAATGGGCGGACTGCAGGGCCACCTTGGGGGAACCCGAGGGCTGGTATTTTCCTGTAGGCTGACCTATCCGGTCGTGGCCTGAGACGAGATACGCGCGGCTACTATCAAGGTGTCGGCACGCCGGGAGGATTTGCTGGATTAGTCTTACCTTAGTCGGAGTATCTTGAGCACGGGATTCCGAGAATACTCGGGCCTTCCCACCTTGGAGTTGTGACTCCGCGGATCGTGGGCTTGTAATGGGCCAAGTTGGAATACCCCTGCAGGGTTTTGAACTTTCGAAAGCCGTGCCCGCGGTTATGTGGCAGATGGGAATTTGTTAATATCTGGTTGTAGAAAACTTGACACCATGTTCAGAACACACTACCAGCATGAGTAACCATGACGGTCATTTTCCGAAAGGGGTTCTGGAAGTGAACACGGTGGGGTTATGCTTGACGTGCTTAGATAGGATCACTTCGTGATCACCTTGTCGCTCGTGACACTCTCTTCTCGCGCTTATCACGTAAGCTAGTGCTAGTGCAGCTGCAACCTTTTATTCTTTCTTCAGCCTTGTTCCACACCCAAGGCTTAGATAGTTCTATTACCCGGGAACGGGATTGTTGAGTCCTCCGTGGCTCACAGATTCTACACCACACCAGATGCACGTACCATGGTGAACTACTCAGGTGACGGCACCGAGCTGTACTGGGAGTACGATGAAGAACGTAGCCGATACTATGTGCACTGTCCCGATGATCAGTAGTGGTTTCTACTAGGGGCGATTCGAACCTGTGGTTTTATGTATTTGGTATCTTTCATTTGGATCTTAGATGCGTTGTGATGTTATTTGGATGATGTTTGGCTATGTAATGAATTGTGTGACGTGGCGAGTGTAAGCCAACTATCTCTTTTGCATTTCATCCCTATTTTTACATGAGTCGTGCAAAGATACCGAACTTGCGATCATTCCAGAATGGGCTTATTCCTTTAAGTCGTGCCTCGACACGTAGGAGGTATAGTCCCATCCTGGGCATTACAAGGTGGTATTCAGAGCCTTCTCCGACCTAGAAGCCCCCACTGATTGATCGAATCGTTGACGGTTGAGTCTAGGCACACACTTAAAATGTTTTGAGTCATATATATATATATATATATATATATATATATATATATATATATATATATATATATATATATATATATACATATATATATATATATATACATATATATATATCAGAGAGTAGGAATTCTTTTGCGCATCATCTCTTTTCACTCTGGTGAGGACTCCTGACGATTACTTTTATCTCTTCTGCTCTCAAAATTTCACCAAATTGTTTTTAGGAATCTCGCGAGTATTGTTTGGATTGTTCCGATGTCTTTGTGATGAGAACATTGTTCTCGATGCCTCCTGTCATTTAGGGGTTGTGGCAGTGTCCCGGGGAGTTGAGCTCCGAGGTGTTGTCGTCACAAATATATCGCATCAGTTCTGGAATACTTAAGACGGCCGACATCGAAAACTCTCCTATGCGGTTAGTGGCAAGATAACCCCGACATCACCCAGTACTAGGGAGGTAGTTTGGGAGTATTGCCATAGCTTGTATAGTAGATGCGTTTCGAAGGTCCGAGGTAGACGGTTTCCGGAAATAGCTGGTTATGTGTTGAATGATGGATACAAGCTGGATGTAGGATTAGAGTTGAGTGTGTGATGCTTCCCCTGTATCCCCAACACTTGATTGCATAACTGGAAACTTTCGGGAATTAATAGGTGGGTTCATCTAATAGCTCATAGGCATTCTTCCAATGAATGCATGATATGGAGTTCGGGGTTCTACATTGAGTGAAGTAGTTTTATGGCCGTTGTTCCGATCGGGAGTTGCATCTTAAAGGGTCCTTGGCTATGCTGATCCGGGGATTGCAAAACCCTTTTGTAACGATCCATAAGCTTTCAGCACGAATATGTCGAACGAAGCTTCTATCTTGTATTTGTTCTATCTGCTCCTTGTTGTTTTTAATTACCTTTTGTTCTCCCAAGTGGCTTCTCGTGAAGATTGTTGTTATCATTAAACTGAGATTTACATTCGTTCATTCTTGTTCGAATGTTCTTGTGAAGACTATGTTGCAATTTCTAGCCGTTGATTCAGCTTATATATTCTTTCAATCAATGGCTAATAGTGGTCATCTCTTTCAGGATAGCTCCTAAAAGGGTTTCCAACTCTAACCCAGAGGGTGAAGAGGTTCCTGATCGTCCTCCTTCACCTCCTCCTCCGTCTGAGGCCTGGAGAGCAATTATGCAAGCGATGAATCAGAACACCCAGATGCTTTTGCAAATGATGCAGAACATTCAAGCAAATCAAGCAAATCAGGGTGCTCATGGGAACCAAGGCCAAGGCAATTTGCTCAACCAACCTCATTTTGCTACGCTCAACCAGTTCTTGGCAAACCAACCAAAGGCATTCAGTTACTGCGTGGACCCTCTAGATGCTGAAGACTGGATGACAGATATCAAGAAGCATTTCGAGTGCAACAATGTCAGGCCCGAGGACTATGTGAAGTTTGCAACCTTCCAACTCAAGGACCAAGCCGCAGATTGGTGACAGCAGTACAAAGACTCCAGAGCAGGGCGTGTAATCTCCTGGGATGACTTCTGCAAGGACTTTTGTTCTCACCACATTCCAACAAGTGTCATCGAAGGCATGCGTGAGCAATTCCGCAACCTGAAGCAAGGCTCTATGACTGTCTACCAATATAATGTCAAGTTCCAGAACCTTGCCCGCTATGCCAAGCAAGACATCCCAGATGCCAAGAGCGAGATCTATCAGTTTCGCGGTGGTCTGAAGGATGAACTCCAACTAGCTCTCACCTTGTTCGAGCCTGATGAGTTTGATCAATTCTATAACATGGCACTTAAGCAAGAGGCAGCCCAGCTCAAGATGGAAGCTTCCAAAAAGAGGATCAGAGACGCTGTTCACTCCTCCTCTTCTTCTCAAGTGGTCGCAAAGCAACAGAAGTTTTGGCTTCCACCTCCTCCAGTGATCCGAGCTCCCAACAACAACAATAAGAATTCTGGTGGTTGTGCTTTCTCCCACCCACCCAACCCAAGCAATCAGTCAAAGAATCATTTTCAAGCTTCCAAGTCAAGTGCTCCTTATCACCGTCCTCTTTTAGAAGTGATTTGCAACAAGTGTGGCCAGAAGGGTCACTATGCTAACAAGTGCCCCAACCCGAGGCGCCTTCCGCCTCCTCCACCTGTCAGCACTGCTATTGTCAAGCACAATCCCAAGCATGCAAGAATGAATCTGATGAATGTAGCTCAAGCGGAGAATTCTTCTGATGTGATATTGGGTAACCTCTCAGTTAACTCTATCCCTGCTAAAGTATTGTTTGATTCTGGTGCATCACTTTGCTTCATGTCAAGACCATTCTTTACCAAGCATGATTTCATTTCGGCACCCTTGGACAAGGAGTTATCAATTATTTCTCCAGGAAAGCACATGAATTCTAGATTGTATGCTCCGAATGTATCTATTCGCATGGGTGATTACCGCTTTCTGGCTTCTCCGGTTGTTCTCGGCAACTCTGACATTGATCTTATTCTTGGGATGGATTGGCTTTCTCCGCATGATGCTCACATTGATTGTGCAAATAAGGAAGTCAAGATTACTCATCCTAATGAAGACGTGATTATCTTCGCCTCTCGAGATAACACAATCAGGCTATTCTCTCTCAATGACAAGGGCGAGATTAATGCCATCTCTCAAATTCTGGTGGTCAATGAATACGAAGACGTTTTCCCTGAAGAGCTTCCAGGCATGCCTCCGCATCATCAAGTTGAATTCATCATTGAACTCGAGCCTGGTACTGAGCCAGCATGCCGGCGTCCGTACAAGCTCTCCCCTAAAGAGTTAAAGGACTTGAAGAAACAGCTTGATGAACAGGAGCGTATGGGTCTGATCGGGCCTAGCACTTCTCCTTGGGGTTGTGGTGTCTTATTTGTCAAGAAGAAGGATGGCACGGAGCGCCTTTGCGTTGATTACCGGCCATTGACAATAAAGAACAAGTATCCGCTCCCCAACATCAATGAATTGTTCGAGCAGCTCAAAGGAGCTAAAGTGTTCTCAAAGCTCGATCTCCGAATGGGTTATCACCAAATTCGCATTCGTGAAGAAGATATTCACAAGACTGCCTTCAGAACGAGCTACGGTTCCTATGAATATACAGTCATGTCTTTTGGCCTCGCTAATGCTCCACCTACCTTCTCGAGAATGATGCACTACATTTTCAACCCCTACACCAACGAATTTGTGCTTGTGTATCTGGATGACACCTTGGTATTTTCCAAGAATGAAGAGGATCACGAAAAGCACCTCCGTCTGGTTCTCGACAGACTCCGTGAACATAAGTTTTGTGCCAAGTTCTCCAAGTGCGAATTCTGGCTCGATAAGGTCTTGTATCTGGGCCATATCATCTCCGCTGACGGTATTGCGGTCAACCCCGAGAAAGTTGAAGCGATTGTCAACTGGGAACCTCCTCAGAACGTCAAGCAACTCCGAAGCTTCCTTGGTCTTGCTAGCTATTGCAGAAGGTTCGTTGAGAACTTCTCCAAGATTGCCAAGCCTCTCTCCAACTTGCTGCAGAAGAATGTCAAGTACAACTGGTCTCTGAATTGTGATGTGGCATTCAAAACTCTCAAAGGAAAGCTCATCTCTGCTCTAGTTCTTACTCCTCCAGATGAGTCCAAGCCCTACGAAGTATTCTGTGATGCTTCTCTTCAAGGACTTGGTGGTGTGCTAATGCAAGACAAGAAAATTGTGGCATACACCTCTCGTCAATTGAAGCCAAGTGAGAAGAACTACCCCACACATGATCTTGAGCTAGCAGCTGTGGTACACTCCTTGATCACGTGGAGACACCTTCTGTTGGGCAGAAAAGTCGACATCTTCACCGATCACAAGAGCTTGAAGTACATCTTCACACAGCCGAACCTGAACCTCCGCCAGACTCGTTGGGTTGAAATGATCCAAGAGTATAATCCAAGCATCGAATACACACCTGGCAAGGTCAATGTCATTGCAGATGCCTTGAGCAGAAAGGCATATTGCAACAGTCTCCTTATCAAGCTGTTTCAGCTTGAGCTTTGTGAAGCATTCAGGAAGCTTAACCTTCAAGTTGTTCCGCAAGGCTTTCTTGCAAATCTTCAAGTTGCTCCTACCTTGGAAGATCAGATCCGTGAGGCCCAACTCAGTGATGCTATGGTGCAGAAAGTGAAACAGGGTATTGCAAAGGGGACTCCCAAATACAAGTGCTATCGCATTGATGAGAAAGACACATTGTTCTTTGAGGACAGACTTGTGGTTCCCAAGGGTGATCTCAGGAAGCTCATAATGAACGAAGCACATGACTCCCTCCTCTCAATTCATCCTGGAAGTTCCAAGATGTACCAAGACCTCAAGCAATCTTACTGGTGGACTCGCATGAAAAGGGAGATTGCCCAATTCGTGAATGAATGTGATGTCTGCAGAAGAGTGAAGGCAGAGCATCAACGTCAAGCCGGTCTCCTCCAACCTCTTCCTATTCCCGAGTGGAAATTCCACCACATTGAAATGGATTTCGTAACTGGGTTTCCTAAGTCCAAGAAAGGAAATGATTCTATCTTTGTGTTGATTGACAAGCTTACCAAAGTAGCTCACTTCCTTCCAGTCAAAGAATCCATCAATGTAGCTCAGCTGGCAGAGTTGTACACTTCCAGAATTGTGTCCTTACATGGCATTCCTCAAGTTATCTCCTCAGACCGTGGAAGTTTGTTCACATCCAAGTTCTAGGACTCCTTTCTGTCTGCCATGGGCACTAAGATCCGTTTCAGCACTGCGTTTCACCCTCAGACTAGTGGTCAAGTCGAGAGAGTGAACCAGATCCTAGAAGACATGCTCAGAGCTTGTGTCATATCTTTTGGCATGAAGTGTGAAGATTGTCTCCCGTTTGCTGAGTTCTCTTACAACAACAGTTTCCAAGCAAGTGTCGGCAAAGCTCCGTTTGAAATCCTCTATGGCAGAAAGTGTCGTACTCCTCTCAACTGGTCCGAGACTGGTGAACGTCAACTTCTTGGCAATGACTTGATCTCAGAAGCTGAAGAAATGTGCAAAGTCATACGTGAGAATCTCAAGGCCGCTCAGTCGCGTCAGAAGAGCTACTATGACGGCAAGCATCGTGATTTGGCCTTCAACATTGGGGATCATGTCTATCTCCGTGTTTCTCCTATGAAAGGCACCCAAAGATTTGGTATCAAAGGAAAGCTTGCTCCTAGATACGTGGGATCTTTCAAGATCCTTGGCAAAAGAGGCGATCTAGCCTATCAACTTGAGATCCCTTCCAACTTCGCTAATGTTCATGATGTGTTTCACGTGTCTCAACTCCGCAAGTGCTTCAAGACACCTGAACGCACCATTCCGTTTTAGGAGATCGATCTTCAACAAGACTTGTCTTACCGAGAGCATCCCGTTGCTATTCTTGAAGAAACCGAGCGCAAGACCCGCAACAAGTCAATCAAGTTCTTGAAAGTTAAGTGGTCACACCATACCGACCGAGAAGCTACGTGGGAACGAGAATATCACCTTTGTTCCGAGTACCCTTCCTTCTTCCAGTCCTAGATCTCGGGAAGAGATCTTTTCGTAGTAGAGGAGAGTTGGTAATGCCCCGGATGTAACACTTTCCCTATATGGCAATATATAAACTTTGGCTTCATCATTTCCGTTCTGGGTTCTTCTTTCTTTTCGGTTTCGTCGTCTTGTCATGTGCGTGTGGCATTTCATCCATGTCATGTTGTCATGTGCATTGCATTGCATTTGTGTTGTCACTTGCATCCGGTCCCACTCGTCTCTTCCCGTTGTCCATTTCGAGTTCCGACGCTCTCACACGTACTTGTGGCATCCCCGAGTCCTTCTTTCGTGTGTGGCCGTGTAACGTTTCCGGAATGGTGCGAGACTTGTCGTGCGATGTTGTTTTGGTACATGTAGGCCGCCTGTCAAGTTTCGTCGCGTTTGGAGTTTGTTTGGTACTCCAAGAGTTAACCTAGTGTGCTAAAAGTACCTCTTCTTTTAGGCCCAAGACCCCCTCAACAACAGCCCATCAACCCAGCACAACCCTTCCCATCATCTTGGTCGTCGAATTGTGATCGCGTTGCCGAAAACCGCTCCCCATTTGGAGTCTCGCTCTTTAGCTTATTGCCTCGATGCCCATGTTTGTTTGTCAGCCTCCTATTGTAACCATGAATCTGTTTAACCACCCAACCTATGCAAACCTTTGTTTGGCTACGTAGGTTTCGCTCAGCCCCTCTTATAGCATTGCTAGTTGCAGGAGAAGATTTGAAGATTCTTGCTACATGTTGAAGTTATGTTGGGATATCACACTATATTATCTATTAAATGAAATCGTCTATATATTGGTAATGGGTGGAAGGCTAAGCCTCTTGCTTGGTGATTTGTTCCAATCATGCCACCCAGGAACCGTATAAACCGGTGTTATGTTCCTTGATTATGGGTTCCTCACACAGTTGGGGTTATGGGACCCCCTCGATAAACCGCTTAGCGCTAAGGCTTTTCCAGCAAGTCCCAACATTGGTACTCCATTTGCCTAACAACTAAAACTTGCCGAGGGAGTAATTAACCCGAGGATTAATTAATCAACCCCCCTGGGCCAGTGCTCGATTTGAATGTTGGTCCAAAATGGGCGGACTGTAGGGCCTCCTTGGGGGAACCCGAGGGCTGGTATTTTCCTGTAGGCTGACCTATCCGGTCGTGGCTTGAGACGAGATACGCGCGGCTACTATCAGGGTGTCGGCACGCCGGGAGGATTTGCTGGATTAGTCTTACCTTAGTCGGAGTATCTTGAGGACGGGATTCCGAGAATACTCGGGCCTTCCCACCTTGGAGTTGCGACTCCGCGGATCGTGGGCTTGTAATGGGCCAAGTTGGAACACCCCTGCAGGGTTTTGAACTTTCGAAAGCCGTGCCCGCGGTTATGTGGCAGATGGGAATTTGTTAATATCCGGTTGTAGAAAACTTGACACCATGTTCAAAACACACTACCAGCGTGAGTAACCGTGACGGTCATTTTCCGAAAGGGGTTCGGGAAGTGAACACGGTGGGGTTATGATTGACGTGCTTAGATAGGATCACTTCGTGATCAACTTGTCGCTCGTGGCACTTCTCTTCTCGCTATTATCACGTAAGCTAGTGCTAGTGCAACTGCAACCTTTTATTCTTTCTTCAGCCTTGTTCCACACACAAGGCTTAGATAGTTCTGTTACCCGGGAACGGGATTGCTAAGTCCTCCGTGGCTCACAGATTCTACACCACACCAGATGCAGGTACCATGGTGAACTACTCAGGTGACGGCACAGAGCTGTACTGGGAGTACAATGAAGAACGTAGCCGATACTATGTGCACTATCCCGATGATCAGTAGTGGTTTCTACTAGGGGCGATTCGAACCTGTGGTTTTATGTTGGTATCTTTCATTTGGACCTTCACCCATAGACGGGTTGTGATGTTATTTGGATGATGTTTTGCTATGTAATGAATTGTGTGATGTGGCGAGTGTAAACCAACTATCTCTTTTGCATTTCATCCCTTTTTTTACATGAGTCGTGCAAAGATACCGAACTTGCGATCATTCCAGAATGGGCTTATACCTTTAAGTCGTGCCTCGACACGTAGGAGGTATATTCCCATCCTGGGCATTACACGTGAGCTGTGAAACCATTCCACTTTGTTCTAAATGAAGACCAAACTCACAACTCAAATATTCACCTCTGGGATCAGATCATAGAAACTTTATTTTCTTGTTATGATGATTCTCTACTTCACTCTAAATTTTTTTGAACTTTTCAAATGTTCTAGACTTGTGCTTCATCAAGTAGATATACCCATATCTGCTCAAATCATCAGTGAAGGTGAGAAAATAATGATACCCACTGCGAGTATCAACACTCATTGGTCTGCATACATCAGTATGTATTATTTCCAATAAGTCACTTGCTCGCTCCATTGTTCCGGAGAACTGAGTTTTAGTCATCTTGCCCATGAGGCATGGTTCGCAAGCACCAAGTGACTCATAATCAAGTGATTCCAAAAGCCCATCAGCATGGAGTTTCTTCATGCGCTTTACACCAATATGACCTAAACGGCAGTGCCACAAATAAGTTGCACTTTCATTATCAACTTTGCATCTTTTGGCTTCAATATTATGAATATGTGTATTTACTATGATCGAGATTTAATAAACCATTCACCTTGGGTGTATGACCATAGAAGGATTTATTCATGTAAACAGAATAACAATTAGTGTCTTACTTAAATGAATAACTGTATTGCAATAAACATGATCCAATCTTGTTCATGCTCAACGCAAACACCAAATAATATTTCTTTAGGTTTCACACTAATCCCGAAAGTATAGGGAGTGCGTGATGATGATCATATCAATATTGGAACTACTTCCAACACACATCATCACCTCACCCTCAACTAGTCTCTGTTTATTCTGCAACTCCTGTTTCGAGTTACTAATCTTAGCAACCGAACAAGAATCTAATACCCAAGGGCTACTATGAACATTAGTGAGGTACACATTATCAATATGTATATCAAGTATACCTTTGTTCACTTCGCCATCCTTCTTACCCGCCAAATATTCGGGGAACATCCGCTTCCAGTGACCATTTCATTTGCAGCTAGAAGCACTCGGTTTCAGGCTTAGGTCCAGTTTTTTGATTCTTCACGGGAGTGACAACTTGCTTGCCATTCTTCTTGAAGTTTCCTTTCTTCCCTTTGCCCTTTTCTTGAAACTAGTGCTCTTGTTAACCATCAATAATTGATGCTCTATCTTGATTTCTACCTTCGTTGATTTCAGTATCACGAAGAGCATGGGAATTGTTTTCGTCATCCCTTGCATATTATAGTTCATCACGAAGTTCTAGTAACTTGGTGATAGTGACTAGAGAAATCTGTCAATCACTATCTTATCTGGAAGATTAACTCCCACTTGATTCAAGCGATTGTAGTACTCAGACATTCTGAGCATATGCTCATTGGTTGAGTTACTCTCCTCCATCTTGTAGGCAAAGTACTTGTCGGAGGTCTCATACCTCTCGACACGGGCATGAGTCTGAAATACTATTTTTCAACTCTTGGAACATCTCATATGCTCCGTGGCATTCAAAACATTTTTGAGGTCCCGGTTATAAGTCGTAAAGCATGGCGCACTAAACTATCAAGTAGTCATCATACCGAGCTTGTCAAACATTCATAACGTCTACATCTGCTCCTGCAATAGGTTTGTCACCTAGCGGTGCATCAAGGACATAATACTTCTGTGCAGCAATGAGGATAATCCTAAGATCACGGACCTAGTCCGCATCATTGCTACTAACATCTTTCAACTTAGTTTTCTCTAGGAACATACAAAAACATAGGGGAGCTATAACGCGAGCTATTGATCTACAACATAATTTGCAAATACTATCAGGACTAATTTCATGATAAATTAAAGTTAAATTAATCATATTACTTAAGAACTCTCACTTAGATAGACATCCCTCAAGTTATCTAAATGATCATGTGATCCAAATCAACTAAACCATGTCCGATCATCACGTGAGATGGAGTAGTTTTCAATGGTGAACTTCTTATGTTGATCATATCTACTATATGATTCACGCTCGACCTTTCGGTCTCCAGTGTTCTGAGGCCATGTCTTTACATGCTAGGCTCGTCAAGTTTAACCCGAGTATTCTGCATGTGCAAAATTGTCTGTCACATCCCTAGCTTATGTTACTGTCTAGTGCTAGCATCTGGTGTTGCATCATGTTTACTTTTCATAGAAAGTTGAAATGGGGATGTTCAAACCCTAGCACCAAATGATTTCAACTAGGGTCAAGAATAAAATCATTTCCAATGACCCAAAATGCCTTCATCAATGTTTGATAATTTTGGCAAGGCTTTGAGACCAAACCAAAATTAGTGAACATTTTTGTAGAATATTTTGGGCACTGAATTAAATCATACCTTATTTGCATTTGGGCATTTAAATTTTATATATTATTTTAAATGTCCAAATATTCATGAACTAGAATGTTTACTGTTGGAAATAATCCAGACAGTAGCCTCAAGCAGTTCCATGAATTTTGAGCTTGTTTTAGTATTTTTTTAAAGCCAAAAACAAATACATAAAATAGACAGCAGAAACAAATTAGAAAAGGAGAGAGAGAACTTACCTGGCCCAAGCTTACCTGGCAGCCCAGCTGGTGGCCCAGCCCACCACCGCTGCCAGTCATCTCCCACCTCTCGCCAGGAGGACGAGAGGCGCGTGGCCGCCGCGCGCCGGCACACGCCCGAGCCACCTCCTGCTTCCGCTGACGCTGGGGGCTGGATGGAGACGCCACGCAACCC
>LR738712.1:469706011-469756225 GCA_902687465.1 Secale cereale | reverse complement strand
CCCTCTGGCCTGTCCACTCCTCCTCTTCCCTCCTTTGTCTCTCTCGCACGCAACCACCAAGCGCCACCGTCGCCACCGTCCAAAGCCACCGCAGCCACAGCCTCCGCCTCGCCTCTCCGACGAGCCCCCGAGCTCCGCCTCGCTGTCGTGCACCTCTACGCCAAACCACAGGACCCCGAACGCCCTGAGGCCTCGTCCTCGAGCTCATCTTCTCCGCACGGCCTCCGGACGCCATCGACGAATTCGCCGCCTCCGACGCGTCCCCGAGCCCACTGACCCTCCCAACAGACTCGCGGTGAGCCCCCGGGTCGTTTCCTCCTTCTTCCCTGGTCGTGTTCGACCTCTAGGCCATATCTCCGCTGATGCCGAGACCTCGTCGGCTCTGGCCATGTCACCACTGTCGCTTTAGCTCGCCTCCATCCAAGCTGAGCACACCACCGCGCTCAACGCATCTCCAGGAGTCCATAGCCAGCACCAGCTCCTCCCCACGTGCCCTACAGCCACCTGCTTGAGCTCACCCAAGTTCCGGCCGCCGCCGCGAGCTCCGTTCCGACGAGCTTCGGCCACCCCAGCTCCTCCCGCTCGCCCTACCGGATGCGCGCGAGCCCCAGCTACGCGTAGGACCAAACGGCGGTCGATTTGGTCGACTGTAGGCAAATCCCGCCCTCCTCCGCCGTGTTTGAAGACGTCGGCGGCACGTCGCCGGTGGATTTGACCACCTTTGACCCCGGCTGGACCCCCCCCTCTGTGTCAATGACATGTGGGGCCGGCGATGGACTAATTTAGCTTAGGTTGTTAATTAAGTGCTAATTACGGTGCTTAGTTTTATGAGTCAATGACAGGTGGGCCCAACCCCTGTTAAATTAGTTTAGTTTAAAACTAAACTTAATTTGGCCCTGAGAGACTGACATGTGGGCCACCGCCCCGTGACACTTTAGTTAGGTTTAAATTAGCACTAATTACTAGGGTTAGCTAGTTGTGTCACTGAACAGTGGGTCCCACTGGTCAGGTTTGACCTGGGCTGACGCTGTTGACCCGATGACGTCATTCTAACGTCAGGCTGACGCAGTAATGCTTTTCTGGATTTTAAATAAATCTATTTGATTTGTTTATTTTCAGAAAATAGCCAAAAGTTCTAAAAATCACAGAAAATAATCTATAACTCCAATGAAAATAAATTATATATGAAAAATGATCAGAAAAATTAAAGGAATCTGTTTATGGCATTTTCATGCATGTTTGAACAAGTTAAACCTGCTGTTCAGGTCAAATCAATTAAATGACATTAAAATAACCACATATGGAGTTTGAATTTGAACCTTTGGTTCAAACCAACTTCATTTAATGTGGTTGCTAGTTTCATTAGCTCAATCAACAGCATATTGCCATGTCATGATCATGCATCGTATTGTCGCATTGTATTGATTGTGTTCTTTCTCTATTGCCGGTGTTTGTCCCCTCTCAGTAGACGATGTTCCGACGATGTGATCGATGACACCGATGAAGAACTATTACTATCTTCAGAAGTGCCAGGCAAGCAAAACCCCTTTGAGCATTCCGATACAATCCCACTCCCTCGCTCTTGCTCTCTTTTACTGCATTAGGACAACAATGCTTCAACTGTTACCTGCTGCGGTAGTTGAACCCCTTTCCACTGCATGACCTGTCATTGCCACAGTAAATAGTTGAAACCCACTAGTATGAGTAGGAGTTGTTTGAGCCATGTTGTGCCTACTCATTTATGCTTTCTGGTTATGCCTGCTACTGCTTAGAGTTGTGTTAGGTCTGATTCATCGGGGATGAATTGGAATGTGGTGAACATGTCCTACTGTTGAGAGCTAAGTGTGTGAACACGATTTGGTAAAGGTAGCGATGAGAGGCCATGTAGGAGTACATGGTGGGTTGTCTCATTGCAGCCGTCCTCAGGAACTGAGTTCTGTGTTTGTGATCCATGACCAGTTACTACCATGCATTGGGCCCGAAACCAATGGACCCTCTCGACTTATTAACTGCCCTTGTCCTCTGTCCAGGAGTTGCAACTAGTTTCTGGTGTTTGTAGTTTATTGGAGGTCGTGCGCAGCGCTGACCCTCCGGGTGGGCTGTGACGCGGCAGGTACGTGGCACGGTGTACCGATCGCCCGTTTGGTGATGCGGGAACCCTGTACACCTCGTTTGGGGCCGTGAGCGACACCCCGGCCGGATCTCCCCACAGATGGAACCCAAATAGGCGATAAACCTGGACTAGAGACTTGTGTGGTTAGTCAGGTCGTGGCCGACACCCTCGCTGGGCTTCCGCTTGAAGCTTGCCGAGTACATGTCGTGTAAACGGCGATAAGTGGTGAGAGCGTGTGTGAAGAAGTACACCCCTGTAGGGTTATATATGATCTATTCGAATAGCCGTGTCCGCGGTAATGGACTTCTGGGTTGCCTATAACAGTTCATAGACAAGTGAAAGTGGATACTCTAAAACACGCAAGATAAGCGTGAGTGCTATGGATGGCCTTCTCGTAGGGAGACGGAAGCAGATCCATAGTGGTGTATTGGTTGGTGAATATGTGGACTCGTGTGCGCCACCTCAAAGAGTTACTTGTAGTCGTAGTTCAGGATAGCCACCGAGTCAAAGCTGGCTTGCTGTAGTCAAACTCCACCACCCCTTTGTTGATACTAATGCATATGTAGCTAGTTCTGATGTAAGTCTTGTTGTGTACCTTTGTACTCACGTTTGCTTAATTTATGTTTTTGCAGAGAGACTTCAGTTTTGCTAGTGATTCCGCGCGAACTTCGACGTTTAGCTTGTTACCTCAACTACGATCTTGTACCCTTGGAGGGTCTTGTAGATAGTCAGGCTTCTCAGCCTTTTTCATTTGTAGGTGTCTGTACTCAGACATGTTATGCTTCCGTTGCGTGTATGCTCTGTATGTTGGGTCATGTGACCTCCGTTTGTAATAAATGCTATGATGGCTCTTCTGGGCCTTTATCTATATGAGTTGTTTAGTTATGTTGTGATGCCATGTTGTACAACACATACTTGCATGTTATGCGTACGTGTAATGTGTATTGCTATGTGTGGGATCCGACACCTAGTTGTTTACCCTTGGTAGCCTATCTTACAGGGAAATGTCTCCTAGTGCTTCCACTGAGCCTTGGTAGCTTGCTACTGCTCCGGAACACTTAGGCTGGCCTGCATGTGTCCTTCTTCGTTCCTGTGTCTGTCCCTTAGGGGAAATGTCACGCGTGGTTCCTTTAAGTCCTTGTAGCTTGCTACGACTTGGGTTCATACGTTGATGACCGACATGTTTGTTGCTGGGTCATGTATGCGTGTCTCTGTAATTTAGTGCCACTTTGGTTTATAAATAGTCATGTCGGCCCGGGTTCTCTGTCATATGGATGCTAGCGACACTATAATATACGTGTGCCAAAATGCGCAAACGGTCCCGGGCCAGGTAAGGTGGCACCCGTGGGGATACCGTGCGTGAGCCCGCAAAGTGATATGATGTGTTACAGGCTAGACCTGTGTGACTTAGGATCGGGGTCCTGACAGCTTTGGTATCAGAGCCTGACTGCCTGTAGGATTAGCAAGCCAAACTGGTCGAAGTCGTGTCTAGAAACTCTTTAGTTATAATAAGGGACTTGATAGTGGAAGGGAACGTAAGGCTCTTTTTACTCCTTTACCCTATGACCTTCTGATCTGAGTCACCTTCTTCTTTCTATGGGGATTAAGAACTAGGCTTCTTCTTCTGTCTATCAGGATCACGTTAATTGTGGATTCAACCCTCAGTTCAGTTCCTACTACTTCTGTTTGTTAAACTATTGGTCTCACAACCTTGACATCATGATGTTGAGTGGTTATGCTATCTTTGTGAATGAGTCTCAAAAGTATTTTCGAGCATTTACAGCCGTTATGTTGTCCGAGTCTTCCCAGGAGTCTCAAAAGTATTTTCGAGCATTTACAGCCGTTATGTTGTCCGAGTCTTCCCAGGTTTCTAAACAATCTGATGCATTTGCAAATCTTTCCTTCATGTTCCCGATGCTTCTTTGGGCCAGAATTAACGACACTAGTCGTTGTGTTGAGGTACCCCGTTGCCTCGACATACATGTTGGAGTTATTATTATGACCCTAGGTGTCTAGAGTATCACCTAGTAATCAAGCCATGTATTGTGTTCCCAGCGTGATCATTCTGGCCATCATTCTCGAAAGCATCCCGTGATGCCATTTAGTTAGTAGGCATTCTACTCCTGGGTTCTTGGACCCGAGATTCACTCTACTTACTTCATGTTGATAGTGTTTGCTCGTTCCTGTAGGATATTAGTAACCTTGTGATACTCCTCGAGGTCCGTGGTTATCGTTCTTCCAATACCATGAACCATCATGGCAGGAGTTCTTCTAAACCAAAAGATCACAACCAGAGTGCTCTTGGGTCGTACTCCATTCATATTGTGACTATGCCAATTCTACCTTTCTGCATGGGTTATCTGGAAGAAATATGTTGAACTAGTTCGACATACTAATCTATGCACCCACAACTCAGAAAGTTATTTGATCCTTGAGTTGTCCCTTTTAGTTGTATTTTGACCTTCGTCTATCAATTGATAGTCAAGAGTATGTGTGCATTCGTTCATCGATGCATATTACTCTTGTGGTCTGTCAGGCCATTCTATTCGGAATGACTAGGAAAACAAACCCCAGTACCTCATCCATATCCAAGGATTGGGTCAAAGCAGTTGTACTCCGCAGATCAAATGCAATCAAACTTTTGATCCGTTCTACTCTGAAGTGTTACCCTCTTTACGTCAGGATCGTCATGAGAATTGCACTATCTCTTATGAATTCTTGATGCAGTAATACTTCTTGCCATCATTGTTCATTCCTTGGTTTCCATGTTATTGTAACCGGAATGCTGACAAGTGAATTGTGATGTGTGAAATCAATACTCCTAGCAACTTCGTTGCTTGGTAGTTAAAGGACAACAATTTCATTCTTAGCGTGTTGATTACTGAATCACCATTCTAAGATTGATCGTGCTACTAGTCCATCTTTCCTGGTGCACTTATCGATCAATGAGTTAGGATTGTGTCAATCTCTCGCTCTTTTGATCATATCATCTTGCCCTGAAAAGCAAGATTGATCTCGAGCTTAGTAACATAGCGGTGGTCCGTGATTTTCCGAATATCTTCTCGGAAGTATTACCAGGTTGCTCCCTGACCGTTATGTTGAGCTCGTGATCAAGCTGGTTTCTCTCTAAACCACCCTTTCTCCAAGAATCTGTGTTGGATACCCTGAGCTAGTCGGTTAAGCTAAACGACAACTTGGAGAGTTGGAAGATAAAAGCTTGCCTGACTTAGTTCCTTCCAAGGGATATCTTTGGTGTGTGTGTTGAAGAAAGATGATATCTTGATCGATTGATCCTCGTGATCAATTGTTGTATCTATTGTCTTGTCCAAACTTTGATTTAAGTGTGGGCTATCGTCAAATCAAATCAGAACCAATGGTATTCATAATGTTGTCTTACTCGTGGTTGATTCCTCGAGCATACACCGTTATATCTTTTGGTCTGACCAATGCTATCACTTTGTTCACATTGTCATGGAATTCCATCTATATGGAAACCTGGATGGATTATTGTTGAGCCATCAACAAACATCCTTATCTCCTCCATGATTTTGTAGGACATTAAGATAGTGTTGGAAACTTTGTAAGCATTACCTTCGTGTCCCATTCATGAGGTATATGTTCGATGAGAGGAGAGACTTTCCCTAATTTATGTGTAATTGATGTAAGTTGCCACCGTGAGTTTGAGAAAGTTGTTTTGCTTCCTGTGGAATCATCCCAAGTCAGTCATGCATACGTGCGAAGTATTCTGTGGTTTGGAGACTTGCAACCTTCATTCTATATGTATCCCTAGCACACCAAGCCACTGATTGATTTGTCCTAGGAGAAGAAGTTCCTTCTTAAGATCCGGACTTATGCAAGGACTTCGATATCCTCGATGATGGTTCCCCAACCCGAACTTGGTAGTGTTTCATTGTAAGACTACTACGTGGTCATGTTTGTCTTGGACAACGTGTTCACATGTATGTAGCAGAACCGGCTCATGTTTTGGAGCTTGCTATCATAGTTCATTTACCGAGAATCTCACAACGTCATCTCGTCGGTTTGTGTTGCAAACTTTCTTTTCCAGACATGTTGTCTGAAATATCCCGTTACCGACCAGATCTGAATCTCAGGCAGGTATGATGGATGGAGCATTTTCCAAGAACTATAATATTGGTCTCTCGATAACCGGTAAAGTGTATGTCATGGCCAACACACCCAGCCGGAAGACCTATTGTTGTAGCATCTTGATTGAAGAAGTTGGCCACCTCCCCATAAGGATTTCGTAGGATTTACTCCCTAGTTGTTCCTTATGGATTTTTGTGCTCCTGAAGTCCGACCTTTTTACTTGACGTTCTAGGTACCAAACCATTTTAATAAATGGGTTGCGCTAGCACATCAAGGAGAACATTAGAAGCAGAGTGCTGAATGTCTCTTAGTCGATCATCCAGATTTTGCCTTTGCCTCCGCTAAGGTGAAACTTGAGAAAGTGTTATCTTCCTTTACATCTGCACCATCCATCATTATTCATCATGGTAGTATGTTGTGTTGCCAGGATCCTTGACACGGATATTGGTAAAACCTTGATGAATATGGGAATGATCAAGTTCTTGAGAGCACGCACAAGCACTAGGTGTTATCTCCGGCTCTAACCGAGATTGCTCCCAGTGTTCTTGGTTATGCTATAACCTCTCAAAGAGTAGTTTCACTCTCTATTGTTGGGTTTCTTCCCAGTTACTAGAATCATTCCCAGCATTTGCATTTTGTTCCCAGCTTGCACCACCATCGTGCCAACTTTCCATTGGTTTCCCATCTCAGCAACTGTTGTTCAGGATTATTTTCAGAAGTGGACTTGCCATGGGTCCCATCCATTTCCGGTGATAAGCAAAATCAACCTTGGAACTTTTACAAGGCAGTCCACATCATCCATTCTAGATGGAGAATTCATTCTTTCGGACTCCGTCAAACAATCGATTGTGATTTGCCTTAGGCTGGTATAGAGAATTTCAATGATCTCTATATCAAAAGTAATTCTTTTTGCCACTTAAGGGAATAACTCTACAAGTCACCTTCTCTAAGGTACCCCGTCTGGTGACATCGATCACTATCTTCTGTAAGTGTGGAATTATTGCCTATCAAGTGAACCTTCATCATTTGATTCACTCCATCCCTCTGGATGTGTGCTCCGTGTCTCAGCTCAAGAGATGGTTCAACGTCTCACTCCATGAGTTGATCTTGAGTCGCTTGATCTTTCAGAAGATCATTTTTGTAGAACTTCTTTCATCGTTACCATGTTGGACAAAGACCTCGAAAGCAAGGATGTCAGGATCAACATAATGCAAGCAATCAACATTCATATGAAGGACAGTTGGATCATGAAGATTGTGTTAGTTTGCGTCCCCCCCCCTCATCTTACCCTACACTTGAATCTCGGGACGAGATTCTTGTTTAGTGGGGGTGAGTTGTCACATCCCTAGCTTCTGTTACTGTCTAGTGCTAGCATCTGGTGTTGCATCATGTTTACTTTTCACAGAAAGTTGAAATGGGGATGTTCAAACCCTAGCACCAAATGATTTCAACTAGGGTCAAGACTAAAATCATTTCCAATGACCCAAAATGCCTTCATCAATGTTTGATAATTTTGGCAAGGCTTTGAGACCACCAAAATTAGTGAACATTTTTGTAGAATATTTTGGGCACTGAATTAAATCATACCTTATTTGCATTTGGGCATTTAAATTTTATATATTATTTTAAATGTCCAAATATTCATGAACTAGAATGTTTACTGTTGGAAATAATCCAAACATTAGCCTCAAGCAGTTCCATGAATTTTGAGCTTGTTTTAGTATTTTTTAAAGCCAAAAGCAAATACATAAAATAGACAACATAAACAAATTAGAAAAGGAGAGAGAGAACTTACTTGGCCCAAGCTTACCTGGCAGCACAGCTGGTGGCCCAGCCCACCATCGCTGCCAGTCATCTCCCACCTCTCGCCAGGAGGACGAGAGGCGCGTGGCCGCCGCACGCCGGCACACGCCCGAGCCACCTCCTGCTTCCGCCGACGCTAGGGGCTGGATGGAGACGCCATGCAAACCCCCCCCCCCGACCCCTCTGGCCTGTCCACTCCTCCTCTTCCCTCCTCTGTCTCTCTCGCACGCAACCACCGAGCGCCACCGTCGCCACCGTCCAAAGCCACCGCAGCCACAGCCTCCCCCTCGCCTCTCCGACGAGCCCCCGAGCTCCGCCTCGCTGCCGTGCACCTCTACGCCGAACCACAGGACCCCGGACGCCCTATGGCTCATCCTCGAGCTCATCTTCTCCGCACGGCCGCCGGACGCCATCGACGAATTCGCCGCCTCTGACGCGTCCCCGAGCCCACTGACCCTCCCAACAGACTCGCGGTGAGCCCCCGGGTCGTTTCCCCTTCTTCCCTAGTCGCGTTCGACCTCTAGGCCATATCTCCGCTGATGCCGAGACCTCGCCGGCGCTGGTCATGTCAACGCCGTCGCTTTAGCTCGCCTCCGTCCAAGCTGAGCACACCACCGCGCTCAACGCATCTCCAGGAGCCCGTAGCCAGCACCAGCTCCTCCCCACGTGCCCTACAGCCACCTGCTCGAGCTCACCCAAGCTCCGGCCGCCGCCACGAGCTCCGTTCCGACGAGCTCCGGCCACCCCAGCTCCTCCCGCTCGCCCTACAGGATGCGCACGAGCCCCAGCTACGCGTAGGACCAAAGCGGCGGTCGATTTCGTCGACCGTAGGCAAATCCCGCCCTCCTCCGCCGTGTTTGAAGATGCCGGCGGCAAGTCACCGATGGATTTGACCACCTTTGACCCCGGCTGGACCCCCCCTCTGTGTCAATGACATGTGGGGTCGGCGATGGACTAATTTAGCTTAGGTTGTTAATTAAGTGCTAATTACGGTGCTTAGTTTTATGAGTCAACGACAGGTGGGGCCAGCCCCTGTTAAATTAGTTTAGTTTAAAACTAAACTTAATTAGGCTCTGAGAGACTGACATGTGGGCCACCCCCCTTGACACTTTAGTTAGGTTTAAATTAGCACTAATTAATATGGTTAGCTAGTTGTGTCACTGACCAGTGGGTCCCACTGGTCAGGTTTGACCTGGGCTGATGTTGTTGACCCGATGACGTCATTCTGACATCAGGCTAACACAGTAATGCTTTTCTGGATTTTAAATAAATCTATTTGATTTGTTTATTTTCAGAAAATAGCCAAAACTTCTAAAAATCACAGAAAATAATTTATAACTCCAATGAAAATAAATTATATATGAAAAATGATCAGACAAATTCAAGGAATCTGTTTATGGCATTTTCATGCATGTTTGAACAAGTTAAACTTGCTGTTCAGGTCGAATCAATTAAATGACATTTAAATAACCACATATGGAGTTTGAATTTGAACCTTTGGTTCAAACCAACTTCATTTAATATGGTTGCTAGTTGCATTAGCTCAATCAACAACATATTGCCATGTCATGATCATGCATCATATTGTCGCATTGCATTGATTGTGTTCTTTCTCTGTTGCCGGTGTTTGTCCCCTCTCAGTAGACGCTGTTCCGACGATGTGATCGATGACACCGATGAAGAACTATTACTATCTTCAGAAGTGCCAGGCAAGCAAAACCCCTTTGAGCATTCCGATACAATCCCACTCTCTCGCTCTTGCCCTCTTTTACTGCATTAGGACAACAACGCTTCAACTGTTACCTGCTGCGGTAGTTGAACCCCTTTCCACTGCATGACCTGTCATTGCCACAGTAAATAGTTGAAACCCACTAGTATGAGTAGGAGTTGTTTGAGCCATGTTGTGCCTACTCATTTATGCTTTCTGGTTATGCCTGCTACTGCTTAGAGTTGTGTCAGGTCTGATTCATCGGGGATGAATTGGAATGTGGTGAACATGTCCTACTGTTGAGAGCTAAGTGTGTGAACACAATTTGGTAAAGGTAGCGATGAGAGGCTATGTAGGAGTACTTGGTGGGTTGTCTTATTGCAGCCGTCCTCAGGAACCGAGTTCTGTGTTTGTGATCCATGACCAGTTACTAACATGCATTGGGCGCGAAACCAATGGACCCTCTCGACTTATTAACTGCCCTTATCCTCTGTCCAGGAGTTGCAACTAGTTTCTGGTGTTTGTAGTTTACTGGAGGTCGTGCGCAGCGCTGACCCTCGGGGTGGGCTGTGATGCGGCAGGTACGTGGCACGGTGTACCGGTCGCCCGTTTGGTGATGCGGGAACCCTGTACACATTGTTTGGGGCCGTGAGCGACACCCCGGCCGGATCTCCCCATGGATGGAACCCAAATAGGCGATAAACCTGGACTAGAGACTTGTGTGGTTAGTCAGGTCGTGGCCGACACCCTCGCTGGGTTTCCGCTTGAAGGTTGCCGAGTACATGTCGTGTAAACGGCGATAAGTGGTGAGAGCATGTGTGAAGAAGTACACCCCTGTAGGGTTATATATCATCTATTCGAATAGCCGTGTCCGCGGTAATGGACTTCTGGGTTGCCTATAACAGTTCATAGACAAGTGAAAGTGGATACTCTAAAACACGCAAGATAAGCGTGAGTGCTATGGATGGCCTTCTCGTAGGGAGAAGAAGCGGATCCATAGTGGTGTATTGGTTGGTTCCCCATGGCCCTCAAGGACGGCGCACGCTCGTGGCTCCTAAACCTACCCGCGGGATCGATCTCTACCTGGGGCGAGATGTGCGAGCGGTTCATCGCCAACTTCCAGGGCACCCGCGACCGCCCCCGGTCCACTGGTGACCTGCGGCGTATCAAGCAACAACCAAGAGAAACCCAGCAGAAGTTCATCCAGCGCTTCAATAGCGTTCGCGTGAAGATCCCCAAGGTCACGGACGAGTCCATTATTTCAGCGTTCTTAGATGGTCTTTGTGATGTCAAGATGAAAGAGGAGCTCGCTATCCACGAAGATCTGTGCACGTCCCTTGAACGGTTCAACCTCGCGACCAAGTGCGCCAGAGCTGAGGAGGGGCACCTCTCCCTCGTCGAGCTCCCTGCTACTGATCTTGTAGACAAGAAGGCCAAGAGCAAGGACGTATAGCGCAAAGGAGTGGCAGTGCTTGCAGCTGAGCCAGAGATGAAGCGCGGCCGCGACTACCCAGAGTCATCCAAGAACAACCATCCATTTTGCGCCTTCCACAACGTGTACAATCATAACACCCATGACTCTCAAGAGCTCAGGGCCCTCCGCGAAGGACGCGTAAGCCAACGCCCCGAGCGCAGCAACCATGGCTACGGCCGTGGGGGAAGTCGGACTGGGGGACGCGGGGTCGACTGTGGCCCCCGCCAGGAGTGGCGTGACCAACCTCAGGAGGACTGATGGCCTGATCAGCCTCGTGAGGATGCATGGAGGGACCAGCCTAGTGAGGGTGCTTGGAGGGACCAGCCTCGTGAGGACGGTCCCCAGGACAAGGCCGGCCTCCCTCCTCTGGCGCCACCAAGAAGGAACGACGACCTAGAAGAGGGGGCTGGGGGCTTCCAGGAGCCTCGCGCCATTGCCTGCATCTTGGGCGAAGCGCAGGCCCCAGCCTCTCAACGCCTCTTCAAGTAGTTCGCCCAAGAAGTGAACGCGGCTCTCCCCAAGCTCGAAGCCACGCGCCCACTCAGGTCGTCCAAGTGCCCCCATCACCTTCAGTTCAGCAGACCAGCTCAAGTGCGCGGCTATGGCCGGCATCCTCCCGATGCTTTGTTCAGCCGTCATCAACAACGTTCAAGTCACCAAGACCCTCATCGACGGTGGCGCGGGGCTTAATGTCCTGTCCATCGAGACATTTGACAGCCTTCAAGTACCGTACGACCAGCTACTACATACCAAGCCTTTCTCCGGAGTGACTGACGGCTCCACTACACCCATAGGGCAGTTTTGCCTGCCTGACACCTTTGGCAAGCGTGACAACTACCACATCGAGCTCATCGACTTCGACGTTGCCTACATTCATCTCCCATACAACGTCATCCTCGGGTACCCAGCCCTGGCCAAGTTCATGGCAGTGACTCACCACGGCTACATTGTCTTCAAGATGCCAGGAAGTAGAGGCGTCATCATTGTCGCTTGCGAAGAGAAGGACGCGGTGTGCTCACTCGAGCGCGCTTACCAGGCAGTGGCCATCGAGGACCCAGACAATGATAGAACCATCTACCCTCCTGAGGCCGTCCCCAAGAAGAAAATGCAGCTACTCGCCCTGAAGCCTCATGAAGTTATGGCGGCTGGTGGCCGCACCTCGGGACCTGCACCCGGGGATGGGGTGCCTCCCTCCCTCGCATAGCAAGGTGATATGTCTCCAACGTATCTACTTTTCCAAACCCTTTTGTCCTTGTTTTGGACACTAACTTGCATGATTTGAATGGAACTAACCCGGACTGACGCTGTTTTCAGTAGAACTGCCATGGTGTTGTTTTTGTCCAGAATAAAAAGTTCTCGGAATCGCCTGAAAATCAACGGAGATTTATTTTGGAATATATAAAAAAATATCTGCAAGAAGATCCTCACTAGGGGGCCCACACCCTGTCCACGAGGGTGGGGGCGTGCTCCCCTACCCAGGGTGGGCCCCCTGCCTCGTGGGCCCCTGGTGCTCCACCGACGTACCCCCAGATCCTATATCTTCACTTTCGGGTAGAAAAAATCAAGGAGAAAGAATTATCGCGCTTCACGAGACGGAGCCTCCGCCAAGCCCTAATCTCTCTTGGGAGGGCTGATTTGGAGTCCGTTCAGGGCTCCGGAGAGTGCAGATCGTCGCCATCGTCATCATCAACCTTCCTCCATCACCAATTCCATGATGCTCACCGCCGTGCGTGAGTAATTCCATCATAGGCTTGCTGGACGGTGATGGGTTGGATGGGATCTATCATGTAATCGAGTTAGTTTTGTTAGGGTTTGATCCCTAGTATCCACTATGTTCTGAGATTGATGTTGCTATGACTTTGCTATGCTTAATGCTTGTCACTAGGGCCTGAGTGCCATGATTTCAGATCTGAACCTATTATGTTTCCATGAATATATGTGTGCTCTTGATCCTATCTTGCAAGTATATAGTCACCTACTATGTTTTATGATCCGGCAACCCCGAAGTGACAATAATCGGGACCACTCCCGGTGATGACCATAGTTTGAGGAGTTCATGTACTCACTATATGTTAATGCTTTGGTCCGGTACTCTATTAAAAGGAGGCCTTAATATCCCTTAGTTTCAAATAGGACCCCGCTGCCACGGGAGGGTAGGACAAAACATGTCATGCAAGCTCTTTTCCAAAAGCACGTATGACTATATTCGAAATACATGCCTACATTGCATTGATGAACTGGAGCTAGTTCTGTGTCACCCTAGGCTATAACTTCTACATGATGAATTGCATCCGACATAATTTCCCATCACCGATCCAATGCCTACGAGCTTTTCCTATATTGCTTGTTGCTTATTTACTTTTCCGCTGCTATTATTACAAAAACTACAAAAACACTATCGTTACTTTTATCACTACTACCGCCACTATCATATTACTTTGCTACTAAACTATCTTGCTACAGATACTAAGTTTCCAGGTGTGGTTGAATTGACAACTGAGCTGCTAATACTTAAGAGTATTCTTTGGCTCCCCTTGTGTCGAATCCACAAATTTGGGTTGAATACTTTACCCTCGAAAATTGTTGCGATCCCCTACACTTGTGGGTTATCAAGACTATTTTCTGGCGCCGTTGCCGAGGAGCATAGCTCTATTCTTTAAGTCACTTGGGATTTATATCTGTTAATCACTATGTAGAATTTGAAGGACTCAAAAACCAAGATCTTACCCTCAACTACGAGGGGAGGTAAGGAATTGCCATCTAGCTCTGCACTTGATTCTCCTTCTGTTATGAGTAAACTTGTGACACCTACTCCTGCTATTGAATCTGATATGTCGTATGTTCTTGATGATGCCACTTCTGCTATGTATGATGAAACTACTTCTATGCCTGATACTATGCCACTAGGTGAATTTCTAGATGAACAAATTGCTAAGGTTAGGGAGAATGCAAATATTGAAACTGATGATATTTATGAAAGTGATGATGAGGCTACTCCCAATTGATATGAATTGCTTGGTGTGCCTGAGGGTTATGTTATGGATGAAGAAACTGCTAGAGACTTTCTTGCTTGCAATGATAGATATGATCTTAAGAAATTATTAGCTAAGCTAAAAGAAAAGTCCTTGAATGCTTGAATGAAATATGGCCCTGCTTTTGCTACTTCACCTATCTGCGTTACTGATAAGGATTATGAATTCTCGGTTGATCCTGAGTTAATTACTTTGGTTGAATCTAATCCTTTCCATGGCTATGAGTCTGAAACTATTCTAGCACATCTTACTAAGTTGAATGATATAGCCACCCTGTTTTCCAACGATCAAAAGATTCGTTAGTACTATATCCTTAAGCTATTTCCGTTCTCGTTAAAGGGTGATGCTAAGACTTGGTTTAATTCTCTTGATCCTGGTTGTGTGCGTAGTCCCCAGGATATGATGTATTACTTCTCTGCTAAATATTTTCCCGCTCATAAGAAACAAGCTGCCTTACGGGAAATATATAACTTTGTGCAAATTTAAGAAGAGAGTCTCCCATAAGCTTGGGGGAGGCTTCTCCAATTGCTTAATGCTTTGCCTGATCATCCTCTTGAGATGCATGATATACTTGATGTCTTTTCTAATGGACTAACCGATGCTTCCAGAGACCACCTGGATAGCTGTGCTAGTTGTGTTTTCAGGGAAAGAACAATTAAACAAGCTGAACTACTATTGAATAATATGCTAGCCAATGAAAATAATTGGACACTTCCTGAACCAGCCCCTAAGCCAACTCCGAAGAAAAGAGGTGTTCTATTTCTCAGTCCCGAAGATATGCAAGAGGCAAAGAAATCTATGAAAGAAAAAGGTATTAAAGCTGAAGATGTTAAGAATTTACCGCCTATTGAAGAAATACATGGTCTTGATAACCCGACACAGGTAATAAAGGTAAATTCTCTTTATAGATCTGATGAAGGTGATATTCCTCGTTATAAGTCTGCTAGCCAATGCTAAGATGAGTTTGAAATTTTTATTGTGAAACAAGAAAACTTCAATGCTTATGTTGGTAAACAATTACAACACAATGCTTATATGATTGAACGCTTGAGTGATTATCTGTCTAGAGCTAAAGGTGAACTGAAACTCATTAGTATACATGCTTCTATGGTCACCACTCAAGTAGAACAAGTACTTAAGGCTCAGAACGATTTGCTCAATGAATTAAATAGTAAGAATAATGATAATGCCATTAGAGTTGTGACTAGAGGTTGTAGAATGACTCAGGAACCTCTATATCCTGAAGGTCACCCTAAGAGAATTGAGCAAGATTCTCAGAGAGCTAATTTAGATGCACCTAGTTCTTCTAAGAAGAACAAAAAGAATAATGATAGAACTCTGCATGCTTCTAGTTAACCTGTAGCTGACACACCTGAGAATCCCAATGATATATCTGTTTCTGATGCTGAGACACAATCTGGTAACGAACACGAACCTAGTGATAATATTAATGATGATGTTCATGATGATGCTCAACCTAGCAATGATAATGATGTAGAGATTGAACCTGCCGTTGATCTTGATAACCCACAATCAAAGAATCAACATTATGATAAGAGAGACTTTGTTGCTAGGAAGCATGGTAGGGAAAGAGAACCATGGGTTCAGAAACCCATGCCTTTTCCTCCGAAACCATCCAAGAAAAAGGATGATGAGGATTTTGAGCGCTTTGCTGAAATGATTAGACCTATCTTTTTGCGTATGCGTTTGACTGATGTGCTTAAAACAAATCCTTATGCTAAGTATATGAAAGATATTATTACCAACAAAAGAAAGATACCTGAAGTAGAAATTTCCACCATGCTTGTCAATTACACTTTTGAGGGTGGAATGCCTGAGAAACTAGGTGATCTAGGAGTACCTACTATACCTTGCTCCATAAAGAAAAACTATGTTAAAACTGTTTTGTGTGATCTTGGAGCCGGTGTTAGTGTTATGCCTCTCTCTTTATATCGTAGACTTGACTTGAGTAAGTTGACACCTACTGAAATATCTTTGCAAATGGCTGATAAATCAACTGCTATACCTGTCGGTATTTGTGAGGATGTGCTTGTTGTAGTTGCAAATGTTACTATTCTAACGGACTTTGTCATACTTGATATTCCCGAGGATGATAGTATGTCTATTATTCTTGGAAGACCCTTTTTGAATACTGCAGGGGCTGTTATTGATTGCAACAAAGGCAATGTCACTTTTCATGTGAATGGTAATGAGCATACGGTTCACTTTCCGAGGAAACAACCTCAGGTCAACAATATCAATTATATTGGAAAAACTTCACCTATCACTATTGGAGGTTTTGAATTTCCTCTTCCTACTATCAAGAAGACATATGACATCCTTATTGTCTGGGACATACATATCCCCATTGAGGTAACCTAGTGTTATTCGAAAATTCTTCGGTTTCATGTTACTCGGAAAGAGTTTCTTAACAAGACCTGATCAACCTTGTTAATGGATTCCTTTTGATGAGCATGGGATAGGTGAATCTAGATAGCACAACCTTCTGTACCCTCCTTTTACTTTTTGTTAATTAGGTTAAATAAAGAAAAAAATATGTCTATTTCCACACTTATCCGTGCAATAAAAAATATCCCGAAACAAAAAGTTCTCCAAATGCCATGAAAATGAAATATGATTTCTTCTAGAATATTTGAGGAAATATGGCACTAAACACACAGAGAGGGGAGCCAGCACCTGGCCACGAGGGTCCAGGGCGCGCCCCCCTTCCCAGGGCGTGCCCCCCACGTGGCCCCCTCCACTTATTCCTGCACCCATGCTCTTCTTCTTCCTCCCAAAAAATCACCAACCAGCTCAAACCCGAGTTCTAGCTCATCTTGCTACCATTTTCGATCTCCTTGCTCAAAGCACCATTCACCAAACTATTTGGGGGGTTGTTCCTTGGTATGTGACTCCTCCATTGGTCCAATTAGTTTTAGTTCTAGTGCTCTATTTATTGTAATTTTATGCTGCTGTGGTGACCTTGTTCTTGAGCTTGCATGTCTAATTTTCTTGGTCCCAAGTAGTTCTAATGCATGATATAGTCTCTAGGCACTTATAGGAGTTGTTGCTATCAATCTTATTGAGTTTGGTTAACTTTTATTGTGAGTTACTAAAGATTTCAGAAAATTTTAGAAAAATGTCCAGGAGAAACTTCCAAGGTGGTTCTTCAAGGAAGCAAGAACCGAGGCTCGCGTTTCGTGAGCCGGACGATGAACTACCGAGGGATGCTGACGTACGGCCTTGTGAATGGCCGTCAGATGACTTTATGGATCAGGCTGGCATCAAGGATGAATTTTACGCATACGTGCACAACGCTGACCTCGAGGGCTTCATACAAGATAAGTGCCCTCAATATCGTGGCTTAACCGATAGCTTTGTGAGAAGGTTTAAATTTTCATCTTCACGTAATTCTCACACTGTCCCGTTTGACCATGGACTTAGAGGATTTTAATGATGCTTGTAAGCTCCCATAGTGGGGTAGTATGGGTGATCCTCGCAAATCTGAATTTAGAGAATTCCTTGCTAGTATTATAGTGGGGGGTCCAGGGAAATCACACAGGCTACCATGGGGAGCATTCATTTTCCTGCTATTCATTACTTTGCTCTCTTTATTGGTAGATGCATAAACGGTAAGGATGAGGCTTGCCACATGTGTGTCCCTGATCTTAGTGTTCTCAGGAGTGTTGTACTAGGTGATAAAGAATATAACTTGGGAGCCATTGTTGCACGTAGGCTAGATCATAATGGTTTGCATGGAGATTTATTTGGTGGGATTTATGCCACTCGCATAGCCCGCTTTCTTGGTGTGCCTGTGCGCGAGAATGATGAACCTTTACCCCCTGCTTATTTAGATTGCCATGTTATGACTAGTCACAGGTTTATAGAGTGGGATGATCAAACCCTCAAATATCGACTAATCTTTAAACGGGAGCATGCCATCCCTATTGTTCTTCCTGCCCCCACTTTGTTTAACTTTCAGGCAAAAGGGAGATACACCATAACTATGGAGGAAGCAAATGCTTATTATAACATGACAGAGGCAGCCCGCCTTCGAGCTGCAGCTCAGCATGCAGTATCTTCTACATCCCAGTACAACCCCAACTACGACTTTGGATATCCGGCAGGCCAATACTGGCCATAGACCAACTTAGGACAAAAGCCTAAGCTTGGGGGAGTATGTGTTTCTCACCGACTTTACATTCATGTTCACACTTATTCTAGTTGTCGGTGCTCACACTCTTTCACTGTACCATCCATGCTTAGTTCCAATTTCTTTTTTCTTAGTATTTTTCTTGTGTGCTAGAAAAACCCAAAAAAACAAAAAAATTAGTTGTAGCTTATAGCTAGTTAAATTTTCTTCGCTTGTAGCAGTAGTTAAAATGAAAAACCCAAAAAGATTTCTCGTTCTTCTTTTGCTTGTTGGGAGCTTTCCCGTGTAAATAGTTTCTTTTCTTTTCTTTAGGGGTTAAGAGTAGAAGACCATGATTAAAATGCTTAGTGGCTCTCATATGCTTTGTTGTTGATCTAACCTTGAGCCATATTACCTTATCTTCTCTCTTGTATTAAATGTCTACAGATTCCATCTTAGTCCAATGCACATGCACTATTATTATTTTCCACACCATTCGGTCGTGCGAGTGAAAGGCAATAAGGATGATATATGATGAACTAATTGAGATGAGAAAGGCTGGTATGAACTCAACCTCTCTTATATTTGTAAATATGATGGCTCATCGTTCCTGATTCAGCTTGTTATGAATGAAACATGCTTGCAATGATAATTAGAGATCGTAGCTGCTTATGCCATGCTTAATTAGCTGAGAGTTTATAATGGTCTATCTTGCGTGCCAACATGATATTAAAATGGTTGTGATGTGGTATGATGGGTGGTATCCTCCTTTGAATGATTCAAGTGGTCTGACTTGGCACATGTTCACGCATGTGGTTGAAACAAGTAAACATAGCCTTCACGATATTTATGTTCATGGTGATTTATATCCTACTCATGCTTGCATTCATTGGTGATTAATTTTAATGCATGTTCATGACCGTTGTTGCTCTCTAGTTGGTCGCTTCCCAGTCTCTTTCTAGCCTTCACTTGTATTAAGCGGGAATACAACTTGTGCATCCACTTCCATAAACTCCAAAGTTATTCCATATGAGTTCACCATACCTTCCTATATGCGGTATTTACCTACCGTTCCAAGTAAATTTGTATGTGTCAAACTCTAAACCTTCAAATGAACTTCTGTTTTGTATACTCGAACAGCTCATGTATCAACTAGGGTTGTCTATATCTTCCATGCTAGGTGGGTTATTCTCACGATGAGTGGACTCCGCTCATCATTCATGAGAAAATGGCGGGTAATTGGGATGCCCAGTCCCATGCTCAAATCATAATAATTAAACAAAACTCCCCCAGGGCTGTTGCTTGTTTGGACGGTACCCCGTGGATTCGGATGGCCGTGGAGTGTGCTTGTTGGTGGTTGGGGGAGTATAAACTTTACCATTCTATTTGGGAACCGCCTATAATGTGCGTAGCATGGGAGATATCGAGATTATTGGTTGTTATGTTTACAATGAAAGTATACCGCTCAAAATGTTATTCATCTCTAATTAAAAATCAAGCTCTGGCACCTCTAGAAATCCCTGCTTCCCTCTGCGAAGGGCCTATCTATTTACTTTTATGCAGAGTCATCATCCTCTTATCAAAAAGCACCAGTAGGAGAGCACCTCTATCGTTGCATGTATTACTATTAATTTGCATTGAGTATGATCATCACTAGATCTCTTTTACCATGAATTACAATGTCTAGTCAGTCCTTGATCTTTAAAGGTGCTCTGCATTTATGTTTTGCGGTCTCAGAAAGGGCTAGCGAGATACCAACTTGTTATATCATATCATGATTGTTTTGGGAAAGTGTTGTCATCCGAGGTTTATTATTATTGCTCTCTAGTTGATTATGCCATTGATGTGAGTAGTCTTGAGACCCGAAAGTTTTTGTGACTGTGGTTAGTTCATGATCTTGTTGAAAACCTGAATGCTAGCTTACATATTTACAACAACAAGAGCAAATAGAGTTTGTCAAAGTTTTCCTTTATCACTTTCAGTTTAACAACTGAATTACTTGAGGACAAGCAAAGGTTTAAGCTTGGGGGAGTTGATACGTCTCCAACGTATCTACTTTTCCAAACCCTTTTGCCCTTGTTTTGGACTCTAACTTGCGTGATTTGAATGGAACTAACCCGGACTCACGTTGTTTTCAGCAGAACTGCCATGGTGTTGTTTTTGTGTAGAATAAAAAGTTCTCGGAATCGCCTGAAAATCAACGGAGATTTATTTTGGAATATATAAAAAATATCTGCAAGAAGATCCTAACCAGGGGGCCCACACCCTGTCCACGAGGGTGGGGGCGCGCCCCCTTGCCCAGGGCGCGCCCCCCTGCCTCGTGGGCCCCCTGGTGCTCCACCGACGTACCCCCAGATCCTATATCTTCACTTTCGGGGAGAAAAAATCAAGGAGAAAGAATTATCGCGTTTCACGAGACGGAGCCGCCGCCAAGCCCTAATCTCTCGGGAGGGTTGATCTGGAGTCCGTTCGAGGCTCCAGAGAGTGGAGATCGTCGCCATCGTCATCATCAACCTTCCTCCATCACCAATTCCATGATGCTCACCGCCGTGCATGAGTAATTCCATCGTAGGCTTGCTGGACGGTGATGGGTTGGATGGGATCTATCATGTAATCAAGTTAGTTTTGTTAGGGTTTGATCCCTAGTATCCACTATGTTCTGAGATTGATGTTGCTATGACTTCGCTATGCTTAATGCTCGTCACTAGGGCCCGAGTTCCATGGTTTCAGATCTGAACCTATTATATTTCCATGAATATATGTGTGTTCTCGATGCTATCTTGCAAGTCTATAGTCGCCTACTATGTGTTATGATCCGGCAACCCCGAAGTGACAATAATCCGGACCACTCCCGGTGATGACCATAGTTTGAGGAGTTCATGTATTTGTGTTAATGCTTCGGTCTGGTACTCTATTAAAAGGAGGCCTTAATATCCCTTAGTTTCCAATAGGACCCCGCTGCCACGGGAGGGTAGGACAAAAGATGTCATGCAAGTTCTTTTCCATAAGCACGTATGACTATATTCGGAATACATGCCTACATTGCATTGATGAACTGGAGCTAGTTCTGTGTCACCCTAGGCTATAACTTCTACATGATGAATTGCATCCGACATAATTTCCCATCACTGATCCAATGCCTACGAGCTTTTCCTATATTGCTTGTTGCTTATTTACTTTTCCACTGCTATAATTACAAAAACTACAAAAACACCATTGTTACTTTTATCACTGCTACAGCCACTATCATATTACTTTGCTACTAAACTATCTTGCTGCAGATACTAAGTTTCCAGGTGTGGTTGAATTGACAACTCAGATGCTAATACTTAAGAGTATTCTTTGTCTCCCCTTGTGTCGAATCAACAAATTTGGGTTGAATAGTTTACCCTCGTAAACGGTTGCGATCCCCTACACTTGTGGGTTATCAGAAGGCGCGCCTGGAGCTCCTTTCGGGCTGGGCTTGGGGGATCTCCTCTTGAGGGCCTCTGACCTAGCCAATGTCTCGGGTGTGGCGCTCAGACACCATGTTGAGGCGTGCTTCACCGCGCGTTTCCCTCCGGAGGCCTCAAGGCGTGAGGCACCGAGCGCTCAGGAGTTCATTAGCCAGACCATCGAAGACTTGCAGGTGCCAAGAGCAATACGGGGCAAGCGTCGCCCGGCGCCTCAGAGTGCAGTTGTCGCTCCAGGCTCGAGCGACGGGTTGCGCGTCTGCGTCAACATCCCCGCACTCAATAGGATCACGTCACAGGAGCTATACTGGCCCTCCCAGTTGGGCCTGTGCGAGGGCCCCCCTCACAGCTACCTTTGCATGCCCTTCGGCTTGCTGAACCAAGCAACCCTGCACCAGCACCACATGCAGGAGGTCCTGGCAACTTGCGAGGCCAGGCATCAAGAGATCTTGGCGGAGGTGGCCTCGGTTCTTCGCGAGCTCTGGAAATCTCCGGAGCCTCACGAGGCTCCAGAGCCAGACGGCGCTTGAGGAACGGCGTCTGCATCAAGCATCTTCAGTTGCACCAACACTACTTCTGCAACTGTGCCAGGTGACGTTTTCTAGTTTTGTTCAGCTCGGAGCGCCCCTCGGGCTGCATCATTCCCATGCCGCACGGGTTTGTCCCTGTGGCGTGTATCCTTTTGCATCTTTAGCTTACTTGTTGGGGGCGCCCCTTGGGCTGCATCATTCCCAGGCTGCACGGGTTCATCCCTGTGGCATGTATCGCATCTTATGTTGCTTGATCTAGCTCATTTCCTCTTATGATTTGCCTCACGGGCATCACCTAGTCATCTCTTTTGACGTCCCATGCTGCTTAAGGGACTTCTGATCATCACGCAACGGGGGCTGCATACGTTGGCACGACGCTTGTGCTCGGGTCCGTCCCTGCAACGCTGACAAATCCGAGAGATCGAGCTCTGACGCATGGCCCGCTCCGCACGCGTCACCTCACCAGGTCCTCGGTGCCTTCATCTCCCTGCAGAATTATCATAGGTCCGATGGTACGTGCGGTTCCAAAGGATATTGTTTCAAGTCAACCCGCAGGAATCTCTGGAGCCCGGCGTCAGGCGACCCTACCGGTCTCCCCTCCTCTCGTAATTCGCTTACACGTTAAAGGGGGGCCTCTGAGCATCGCGTCTCAGGGGCTCCTACTGACTCTCCAGCCCTCACCCCCTGGCCTTGACCACGGCACCGCGACCTGGCATACCAACGGCGGATGAGCTTCGCTCGAGGGTCGGGACCCGAGGACGTAGAGCATCAAGAAGGACGGTAGAAGGGGAGGCCATGTTAGAGAGCTCAGGTCTATTCATACATCAAGAGGGACCCTTGGGCATCGCGACCCAAGGGTCTAACTGGTCACGTAGCCCCTCACTCCCTGGTCTTGTCCTGGTGATCCGACCAAGCCAGCAGCGGCTGAGGTACGCGCGGGGACGGGCCTTGCCAACGCTGAACACCAAGGCCTAAGTTCGGCATTTCCTTCCCGAGGGCCGTTTTTACGTCAAGGGGACTCCTGAGCATCGCGACTTAGGAGCCTAATTGGTCATGTAGCCCCTCACTCCCTAGTATTGTCCTGGTGATCCGGTCAAGCCAGCGGCGGCTGAGGTACGCGCTGGGCCGGGCTCTACCGACGCAGAACTCTAGGGCAAGCGGGAAGGAAATTGTGAAATCTTAGCCACACGACATCGGAAGCAAGCCAGGCGCGCCGCTTGAGGAATCACCTCATACCTATCAAGATAAGTTGTGAACCCCATCAGTGTGCCCTCATCACTTGAAGATTTGGATTCAGCGGTCACGCGCCGGCAATACCGCCCCCTTTTTAGCCTCCAAAAGCCGCTTGCACGCCAAGGGGGACCTCTTGAGCATCGCACCTCAGGAGTTCCTACCGGACCCCGGGCCGCTCACCTACTAGCCTTGACCACGGCATCGCGACCTGGCATACCAGTGACGGCTGCAGCTTGCCTTGGGACTGGGACCTACCGACGTAGAGCACCAAGCTAATGAAAGGGTAAAAGGAGCAATATTTCCGAAACGAGGCTTGCAAACATAGTCCATTAGCAAGGATAACAAAACAGGAGCAAAAGCATTACAAGTTCTTTACACGCCCCCATGTGGTTGGCCTTAATTACTCACAGGGAACACTAGAGAGGGATTTCATGAGGCCCTAGCTACGGCTACCGTCGTCGACGCCATCATCAATAGTGGGCCAAGGGGGGCCGCCTCCAACCTCGCACAAGTCACCGTCGATGACGAGCACATGAGGCTGACGCGCTTCGGGCACAGCGTGAGCTTGGAGGCGCGTAGCTGTCGTCGCTCGTCTTCAGAGACTCGTCAGCCACGGGAGAGCCGTTGGACTCCCAGGGGCCATCACTGCTGCTGGGAGAGCTAGTGGCGGGGTCGATGGCTGGCATGGCGCCAGCGGCTGTGTCGTCCCAACGACCCCCTCTGGGGCAGCATTCTAGGCGGCGTCCCTCTCCGTCAAACACCTTAAAGAGCAACACGGAAGCGCCATCATACTCGAAGTAGATGGCGAGGGTCCCTCCGCGCGGCAGACGCGGGCGACCTCGCCCCATTCGCGGGTCATGAAGATCTTACCCGAGGAGACGACCTCAACCTCAGCCCCCGTCGCCGGGGCCCGGCACTGGGCGTGCTGCAACCACAGCTCGAGCGGCCCTCTTCGCGGCATCTCTGCGGAGAAGGATGGCGGGACACAGATCCAGGAGCTAGGAGGCATCGCCGCCGACACCACGAACTCACGCACAGATCCCCCAACGTGCGTCCGCAGGGTTGTGTCTTGCGCCATGATGGCACAATCTGCACGGCCAAAGCGCGGGCGGCGTAGGGCGCTGCCTTCCCCTCCGGAGCCTAGTGCTCTGGCATACAAGGTCAGCGGATAGCCAAGGGAAGGCCGCTCATGCCAAGGCCTCATCACTTTAGGCCTCGGAACGGCGCCGTGAGGGCGGGGCAGCCTTTTATTCGGCGGGAGCAGTTCTGGCTCCTCGCGAGGAGTCTTCCCCTTCTCGGCGGCCGAAAATCGCCGAATCGGCGCCATGGGTGGCTCTGCCAGTCAAGGAGCAAGGAGGAAGAAGAAGAAGCGAGAGGAATGAAGGGAGAAGATGGGCAACAAGGGCTCGGCCAGCCGCCTTATTTATAGCCAGGACAAGGCCAACTGCCGGCCTCCATAATCGCAAGTAATGATGGTCTTCTGTGCATGCAGGGACTTGTCGAGTCACGCAATTGCCGAGGCTACATGGGGAAGTGGAGACGCCCATGTCCCGTCAATCGCCATGCGTCAATCAAGGCCTCAGGCTTTTGGGGCCCGTGATGCTCCGCACTTGACCCTTGGCTTCGCCGCGAAGCCAAGCCTGAGTGCGCCTTGGGCCCGGGGGGCTACTGTCGGTGTTCTGGGAACGGGGGTACCCAGACATGCCTGCCTGCAGCCCAGGGCGTGGCTCATCCAGCGGCCTGGTACGGCCCAACCTTGTTCGCAACCACTCAAGACCATCACGAGGGGCCAAGCCTCGCGAGGCGGACGATGCAAGACCTCCCCTGGGGCGGCCTCACTAGGCTAGCTCCCGAGGAGCGGAGATATCAAGACTAGGGGCACCTCGTGAGGTCCTCAGGACGTGAGCCATGATGACCAAGGCCAGGTGGGCGCTAGCAGGCGCAGGATGCCAGTTTCCTCTTTGGTGCTAAAGGGCAGGCGCAGGTGAAAGCACAAGTGCTCCCTGGGTGATTTTGGTAATTAATGTCAAGATATCTCTTGTTGGACTAATGTTTTCATCTAGTATATTCAGACAAGTTCAACAGATGGAGTGGCATGGACTAGAGGATGTGGAACCCCTTCTAGATGATAAGGACAAAGGATTGGCTCAAGCTCAAAGCTCATGACTCTACATTTTCTATTTCAGTGATCCAAGATCACATTGAGTCCATAGGAAAGCCAATATTATTAAAAGGGGATGAGGTGTTGCTTAATGGCTTGCTTTCTCAAAGTGCTTAGTGATATGCTCCAAAACCCTCAACCACTTTCTAACATACACATATGTCCCAAACCAAAATTCAAACTCAGCCCCACCGAAAAGTTCTATCCGGCGCCACCGAGTCCATTTGACATAGCCACTGCCAGAAACCCTACTCATTTCGGTCTCACCGAAAGGGACCTCGGTCTCACCGAGATGGGATTGCAAACTCTATGTTTCCCTTCGTAAAATTTAGGTCCTACCGAGATGAGCGATCGGTCCCACCGAGTTCGCAATGCAAACTCTAGGTTTCCCCTTCGTAACGTTTCGGTCCCACCAAAACGAGTGAATTGGTCCCACCGAGTTTGCCTGACGAACTCTCTGGTGTGCTTATTACCAAAATCAGTCCCACCAAGTTTGTGTAATCAGTCTCAACGAGATTACGTTATGCCCTAACCCTAATAAAATTGGTCCCACCGAGTTGATCATATCAGTCCCACCGAAATGCCTAACGGTCACATTATGAACTAAATCGGTATGACCGAGTTCTCTGAATCGGTCCCACCGAGTTTGGTAAATTGTGTGTAACGGTTAGATTTTGTGTGGAGGCTATATATACCCTTCCACCCACTCTTCATACGTGGAGAGAGCCATCAGAACATACCTACACTTCCATCATACATGTTCTGAGAAGAGAACCAGCTACTCAAGTGTTGAGATCAAGATATTCCATTCCTACCATATGAATCTTGTTCTCTAGCCTTCCCCAAGTTGCTTTCCACTCAAATCATTCTTCCACCATGTCTAAATTTGTGAGGAACTGTTTGAGTGTTGGGGAGACTATCATTTCAAGCATTTGAGCAAGGAATTCATCATCAACACAGTGTCTATTACCTTTTGGAGAGTGGTGTCTCCTAGATTGGTTAGGTGTCACTTGGGAGCCTCCGACGAGATTGTGGTGTTGAACCAAGGAGTTTGTACGGGCAAGGAGATCGCCTACTTCGTGAAGATCTACCCTAGTGAGGCAAGTCCTTCGTGGGCGATGGCCATGATGGGATAGACAAGGTTGCTTCTGTTGACATCAGATTTTGGCACGGCATAAAAAGCAAATAAGATGGCCTCAAATGGAAAAGTGCTCAATGTGAAAAAGTTTCATATTGTCGAGGTGAACATCTTTGAATTCTGGGCCATCGTCATCCGATCTCATGTCGAGTGCCAAAACTATGCTCAAAGCACTGATATTTTATATCTAGAGCAGTATTCGGCAGATTAGACCACCAATACTGCGTCATATGGAAAAACGTTCTACATGAATTGTCTTCGCCTCGTCGAAACGGTCGATTTCGGTATAAAAATCGTCCCAATCCGAGTTCATATGTAAAAGTTACAGCCATCCGAATACAGCACTGTCACGGAGCCATAAATGGCGCGCCCCATCAGCCACGTGTCTGATGGGTAGTGCGAATAACAGTCTGTTTTGCGTGACCGTTTTGGCCAAGAAGATAGCTTCAAATTGAAAAATCTTCAACATGAAAGTTGTTCGTCTCGTCGAAACGGTCAAGATTGCTTTTGGGCTCTTTTCCATCCGAGGTCGTTAACCACCTCAAAAATTACCCGCAAGATGCAGTCAGTTTAAACCGAACAGTTTTGGAAAGTTCGGACAAAACCAATCCGAATTTGGCTAGGGTTTTGGACGTGAATCCAAGCCTTTTCCTTGCACAGGAAGTCCAGCCGCCTCTTATATACCTAAGGGGTGACGGCCGATTGAACAACACACAATTAAACAAACACATCTACTACTTTTTCGTGTTCATCTATCCTCTACCCTTATATCTTCTTCCTCGTTCTTCGTTCGTTCTTCTTCATTGCAGGGCGGCGAACCTCGAGGCCCTAGGGGCGATCAGGTCGACCTAGGGCAGCCCATAGCCGCCGCGCGCCCTGACGGGATCCCTCCCGAGCAAGCGGGGCTTCGGGTCTACAAAAGCGCCCGCCGGATTGTCTTGCGTACCACGCTTTCGGCGGGTATCCTTCGACGTGAGCTACGGTGCATCACCCCCGGTGTCGAGGGTACACGGTGACGTGTTCGTGTGCGAACACACTTTTTGGCGACTCCGCTGGGGACGAAGCTTTGAACGGTCTCCGGCCCGTTCTTGCTACGAAGAGATCGTCATCTAGGGTTTGCAATCTACAAAGGTAATATGAATACCCAATTCCCCTTTGTAGATGCAAGTAATCCATATGTTGTTGCTAGATCACCTATTGAGAATAATGTATCGGCTAGCCCTATTTTTATCAATCATGCATGTAATTATGCGCAAGGGCCGATGCAAAACAATCTTCATGCTTCGAATTCTTATGATTTTAGCAACGTACAACATATGTATCCAAACTCTCATGCATCGGCAACCCCACAAATCCATATGCCGATGAACAACATGATGGGTTTGGTAAATCAATTTGAAACACCTCATGTTAAAATTTTCAATGGCGCACAAGAAAGTGTTTCATCCTTTAATTCATCGGTAACTAATTTGCAATATGTGAATTCAACCTTGCCGATGGATGGGAGAATTGGCCATACTGCTGCTAGTTGTTCGGCTAGTTACTCTCAACCATCATATGCTACCACTGTTCAAGATATCTTCCGATATGCCGATAAATCGGCCGATTTATCGCTTACCGTTGTCTGACCGATAAGATAAATCAGCCGATAAATCAGCCGATATGGTGATAAATCGGCCGATATGCCGATAAACTGGCCGATTTACCCCTTATCATGGGTCGACCGATAAGTTCCCGATAAGCGATATCCCCAACATTGTATGCTACACATCATGATAGTAATTTTTCAGCACCATACACAACTATAGATGTTCATAATTCGGCTTCACACCTTTCTGGTCATAGCCGAATAAATGTAAATTCTATAGGAGCAAATGTGCCTAATATTGCAGGAGATGAGGTGGCTCTGGCTGCATTAAAAAAATTAGCCCAAAATAAGAAGATTTGTGCTATTTGCCTTGAGCAGCACGAAAAGGGATTGATTCCTGAGTATGAAGCAATAAGAGCTAGGGTCTTGAAAGAAGACGAAATTTTGCCGATTGATCAAATTGGCGTGAGCAAATATTCAACAATAGTGCACATGGTTTCACCTATCATTGCAGCATGTTGTACACCCCCTATACAATCGCAAAATTTCGGCAACATCAATTCATTGCCGAAAGATCATAAAAGTATCGGGGGGCAAGTCAATCAAAGCAGGGTTGAGTTTAAGGAAAAATATGTGGCCCAAGTGAACAAGATCAAGCCAAAGCTCACAGGGAATAGCATCAACGAATTTACTACACCAACTCTTGAGGAATTACCAGAAGAATGTCGATAGGCTAATGAAGCACTCAACAAGAGGCGTGGAGACGAATATTTGCAAGAATATGTCAAGTCCCTTCGTCCATTCAGCAATCATGATGGATCCTCTGTGATGTCGAGACAAGCCAAAAAAGAAGCTTTGCAAGCAAATCAGCAAGAAAGGGTTCACTCGGCTAATACGGTTGATTCGGTTGAAACCGAGTCAAATATGACTAAGTCGTCTACAGCTGAGTTGAACGGTTCCTTTAGTGACAAGACAATGGTGGATTCAATTGAAACCAAATTGACCACTGAGACGTTTAAGGTCGAGTGCGTTGCATCGAGCCAGCCGGGTGCATCGTGCCAGCCGAGTACATCTGGTCAGCCGAGTGCATCATTCCAGACGAGTGCATCACCGGCTAAAGCCGCTAAAGCCGAGTGCATCAAGCCAGTTATTGTTGCGTGTACCAAAATAGAAGATGCAAGCTTCACCGAGCAAAAGAACGGTAAACACAACAAATTGGCCGTGCTTGATTTTTCTGGATGTGAGGAAGCTTACATGCTACCCTATGAGTTTTGTGCTAAAGATATTGATGAGCATCAAGAACAAAGTAATATGGCTGAACAAAGTTTGGTTAACGATGAACATCAAGAACAAGAAAATACAGTCGAGCAAAGTTCAACTCACGAAGAGCATCCAAATGAAATCTACTCAAGCAATCCGAGTGATGAGGCACGAGATCCAGAAAAATAGGAAGATGCATTCGAGAATTATTCAGAAGAGGAGCAAGGTATTGCTCCAGTGGTGCAACCATCTTCTCGTTCCAACGGCTTCACAAAGGTACACCTAGCCGAGAGTTTACTCCATTTTCGATTCGGTCAAAATCATATTGTTGATGCACCCGTTAGTAAGATTCTAATTAATTTTGAAAGACCGATCGAGATGAGTAATCTGTTTGTTTCGAATTATGTTGTTACTAATCATCTTGGTCAACACATGGCACCATTCATAGAGGCTAATAGTGACAACTTATCGCAACCAACCGGGACCTCACCAGGTCCTCGGTGCCTTCATCTCCCTGCAGAATTATCATAGGTCCGATGGTACGTGCGGTTCCAAAGGATATTGTTTCAAGTCAACCCGCAGGAATCTCTGGAGCACGCCGTCAGGTGACCCTACCGGTCTCCCCTCCTCTCGTAATTCGCTTACACGGCGTCAGGGGCTCCTACTGACTCTCCAGCCCTCACCCCCTGGCCTTGACCACGGCACCGCGACCTGGCATACCAACGGCGGCTGAGCTTCGCTCGAGGGTCGGGACCCGAGGACGTAGAGCATCAAGAAGGACGGGAGAAGGGGAGGCCGTGTTAGAGAGCTCAGGTCTATTCATACGTCAAGAGGGACCCTTGGGCATCGCGACCCAAGGGTCTAACTGGTCACGTAGCCCCTCACTCCCTGGTCTTGTCCTGGTAATCCGACCAAGCCAGCGGCGGCTGAGGTACGCGCGGGGCCGGGCCTTGCCAACGCTGAACACCAAGGCCTAAGTTCGGCATTTCCTTCCCGAGGGCCGTTTTTACGTCAAGGGGACTCCTGAGCATCGCGACTTAGGAGCCTAATTGGTCATGTAGCCCCTCACTCCCTAGTATTGTCCTGGTGATCCGGTCAAGCCAGCGGCGGCTGAGGTACGCGCTGGGCCGGGCTCTACCGACGCAGAACTCTAGGGCAAGCGGGAAGGAAATTGTGAAATCTTAGCCACACGACATCGGAAGCAAGCCAGGCGCGCCCCTTGAGGAATCACCTCATACCTATCAAGATAAGTTGTGAACCCCATCAGTGTGCCCTCATCACTTGAAGATTTGGATTCAGCGGTCACGCGCCGGCAATACCGCCCCCTTTTTAGCCTCCAAAAGCCGCTTGCACGCCAAGGGGGACCTCTTGAGCATCGCACCTCAGGAGTTCCTACCGGACCCCGGGCCGCTCACCTACTAGCCTTGACCACGGCATCGCGACCTGGAATACCAGTGACGGCAGCAGCTTGCCTTGGGGCTGAGACCTACCGACGTAGAGCACCAAGCTAATGAAAGGGAAAAAGGAGCAATATTTCCGAAACGAGGCTTGCAAACATAGTCCATTAGCAAGGATAACAAAACAGGAGCAAAAGCATTACAAGTTCTTTACACGCCCCCATGTGGTTGGCCTTAATTACTCACAGGGAGCACTAGAGAGGGATTTCATGAGGCCCTAGCTACGGCTACCGTCGTAGACGCCATCATCGATAGTGGGCCAAGGGGGGCCGCCTCCAACCTCGCGCAGGTCACCGTCGATGACGAGCACATGAGGCTGACGCGCTTCGGGCACGGCGTGAGCTTGGAGGCGCGTAGCTGTCGTCGCTCGTCTTCAGAGACTCGTCAGCCATGGGAGAGCCGTTGGACTCCCAGGGGCCATCACTGCTGCTGGGAGAGCTAGTGGCGGGGTCGATGGCTGGCATGGCGCCAGCAGCTGTGTCGTCCCAACGACCCCCTCTGGGGCAGCATTCTAGGCGGCGTCCCTCTCCGTCAAACACCTTAAAGAGCAACACGGAAGCGCCATCATACTTGAAGTAGATGGCGAGGGTCCCTTCGCGCGGCAGACGCGGGCGACCTCGCCCCATTCGCGGGTCATGAAGATCTTACCCGAGGAGACGACCTCAACCTCAGCCCCCGTCGCCGGGGCCCGGCACTCGGCGTGCTGCAACCACAGCTCGAGCGGCCCTCTTTGCGGCATCTCTGCGGAGAAGGATGGCGGGACACAGATCCAGGAGCTAGGAGGCATCGCCGCCGACACCACGAACTCGTGCACAGATCCCCCAACGTGCGTCCGCAGGGCTGTGTCTTGCGCCATGATGACACAATCTGCACGGCCAAAGCGCGGGCAGCGTAGGGCGCTGCCTTCCCCTCCGGAGCCTAGTGCTCTGGCGTACAAGGTCAGCGGATAGCCAAGGGAAGGCCGCTCATGCCAAGGCCTCATCACTTTAGGCCTCGGAACGGCGCCGTGAGGGCGGGGCAGCCTTTTATTCGACGGGAGCAGTTCTGGCTCCTCGCGAGGAGTCTTCCCCTTCTCGGCGGCCGAAAATCGCCGAATCGGCGCCATGGGTGGCTCTGCCAGTCAAGGAGCAAGGAGGAAGAAGAAGAAGCGAGAGGAATGAAGGGAGAAGATGGGCAACAAGGGCTCGGCCAGCCGCCTTATTTATAGCCAGGAGAAGGCCAACTGCCGGCCTCCATAATCGCAAGTAATGATGGTCTTCTGTGCATGCAGGGACTTGTTGAGTCACGCAATTGCCGAGGCTACATGGGGAAGTGGAGACGCCCATGTCCCGTCAATCGCGATGCATCAATCAAGGCCTCAGGCTTTTGGGGCATGTGATGCTCCGCACTTGACCCTTGGCTTCGCCGCGAAGCCAAGCCTGAGTGCGCCTTGGGCCCGGGGGCTACTGTCGGCGTTCTGGGAACGGGGGTACCCAGACATGCCTGCCTGCAGCCTAGGGCGTGGCTCATCCAGCGGCCTGGTACGGCCCAACCTTGTTCGCAACCACTCAAGACCATCGCGAGGGGCCAAGCCTCGCGAGGCGGACGATGCAAGACCTCCCCTGGGGCGGCCTCACTAGGCTAGCTCCCGAGGAGCGGAGATATCAAGACTAGGGGCACCTCGTGAGGTCCTCAGGACGTGAGCCATGATGACCAAGGCCAGGTAGGCGCTAGCAGGCGCAGGATGCCAGTTTCCTCTTTGGTGCTAAAGGGCAGGCGCAGGTGAAAGCACAAGTGCTCCCTGGGTGATTTTGGTAATTAATGTCAAGATATCTCTTGTTGGACTAATGTTTTCATCTAGTATATTTCAGACAAGTTCAACAGATGGAGTGGCATGGACTAGAGGATGTGGAAACCCTTCTAGATGATAAGGACAAAGGATTGGCTCAAGCTCAAAGCTCAGGACTCTACATTTTCTATTTCAGTGATCCAAGATCACATTGAGTCCATAGGAAAGCCAACATTATTAAAAGGGGATGAGGTGTTGCTTAATGGCTTGCTTTCTCAAAGTGCTTAGTGATATGCTCCAAAACCCTCAACCACTTTCTAACATACACATATGTCCCAAACCAAAATTCAAACTCAGCCCCACCGAAAAGTTCTATCCGGCGCCACCGAGTCCATTTGACATAGCCACTGCCAGAAACCCTACTCATTTCGGTCTCACCGAAAGGGACCTCGGTCTCACCGAGATGGGATTGCAAACTCTATGTTTCCCTTCGTAAAATTTAGGTCCTACCGAGATGAGCGATCGGTCCCACCGAGTTCGCAATGCAAACTCTCGGTTTCCCCTTCGTAACGTTTCGGTCCCACCAAAACGAGTGAATTGGTCCCACCGAGTTTGCCTGACGAACTCTCTGGTGTGCTTATTACCAAAATCAGTCCCACCGAGTTTGTGTAATCAGTCTCAACAAGATTACGTTATGCCCTAACCCTAATAAAATTGGTCCCACCGAGTTGATCATATCAATCCCACCGAAATGCCTAACGGTCACATTATGAACTAAATCGGTATGACCGAGTTCTCTGAATCGGTCCCACCGAGTTTGGTAAATTGTGTGTAACGGTTAGATTCTGTGTGGAGGCTATATATACCCCTCCACCCACTCTTCATACGTGGAGAGAGCCATCAGAACATACCTACACTTCCATCATACATGTTCTGAGAAGAGAACCACCTACTCAAGTGTTGAGATCAAGATATTCCATTACTACCATATGAATCTTTTTCTCTAGCCTTCCCCAAGTTGCTTTCCACTCAAGTAATTCTTCCACCATATCCAAATCTGTGAGGAACTGTTTGAGTGTTGGGGAGACTATCATTTGAAGCATTTGAGCAAGGAGTTCATCATCAACACACACCGTCTATTACCTTTTGGAGAGTGGTGTCTCCTAGATTGATTAGGTGTCACTTGGGAGCTTCCGACGAGATTGTGGAGTTGAACCAAGGAGTTTGTACGGGCAAGGAGATCGCCTACTTCGTGAAGATCTACCCTAGTGAGGCAAATCCTTCGTGGGCGATGGCCATGATGGGATAGACAAGGTTGCTTCTTCGTGGACCCTTTGTGGGTGGAGCCCTCCGTGGACTCGCGCAGCCGTTACCCTTCATGGGTTGAAGTCTCCATCAACGTGGATGTACGATAGCACCACCTATCGGAACCACAACAAAAACATATGTGTCTTCACTTGTGTTTGCTCCCTCCAAACTCCTCCCTTTACCTTCATATGCAATTGTTTTACTTTTCGCTGCTATATTCTTAGAATTGCATGTGTAGGTTGATTGTTTGACTTGTGCTAAGTTTCTAAAAAAATTCAAGAACTAAAATTGGGAAAAGGCTAGGTTTTGCTTTTAGTCAAGTAGTCAAAGTTGCATGTTTTACTTTCCAGTACCTATATACTCTTGTTATGCATGCTTGTTAGGTATTGTGAATGTTTAAACATGTGCTAAAACTCCACTCCAAGTTCAAGTATTTTAAAAGCTGCCACTTTTCTTTGCTAGGAGTCTATTCACCCCCCTTTAGACACCTCTTCTCGATCCTTTCAGCAGGCAAGGAGTCCCGAGGCATCAGGCAAAGGTTCCATGTCGGTGCTACAGGACCAAGACCAGCAGGACGACATAGTTGAGGTCATCGCGGAGCCCACAGCGGTGTCACCACCAGAGCCTTTGGCAGGCGAAGACCACCTTTTGTCAGGATAGCTTGTACTAGATGTCCCCCTTCAAATTTGGCCGTTGTGGGATCCCTTCCTGCTCAATATTTGGGAAGAGGACCCGGCCTCTATAAATAAGACTAGCCACCATCATATGAGGGGGCTGATCGGATCAGATCGGTTCGGACCTGATCGAGAACCAACGAGACACACACCAGCAAGCTCATCCGAGCGCAAGAACACCTCTCCTCAGGAGGTTGTTCTTCCCTTGTACTAGTTCTTCCCCAGCCTATAAGGCAATCCACCACACCACACTGGATTAGGGTATTACACCACAACGGTGGCCCAAACCAGTATAAACCTTTGTGTCCTTTGTTCTTTGGGTTCGACGCGCTAGGCTTAGGAATCGGCGAGTAGACGAGCTAGGGCGGAAGGAGAGATCTTCGTGCGCACCCAAGTGTTCGAACCACAAGGGTTTTGCCGGAACCCAAGATCCGACATTTGGCGCTTTAGGTACGGGTGTGCCGAAACTTCCCTTTCGTTGATCCACACTCCGTCGTCCCACCGGTTCCATGGCCGATGCTCACAGAGCCCACGCGGAGCGGCAGGCCCCCCTTGTCGCCCGCGTCGCCCAAACAGCTCCCGCCGGCGGACCACCCCGCCGTTCTCCATCACCAGCTGCCAACGTCGCCACCGGCCCGGCGCGGCACGAGCAGCTGGCCTTGTCTCTCCACCCCTCCGTGCGGCGAGACGGACGCATCGCGACCCCGTCACTGACCTCGGCAGTCTTGTCGTCCCATGCTCGTCGCGGACCCGCGGACGCGCAGGCTGCATTGCTCATGGCATGCGAGCTCCTGCGCTACCGCCCCGTCGACGACTTCTACGAAGAATGGCTCGACCACATCGCCGAGCTCGTCAACGCCGCTGGGGGCTCCCTAGCGCCGTCCCTCTCGCTGCCTCGTCCGCCTCCCCATGCGGGCAACGTGGCCCATGAAGCGCCTCTGCCACCTCCACGTCAAGGTATAGTCCAAGGCCCAAGGCACGTGGCCCCGTGGCGTGACCACACACACGCGGCACCAGTGCATGAAGAAGGAAGCTACCAAGAGATCCAGCGGCGCTAAGGAGCAGCACCAGCACTCCCTCAACCACCTCGTCGAGACTGTGCGCCCCCCGCCGTGGCGGCGCACGAGGACCAAGACCAAGCTCCGCCTCCCCGACAAGCTTCGGTGTCGACAGCAGGCTGCAAAGCCCTCGCCTCCGAGCTGCACAACGTCAACTGGTCTGGAAGTTCATGCCCGACCTGCCTCCACGCTACGACGGCACCGCCGACCCTACTGAGTTCCTGCAGCTCTACGAGCTAAGCAATGAAGTGTCCGGCGGCAATGAGAAGATCATGGCAAACTGGTTCCCCAGGGCCCTCAAGGATGACGCGCGCTCGTGGCTCCTGAACCTGCCCACGGGATCGATCCCCACCTGGGGCGAGATGTGCGAGCGGTTCATCACCAACTTCCAGGGCACCCGCGACCGCCCCCCGGCCGCTGGTGACCTGCGGCGTATCAAGCAACAACCAGGAGAAACCCAGCAGAAGTTCATCCCGCGCTTCAACAGCGTCCGCATCAAGATCCCCAAGGTCACGGTCGAGGCCATTATTTCAGCGTTCTCAGATGGTGTCCGTGATGTCAAGATGAAAGAGGAGCTCGTTGTCCGTGAAGATCTGTGCATGTCCGTTGAGTTGTTCAACCTTGCGACCAAGTGAGCCAGAGCTGAAGAGGGGTGCATATCCCTCGTCGAGCTCCCCGCTACTGATCCTAAAGACAAGAAGGCCAAGAGCAAGGACGTAAAGCGCAAAGGAGTGGCAGTGCTTGCGGCTGTTCCAGAGATGAAGCGCGGCCGCGACTACCCAGAGTCATCCAAGAACAGCCGTCCATTTTGCGCCTTCCACAACGTGCACAGCCATAACACCCATGATTGTCAAGAGCTCAGGGCCCTCCACGAAGGACGCGTCAGCCAACGCCCCGAGCGCATCAACCGTGGATACGGCCGCAGGGGAAGTCGGAACAGGGGACGCTGGGACGACCGCGGCCCCCGCTGGGAGTGGGGTGACCAACCTCGGGAGGACCGATGGTGTGATCAGCCTCGTGAGGATGCATGGAGGGACCAGCCGCGTGAGGGTGCTTGGAGAGACCAGCCTCATGAGGACCGTCCCTAGGGCAAGGCCGGCCTCCCTCCTCTGCTGCCACCAAGAAGGAACGACGGCCCGGACGAGGGGGCTGGGGGCTTCCACGAGTCTCGCGCCATCGCCTGCATCTTGGGCGGAGCGCAGGCCCCAGCCTCTCAATGCCTCTTCAAGTAGTTCACCCGAGAAGTGAACACGGCTCTCCCCAAGCTCGAAGCCACAAGCCCACTCAGGTGGACCAAGTGCCCCATCACCTTCAGTTCAGCAGACCAGCTCAAGTGCGCGGCTACGGCCGGCGCCCTCCCGATGCTTTGTTCACCTGTCATCAGCAACGTTCAAGTCACCAAGACCCTCATCGACGGCGGCGCAGGGCTTAATGTCATGTCCTTCGAGACATTCGACAACCTTCAAGTACCGTACGACCAGCTACTGCCTACCAAGCCCTTCTCCGGAGTGACTGACGGCTCCACCACCCCCATAGGGAAGGTCCGCCTGCCTGTCACTGATACGTCTCCAACGTATCTATAATTTTTTATTGTTCCATGCTATTATTTATGATGTCTTGGATATTTAATGGGCCTTGTCATACACTTTTATATCATTTTTGGGACTAACCTACTAACCCAAAGGCCCAGTCCAGATTGTTGTTTTTTGCCTGTTTCAGGGTTTTGCAGAAAAGGAATATCAAACGGAGACGGAATGAAACCTTTGGGAGAGTTATTTTTGTAGAAAATCACGCACGGGAGACTTGAGAACCACGGAAGAGGGGCTACGAGGTGCCCATGAGCGTGGGAGGCGCGCCCCCTGTCTCGTGGGCCCCTCGAGAGTCCCCCGGTGCCCTCCTTCCTCCTATATAAGTCTACGTACCCCGAAACCATCAGCAACAAAGAGAAAACCCTAATTCCACCGCCGTAACCTTCTATTCCCGTGAGATCCCATCTTGGAGCCTGTTCTGAAGCTCCGCCAGAGGGGGGATCCATCACGGAGTGCTTCTACATCATCATCATCGCCCTCACCATGAGTTGTGAGTAGTTTACCACAGACGTTTGGGTCCATAGCTAGTATCTAGATGGCTTCTTCTCTCTCTCTCTGGATCTCAATACAAACTTCTCCTCGGTCTTCGAGTAGATCTATTCGATGTAATCTGTTTTTGCGGTGTGTTTGTCGAGATCCGATGAATTGTGAGTTTATGATCAATATTATCTATGCGAAATATTTGGCTCATAATATCCTTGCAGGTCTCTTCGAATTATAGGTTTTGTTTGGCCTACTAGATCTATTGTTCTTGCAATGGGAGAAGTGCTTGGCTTTGGGTTCAATCTTGCGGTGTCCTTTCCCAGTGACAGTAGGGAAAGCAAGGCACGTATTGTATTGTTGCCATCGAGGATAAAAAGATGGGGTTTATATCAGATTGCTTGAGTTTATCCCTCTACACCATGTCATCTTGCTTAAGGTGTTACTCTGTTCTTATGAACTCAATACACTAGATGCATGCTGGATAGCGGTCGATGTGTGGAGTAATAGTAGTAGATGCAGGCAGGAGTTGGTCTACTTGTCTCGGACGTGATGCCTATATACAATGATCATGCCTAGATAGTCTCATAATTATCCGCGTTTCTATCAATTGCTCGACAGTAATTTGTTTACTCGCCGTAGAATATCACTATCATGAGAGAAGTCACTAGAGAACACTATGGCCCCCGGGTCTATTCTCAACTTATCAATCTACATCTACTTTAGTTTTTCCGCTTTTACTTTATGTTCTTATAAACAAAAATACCAAAAATATAAACTATCATCTCTATCAGATCTCACTTTCGTAAGTGACCGTAAAGGGATTGACAACCCCTTATCGCGTTGGTTGCGAAGTTCTTATTTGTTTGTGCAGGTGCGAGGGAATCACGCGTGGTCTCCTACTAGATTGATACATTGGTTCTCAAAAACTGAGGGAAATACTTACGCTACTGTGCTGCATCTCACTTTCCTCTTCGAGGGAATACAACGCAAGCTCGAGAAGTAGCAAGAAGAATTTCTGGCGCTGTTGCCGGGGAGTCTTACGCAAAAGTCATATGCCAAGTACCTATCACAAACACTTATCCTTCTCATTACATTTTTGCCACTCATTTTCCTCTTCCCCACTTCACCCTTGATGTTTTATTTGCGCTTCTTCTGTCGTGTGTTTATTGTTCGCTTGCTTCTTGTTTGCTTGTGTGTGTTGGATTGCTTGCTTGTCACTATGGCTCAGAACAATACCAAATTGTGTGACTTCTCCAATACCAACAATAATAATTTTATTAGCACTCCGATTTCTCCTATTACTGATGCTGAATCTTGTGAGATCAATGCTGCTTTGTTGAATCTTGTCATGAAAGATCAATTCTCCGGCCTTCCTAGTGAAGATGCCGCTACCCATCTAAACAACTTTGTTGATTTGTGTGATATGCAAAAGAAAAGGGATACGGATAATTATATTGTTAAATTGAAGTTATTTTTGTTTTCACTTAGAGATCGTGCTAAAACTTGGTTTTCCTCTTTGCCTGGAAATAGTATTGATTCGTGGAATAAGTGCAAAGATGCTTTTATCTCTAAGTATTTCCCTCCTGCTAAGATCATCTCTCTTAGAAATGATATTATGAATTTTAAGCAACTAGATCATGAGCATGTTGCACAAGCTTGGGAGAGAATGAAATTAATGATACATAATTGCCCTACACATGGTTTGAATCTATGGATGATCATTCAGAACTTTTATGCTGGCTTGAATTTTGCTTCTAGAAATCTTTTAGACTCGGCCGCGGAAGGCACTTTCATGGAAACTACCTTAGGGAAAGCTACCAAACTCCTAGATAATATTATGGTTAATTATTCTCAATGGCACACTGAAAGATCTACTAGTAAAAAAGTGCATGCTATTGAAGAAATTAGTGTCTTGAGTGGAAAGATGGATGAACTTATGAAATTATTTCCTGCTAAGAGTGCTTCTTCTGATCCTAATGATATGCCTTTGTCCACTTTGATTGAAAATAACAATGAATCTTTGGATGTGAATTTTGTTGGTAGGAATAATTTTGGTAACAATGCTTATAGAGGGAATTTTAATCCTAGGCCTTTTCCCAGTAATTCCTCTAATAATTATGGTAATTCCTACACCAACTCTTATGGAAAGTTGCCTTCTGAATTTGAAACTAGTGTTAAGGAGTTTATGATCTCGCAAAAGAATTTCAATGCTTTGCTTGAAGAGAAATTGCTTAAGATTGATGAATTGGCTAGAAGTGTGTATAGAATTACTCTTGAAGTTGATTCTTTGAAACTTAGATCTATCCCACCTAAGCATGATATCAATGAGTCTCTCAAAGCCATGAGAATTTCCATTGATGAATGCAAAGAAAGAACCGCTAGGATGCGTGCTAAAAGGGAGGATTATATTAAAGTGTGTTCTTCTAGTTATCATGAAAATAAATCTGAAAGTTATTGTTGTGTCTCCCATTATATCCTTGTTTTCTAGTATAAATCTTGATGAAGATAGGATAGGAGATGATGCTGCTTTAAGGTGTCCCAATGATTCGGAGTTTTTAGATCTTGATGCTAAAATTGTTAAAAGTGGGAGTGAAGAGATTAAAACTTTGCATAGTGATGAACCCACTACTTTAGATTTCAAGGGATTCAATTATGATAATTGCTCTTTGATTGATCGTATTTCCTTGTTGCAATCCGTACTAAACTCTCCGCATGCTTATAGTCAAAATAAAGCTTTCACCAAACACATAGGTGATGCTTTGATGCAATCTTATGAAGAAAAACTTGAGTTAGAATTTTCTGTCCCTAGAAAGCTTTATGATGAGTGGGAACCTACTATTAAAATAAAAATAAAAGATCATGAATGCTATGCTTTGTGTGATTTGGGTGCAAGTGTCTCCACTATCCCAAAAACTTTTTGTGATTTGCTAGGGTTCCATGAGCTTGATGATTGTTCTTTAAATTTGCATCTTGCGGATTCCACTATTAAGAAACCTATGGGAAGAATTAATGATGTCCTTATTGTTGCCAATAGGAATTATGTGCCCGTAGATTTCATTGTTCTTGATATAGATTGCAATCCTTCATGTCATATTATTCTTGGTAGACCTTTCCTTAGAACGATTGGTGCAACTATTGATATGAAGGAAGGAAATATTAGATTCCAATTTCCGTTAAGGAAAGGCATGGAGCAATTTCCTAGAAAGAAAATAAAATTACCATATGAATCTATTATGAGAGCCACTTATGGATTGCCTTCCAAGGATGGCAATACCTAGATCTATCGTGTATCGTGCCTAGCTAGGAGCGTAAAACGATAGCGCTTGTTGGGAGGCAACCAAATTTTATTTTATTTTGTTTTTGCTACTGTTAGGGAATAAATATTGCATCTAGCTTCTGTTTAGATGTGGTTTCATGTTTTGTTTAGTGTTTGTGCCAAGTAGAACCCTTGGGAAGACTTGTGTGAAGTTTATGTGATCTTGCTGTGAAAAACAGAATCGTTAGCGCTCGCTAGAATGGTCATCAGATTTTACTAGAGCGTGCTATTTAGATTATTCTTTTTGCAGATGATTAATTGACAAATTCCTCACGTTTACCAATTTAGTTTGAATTTTTGGAGTTACAGAAGTATGTGAAACCTGCAGATTACTACAGGTTGTTCTGTTTTTGACAGATTCTGTTTTCCGTGTGTTGTTTGCTTATTTCAATGCATCTCTGAGTAATATTGTGAAGTATGAACCATAGAGAAGTTGGAATACAGTAGGTTTAACACCAATATAAACAAAGAATGAATTCATTGCAGTACCTTTGAGTAGTGGTTTGTTTTCTTATACTAACGGAGCTCACGAGAATTTTTGTCTAAGTTTTGTGTTGTGAAGTTTTCAAGTTATTGCTTTGATGGACTATGGAACAAAGAGTAGAAAGGTCCTAAGCTTGGGGATGCCCATGGCACCCCAAGTAAAATTCAAGGACAGCCAAAAGCCTAAGCTTGGGGATGCCCCGGGAAGGCATCCCCTCTTTCGTCTTCATCCATCGGTAACTATACTTGGAGCTATATTTTTATTCACCACATGATATGTGTTTTGCTTGGAGCGTCTTGTATAGTTTCAGTCTTTTCTTGTTAGTTTGCCACAATTATACTTGATGGACACACCTATTTGAGAGAGTTAAATATGGCCTAGGAATTGTTAGAACACTCTATGTGCTTCACTTATATCTTTTCAATTGAATAGTTTTTGCTCTAGTGCTTCACTTATATCTTTTAGAGCACGGTGGTGATAATATTTTGAAGAAATGGTTGAACTCTCATGCTTCACTTATATTCATTTGAGAGTCTATTAAAACAGCATCGTAATGTGTTTAGGCTATAAAACTAGTCTTCACATGATAGACATCCAATATCAATATAGTAAAAACTTTCACACTAAGTGCATTGAATATGATGAGATGTTGGATGCTTGATAATTGTTTTGATATATGAGGATAATGATATTAGAGTCATGCTAGTGGAGTTATTATGAAATTGAGAATACTTGTGTTAAGGTTAGTGATTCCCGTAGCATGCACGTATGGTGAACCGATATGTGGCGAAGTTAGAGCATGAGGTATTTGTAAAGTGTCAACCTTTGTGTGGAGGTCGGGGGCGCGCGATGGTTAACTCCTACCAACCTCCCCCTAGGATCATGCGTTGATTGCTTTGTTTTGATGACTCATAGATTTTTGAAATAAGTATATGAGTTCTTATGACTAATGTTGAGTCCATGGATTATACGCACTCTCACCCTTCCACCATTGCTAGCCTCTCTTGTACCGCGCAGCTTTCGCCGGTACCATACACCCACTATATATCCTTCCTCAAAACAGCCACCATATTATTCCTCAAAACAGCCACCATACCTACCCATCATGGCATTTCCATAGCCATTCCGAGTTATATTGCCATGCAACTTTCCACCGTTCCGTTCATATGACACGCATCATATTGTCATATTGCCTTGCATGATCATGTAGTTGACATCGTATTTGTGGCAAGGCCACCATGCATAACTTTTCATACATGTCACTCTTGTTTCATTGCACATCCCAGTACACCGCCGGAGGCATTCATATAGAGTCCTACTTGGTTGCAGTATCGAGTTGTAATATCGAGTTGTAATGAAAGTGTGATGATCATCATTATTAGAGCATTGTCCCATGGGAGGAAAGGCTAAATCAATAAAGCCCCTCCGCAAAAAAAAGGGAAAGCCCAAAGAAAAAAGAAAGGCCAAAAAAATTAAAAAAACTAAAATAAAAGAAAAAGGGACAATTACTACTATCTTTTTTCCACACTTGTGATTCAAAGTAGCACCATGTTCTTCATTGTAGAGAGTCTCATGCTTAGTCACTTTATATAATAGTGGGAATTTTCGTTATAGAACTTGGCTTGTATATTCCTATGATGGGCTTCCTCAAATTCCCTAGGTCTTCGTGAGCAAGCAAGTTGGATGCACACCCACTAGTTTCTTTGTTGAGCTTTCATATATATTTAGCTCTAGTACATCCGTTGCATGGCAATCCCTACTCACTCACATTGATATCTATTGATGGGCATCTCCATAGCCCGTTGATACGCCTAGTTGATGTGAGACTATCTCCCTCCTTTTAGTCTTCTCCACAACCACCTCTCTATTCCACCCATAGTGCTATGTCCATGGCTCACGCTCATGTATTGCGTAAAAGTTGAAAGGTTTGAAAGAATAGAGTATGAAAACAAGTGCTTGGCTGAAATCGGGGTTGTGCATGATATGAATATTTTGTGTGATGAAGAGCGAGCATCGCCAGACTATATGATTTTGTAGGGATAACTTTCTTTAGCCATAATATTTTGAGAAGATATGATTGCTTTGTTAGTATGCTTGAAGTATTATTATTTCTTATGTCAATATAGACTTTTATCTTGAATCTTTCAGATCTGAACATTCATGCCACAATTAAGAGAATTGCATTGAAAAACTATGCTGGTTAGCATTCCACATCAAAAATTATGTTTTTATTATTTACCTACTCGAGGACGAGCAGGAATTCAGCTTGGGGATGCTTGATACGTCTCCAACGTATCTATAATTTTTGTTTGTAGCATGCTATTATTTATGATGTCTTGGATGTTTAATGAGCCTTGTCATACACTTTTATATCATTTTTTGGACTAACCTACTAACCCAAAGGCCCAGTCCAGATTGTTGTTTTTTGCTTGTTTCAGGGTTTTGCGGGAAAGGAATATCAAATGGAGTCCAAACGGAATGAAACCTTTGGGAGAGTTATTTTTGGATAAAATCACGCACGGGAGACTTGAGAACCACGGAAGAGGGGCTATGAGGTGGACACGAGGGTGGGGGGTGCGCCCCCCTTCCCAGGGCATGCCCTCTGCCTCGTGGGCCTCTCGAGAGTCCCCCGGTGCCCTCCTTCCTCCTATATAAGTCTACGTACCCCAAAACCATCAGCAATAGAGAGAAAACCCTAATTCCACCGCCGTAACCTTCTGTTCCCGTGAGATCCCATCTTGGAGACTGTTACGGAGCTTCGTCGGAGGGGGGGTCCAATCACGGAGTGCTTCTACATCATCATCATCGCCCTCACCATGAGTTGTGAGTAGTTTACCACAGACCTTCGGGTCCATAGCTAGTATCTGGATGGCTTCTTCTTTCTCTCCGGATCTCAATACAAAGTTTTGCTCGGTCTTCGAGGAGATATATTCGATGTAATCTCTTTTTGCGGTGTGTTTGTTGAGATCCAATGAATTGTGAGTTTATGATCAAGATTATCTATGAGAAATATTTGGTTCTTCTCTAAACTCTTTATGTGTACTCATAATATCCTTGCAAGTCTCTTTGAATTATTGGTTTGGTTTGGCCTACTAGATCTATAGTTCTTGCAATGGGAGAAGTGCTTGGCTGTGGGTTCAATCATGCAGTGTCCTATCCCAGTGACAGTAGGGGCAGCAAGGCACGTATTGTATTGTTGCCATCGAGGATAAAAAGATGGGGTTTATATCTTATTGCTTGAGTTTATCCCTCTACATCATGTCATCTTGCTTAAGGCGTTACTCTGTTCTTTTTTTTGACTATATACTGCAAGGCAAAAGCCTCACAGCCCACTTTATTGAAAAAAATAAGATCTGATTACAACTAGAGTTAGAAATACTTACATGAGAAAACTAAACAAAAAGCCTAAGGTAAGTTAGTTAGCCAATCCCTGTAGCTATCCTTGTATTTACATTTGATCCTATGAGATAAAAGGGTCATGTCATGGATGAAATTGTGTCTCCATCGCCTGAAAAGAGGATTTTCATTTCTGAAGACTTTCCCATTCCTGATAATCCAGATGTTCCAGGCAGCAGTGAAAACCACTTCAGTAAAGAATGGTTTGCCAAAATCAGCCCGAGCTTTGCAAGCCATTCGGTAGGTGGTCATACCAGGCCCTGGATCCCAGGAGATTTGCACATAATTCCAAACTCTTTGGCTGAAGATGCAGGAGAAGAAAAGATGGCTCACATCTTCATGGATATGATGAGGACAGAGAACATGGGTAAGATCATCAACATGCCAATGCCTGCGTTGAAGCATATCTCTGGTATTCAGTCTGTCTCTAAGCAGAAGCCAGCCAAACATTTTAATCTTCATTGTGCATGCACTTTTCCATATCCAAGGGAAGATAGGATCAGCAACTATGTGCTGATGAACTTGAGTGTAGTATGATTTCGGCCTAAAAGATCCTTTATTAAAAGGCCAAATCCAACTATCAGTGTCTTGGGAAGTATACTGAGAATTCAGAGCAGTCTGTAGCTCCTGCAGTTCATCTAAAGCTTGTGTGGAGAGAGGCAGGTGAAAATTCACCATGAGATCCTGATTCAACACCTTAGCCACAGAAAGTTGAACATCAATCACATATGAAAATAATCTGGGGAAATAATGACTCAGTGTTTCTCCATTGAGATTAGATAGCCAGGGATCATTCCAGAAAAGAATGGAGGTACCATTACCAAGGCAAGGCTTGGCAAGAGACAAGTATTTGGAAGATAATTTGAAAACATCACGCCACCAAAAGGATCCACAGAGGATAGTTGAGTGAGGTACAGAGTCATGGTAATAAGAATCCCAGACCAAGCTGACCCAAGGGATGTCATGGTGGTTATAGAACTTGTGGAGGAATTTCATCAACAAGGCTTCATTTTGCACTTTGAGATTAAGCACACCAAGACCACCTTTATCCTTTGGCAAACAGACCAATTTCCATGCAGCAAGAGACTATCTTGGTGTGTCAGAATTTCCTCTCCAAAGGCACTGTCTCTGTATTCTTTCAATATGTTTTAGAATACCAAGTGGGATGTCCAAAGTGCAAAGAAAGTAGATGGGCATAGAAGATAAGACATACTGTAATAGTTGTAGTCTGCAACCTTGATTGAGAAAACAAGAGGATGCAGAGAGCCTTCTTTCAATTCTGTGCACCGAAGGTAGCAAGTCTTGTACTGTGGGTTTGGTGGTACCCATGGGTAGACCTAAATAAGTAAAGGGCATTGTTCCAAGCTTACAACCTAAAACAGTTGATAATCTGTTGGCCTCTTCAATAGATAGGTTAATGGGTACCATCATTGATTTAGCAAAGTTAACTGATAATCCAGTGGAAGCTGCAAAGACATCCAGCATTTCCTTCAATGCAATGAGTTGCTGATCCACTGTTCTTACGAACTCAATACACTAGATGCATGATGGATAGTGGTCGATGTGTGGAGTATAGTAGTAGATGCAGGCAGGAGTCAGTCTACTTGTCTCGGACGTGATGCCTATATACAATGATCATGCCTGGATAGTCTCATAATTATTCACTTTTCTATCAATTGCTCGGCAGTAATTTGTTTACCCGCCGTAGAATATCGCTATCATGAGAGAAGCCACTAGAGAACACTATGGCCCCCGGGTCTATTCTCAACATATCAATCTACATCTACTTTACTTTTTCCGCTTTTACTTTCTGTTCTTATAAACAAAAATACCAAAAATATAAACTATCATCTCTATCAGATCTCACTTTCGTAAGTGACCGTAAAGGGATTGACAACCCCTTATCGTGTTGGCTACGAAGTTCTTATTTGTTTGTGCAGGTGCGAGGGACTCGCGAGTGGTCTCCTACTGGATTGATACCTTGGTTCTCAAAAACTGAGGGAAATACTTACGCTACTGTGCTGCATCTCCCTTTCCTCTTCGAGGTAATGCAACGCAAGCTCGAGAAGTAGCAGTCACCTTTAGCAAGCGTGACAGTTACCACACCGAGCTCATCGACTTCGACGTCTCCTACATTCATCTCCCATACAACGCCATCCTCGGGTACCCTGCCCTGGCCAAGTTCATGGTAGTGACTCACCACAGCTACAATGTCCTCAAGATGCCAGGAAGCGGCGGCGTCATCGTTGTCGCTTGCGAAGAGAAGGACGCAGTGTGCTCACTCGAGCGCGCTTACCACGCAGCGGCGATCGAGGACCCAGACAACGATAGCACCACCTACCCTCTTGAGGCCGTCCCCAAGAAGAAGAAAAAACTACTCACCCTGGAGCCTCATGAAGTTGCGGCGCGTGGTGGCCGCACCTCGGGACCTGCACCCGGGGATGGGGCGCCTCCCTCCATCGCATAGGAAGGCACGCCCGGTGCTCCCCTCAGGCTGGGCTCGGGGGCTCTCCTTTGGAGGGCCTCTGACCTAGCCAATGTCTCGAGGGAGACGCTCGGGCACCATGTGGAGGCGTGCTTCACCGCGTGTTTCCCTCTGGAGGCCTCAAGGCGTGAGGCACCGAGCGCTCAGGAGTTCATCAGCCAGACCATCGAAGACTTCCAGGTGCCAAGAGCAATGCAAGGCGAGCGCCTCTCGGCGCCTCGAAGTGCAGCTGTCGCCCCAGGTTCGGGCAACGGGGTGCGCGTCTGCGTCAACGTCCCCGCACTCAACAGGATCGCGTCATAGGAGCTATACTGTCCCTCCCAGGTGGGCTGGTGCAAGGGGCCCCCTCACAGCTACGTTCCCATGCCCTTCGGCTTGCCGAACCAAGCAACCATGCACCAGCGCCACATGCGGGAGGTCCTGGTGACTCACGAGGCCAGGCATCATGAGATCTTGGGAGAGGTGGCCTCGGTTCTTCGCGAGCTCTGGGAATCTCCGGAGCCTCGCGAGGCCCGGAGCCAGACGGCGCTTGAGGAACGACGTATACATCAAGCATCTTCAGCTGCACCAACACTACTTCAGCAACTGTGCCAGGTGACATTTTCTAGTTTTGTTCAGCCGGGAGCGCCCCTTGGGCTGCATCATTCCCAAGCCGCACGGGTTTGTCCCTGTGGCGTGTATCCTTTTGCATCTTTAGCTTACTTGTTGGGGGCACCCCTCGGGCTGCAACATCCCCAGGCTGCACGGGTCCATCCCTGTGGCATGTATCGCATCTTATATTGCTTGATCTACCTCATTTCCTCTTACGATGTGCCTCACGGGCATCACCTACTCATGTCTTTTCACCTCCCATGATGCTTAAGGGACTTCTGCTCATCCCGCAACGGGGGCTGCATACGTTGGCACGATGCTTGTGCTCAGTTCCGTCCCTGTAACGCTGACAAGTCCAAGAGATCAAGCTCTGACCCGCGGCCTGCTCTGCACGCGTCACCTCACCAGGTCCTCGGTGCCTTCATCTCCCTGCGTAATTATCAGAGGTTCGATGGTACACACGGTTCCAAACGATGTTGTTTCAAGTCAACCCATAGGAATCTCAGGAGCATGGCGGCAGGCGACCCTACCAGTCTCCCCTCCTCACGTAATTCGCTTGCACGTTAAAGGGGGGGCCTCTGAGCATCGCGTCTCAGGGGCTCCTACTGACTCTCTAGCCCTCACCCCCTAGCCTTGACCACGGCACCGTGACCTGGCATACCAGCGGGAGTTGAGCTTCGCTCGAGGGTCGGGACCCGAGGACGTAGAGCGAGCATGGCGGCAGGCGACCCTACCGGTCTCCCCTCCTCACGTAATTCGCTTGCACGTTAAAGGGGGGGCCTCTGAGCATCGCGTCTCAGGGGCTCCTACTGACTCTCTAGCCCTCACCCCCTAGCCTTGACCACGGCACCGTGACCTGGCATACCAGCGGGAGTTGAGCTTCGCTCGAGGGTCGGGACCCGAGGACGTAGAGCATCAAGAAGGACGGGAGAAGGGGAGGACGGCTTAGAGAGCTCCGGTCTGTTCGTACGTCAAGGGGGGCCCTTGGGCATCGCGACCCAAGGGCCGAACTGGTCCCGTAGCCCCTCACTCCCTAGTCTTGTCCTGGTGATCTCGACAAGGCAGCAGCGGCTGAGGTACGCGCGGGGCTGGGCCCTGGCGACGTAGAACACCAAGGCATATGTCCAACATTTCCTTCTCGAGGGCTATTCGTACGTCAAGGGGGACTCCTAAGCATCGCGACTCAGGAGCCTAACTGGTCCTATAGCCCCTCACTCCCTGGTCTTGTCCTGGTGATCCGGCCAAGCCAGCGGCGGCTGAGGTACGCGCTGGGTCGGGCTCTGCCGATGCGGAACTCTAGGGCAAGCGGGAAGGAAATCGCGAAATCTCATCCGCACGACATCGGAAGCAAGCCAGACACACCGCTTGAGGAATCACCTCATACCTATCAAGATAAGTTGTGAACCCCATCAGTGTGCCCTCATCACTTGAAGAGTTGGATTCAGTGGTCACGCACCGGCAATGCCGCCCCCCTTTTTAGCTTCCAAAAGCCGCTTGCACGCCAAGGGGGGGCTCTTGAGCATCGCGCCTCAGGAGCTCTTACCAGACCCCGGGCCGCTCACCTCCTGGCCTTGACCACGGCAACGCGACCTGGCATACCAGCGACGGCTGCAGCTTGCCTTGGGACTGGGACCTGCCGACGTAGAGAACCAAGCTACTAAAATGGTAAAAAGGAGCAATATTGCCGGAATGAGGCTTAAAAACAGGGTCCATTAGCAAGGATAATAAAACAGGAGCAAAAGTGTTACAAGTTCTTTACACGCCCCCATGGGGTTGGCCTTAATTCCTTGCAGGGAACACCAGAGAGGGATTTCAGGAGGCCCTAGGTATGACTACCGTCGTCGACGCCATCATCAACAGTGGGCCACGGGGGG
>LR738712.1:469585649-469705864 GCA_902687465.1 Secale cereale | reverse complement strand
GGGGGCGCCTCCAACCACGCACAGGTCACCGTCGGCGACGAGCTCATGAGGCTGACGCACTTCGGGCACGGCATGAGCTTGGAGGCGCGTAGCTATCGTCGCTCATCGACTCGTCAGCCTCGAGAGAACCGTTGGACTCCCAGGGGCCATCATTGCTGCTGGCAGAGCTAGCGGCGGGGTCGATGGCTCGCATGGCGTCAGCCGCTGTGTCGTCCCAATGACCCCCTCCGGGGTAGCATTCTAGGCGGTGTCCCTCTCCGTCAAACACCTTGAAGAGCAGCACGAAGGCGCCATCATACTCGAAGTAGATGGTGAGGGCACCCTCCGCGCGGCAGACGTGGGCAACCTCGCCCCATCCGTGGGTCATGAAGATCTTACCCGGGGAGACGATCTCAACCTCATCCCCAGTCGCCGAGGCCCGGCACACGGCGTGCTGCAACCACTGCTCGAGCGGCCCTCTTGGCGGCATCTCTGCGGAGAAGGATGGCGGGAAGAGGATCCAGGAGCTAGGAGGCATCGCCGCCCACACCACAAACTCGCGCACAGATCCCCCAACGTGCGTCCGTAGGGCGACGGCTTGCGCCACGACGGCACGATCGGCACGGCCAAAGCGCGGGCGGCGCAGGGCGCTGCCTTCCCCTCTGGATCCTGGTGCTCTAGCGTACAAGGACAGTGGGTAGCCAGGGGCAGGCCGCTCGTGCCAAGGCCTCATCACTTCAGGCCTCGGAACGGTGCCGTGAGGGCGGGGCAGCCTTTTATTCGACGGGAGCAGTTCTGGCTCCTCGTGAGGAGTCTTCCCCTTCTTGGCGGCCGAAAATGGCCGAATCGGCGCTACGGGTGGCTCTGCCAGGCAAGGAGCAGGGAGGAAAAAGAAGCGAGATGAATGAAGGTAGAAGATGGGCAAGAAGGGCTCTGCCAGCCGCCTTATTTATAGCCAGGAGAAGGCCAACCGTCGGCCTCTATAATCGCTGGTAATGATGGTCTTCTGTGCATGCAGGGACTTGCCGAGTCGCGCAGTTGCCGAGGCTACGTGGGGAAGTGGAGACGCCCACGTCCCGTCAATCTCCACGCGTCAATCAAGGCCGCAGGCTTTTTGGGCCCACGATGCTCTGCACTTGACCCTTGGCTTCGTCGCAAAGCCAAACCCGAGCGCGCCTTGGGCCCGGGGGCTACTGTCGGCGTTCTGGGAACGGGGGTACCCAAACTTGCCTTCCTGTGGCCCAGGGCGTGGCTCATCCGGCGGCCTAGTACGGCCCAACCTCCTCAGCAACCACTCAAGACCCTCGCGAGGGGCAAAGCCTCGCGAGGTGGACGACGCAAGACCTCCCCTGGGGCATCCTCACTAGGCTAGCTCCCGAGGGGCGGAGATATCAAGAATAGGGGCACCTCGCGAGGTCCTCGTGACGTGAGCCGTGACGACCAAGGCCAGGCATGCGCCAGCGGGCGCAGGATGCCAGTTTCCTCTTTGGTGCTAAAGGGGCAGGCGCAGACGAGGAGTCCCGAGGCATCAGGAAAAGGTTTCCATATCGGTGCAACAAGACCAAGACCAGCAGGACGGAAGAACGGAGGTCATCGCGGAGCCCACAGCAACGTCACCACCAGAGCCTTTGGCAGGCGAAGACCACCTTTTGTCAGGATAGCTTGTACTAGATGTCCCCCTTCAAATTTGGCCGTTGTGGGATCCCTTCCCGCTCAATAATTGGGAAGAGGACACGGGCCTCTATAAATAGGACTAGCCACCACCATATGAGGGGGCTGGTCGGATTGGATCGAATCGGATCGAGAGCCAACGAGACACACACCAGCAAGCTCATCTGAGCGCAAGAACACCTCTCCTCAGGAGGTTGTTCTTCCCTTGTACTAGTTCTTCCCCAGCCTATAATGCAATCTACCACACCATACTGGATTAGAGTATTACACCACAATGGTTGCCCGAACCAGTATAAACCTTTGTGTCCTTTTTTCTTTGGGTTCGACGAGCGAGGCTTAGGAATCGGCGAGTTGACGATCGAGGGCAGAAGGAGAGATCTTTGTGCGCACCCCAGTGTTCGAACCACAAGGGTTTTGCCGGAACCCAAGATCCAACAGTGATAAAGTAAAGCAATTACATGGCCTTCACAGTTCATACAATAAAGAGACAACCATAAGGCTCCTGCTGGTTGCCGATAATTTACAAAACATGATCATATCATACAATAACGTATAACTCATCACGTCTTGACCATATCACATCTAAACATGCCCTGCAAAAACAAGTTAGACGTCTTCTACTTTGTAGTTGCAAGTTTTATGTGGCTGCTGCGGGCTTAGCAAGAACCCTTCTTACCTACGCAAACAAAACCACAATGATGTTTCGTCAAGTGTGCTGCTTTAACCTTCACAAGGACCGGGCGTAGTCACACTCAATTCAACAAAAGTGAGAGAGACAGACACACGTCAGTCACCTTTAAGCAACGAGTGCTTGTGACGGTGAAACCAGTCTCGCAGAAGCGTATGCATAATGTCGGTCCGGGCCGCTTCATCTCACAATATCGCCGAATCAAAGCATGACATGCTGGTAAGTAGTATGACTATTATCGCCCACAACTCATTGTGTTCTACTCGTGCATATCATCTACGCATAGACCTGGCTCAGATGCCACTGTTGCGGAATGTAGTATTTCAAAACAAATCCTTCAATCACGCAAGATCTATCTAGGAGAAGCATAGCAACGAGCGGGGAGAGTGTGTCTACGTACCCTCGTAGACCGAAAGAGGAACCGTTTAGTAACGTGGTTGATGTAGTCGAACGTCTTCGCGATCCAACCGATCCAAGCACCGAACGTACGGCACCTCCGCGTTCAGCACACGTTGAGCTCGATGACGTCCCACGAACTCCTGATCCAGTTGAGGTCGTGAGAGAGTTCCGTCAGCATGATGGCGTGGTGATGGTGATGATGAAGTTACTGCCGTAGGGCTTCGCCTAAGCACTGTAATGATATGACCGAGGTATGTAACTTTGGAGGGGGGCACCGCACACGGCTGGGAACAATTGATGTGTCTATGGGGTGCCCCCTCCCCACGTATATAAAGGAGGGAGGGAGGAGGAGGCCGTCCCTAGGAGGGGTGTGCCAAGGGAGTAGGATTCCTACTCCTAGTAGGAGTAGGTTTCCTCCTTTCCTAGTCCAACTAGGAGAAGTGGGAAAGGACGGGGAGGGGAGAAGGAAGGGAGAGGGGGCTGCGCCCCAAACCCCTTGTCCAATTCGGACTGGACTTGGGAGGGGCGCGCGCCACCTCCTGGCTGCTGCCTCTCCTTCCCACTAAGGCCCATTAAGGCTCATTGTCTCCTCGGGCGAATTCCCATAACTCCCTGGTACTCCGAAAAATACCCGAATCACTCGAAACCTTTCCGATGTCCGAATATAGCCTTCCAATATATTAATCTTTACCTCTCGGCCATTTCAAGACTCCTCGTCATGTCCGTGATCTCATCCGGGACTCTGAGCAAACTTCGGTCATCAAATCACATAACTCATAATACAAATCGTCATCGAACGTTAAGCGTGCGGATCCTACGGGTTCGAGAACTATGTAGACATGACCGAGAGACATCTCCGGTCAATAACCAATAGCGGAACCTGGATACTCATATTGGCTCCTACATATTCTACGAAGATTTTTATCGGTCAAATCACATAACAACATACATTATTCCCTTTGTCATCGGTACATTACTTGCCCGAGATTCGATCGTCGATATCATCATACCTAGTTCAATCTCATTACCGGCAAGTCTCTTTACTCATTCCGTAATACATCATCTCATGACTAACTCATTAGTCGTTTGCTTGCAAGGCTTATTATGATGTGTATTACCGAGAGGGCCCAGAGATACCTCTCCGACACTCGGAGTGACAAATCATATTCTCGATCTATGCCAACACCACAAACACCTTCAGAAACACCTGTAGAGCATCTTTATAATCACCTAGTTACGTTGTGACGTTTGATAGCACACAAGGTGTTCCTTTGGTATTCGTGAGTTGCATAATCTCATAGTCAGAGGAACATGTATAAGTCATGAAGAAAGCAATAGCAATAAAACTAAACGATCATAGTGCTAAGCTAGCATATGGGTCTTTTCCATCACATCATTCTCCTAATGATGTGATCTCGTTCATTAAATGACAACACATGTCTATGCTTAGGAAACATAACCCTCTTTGATTGACGAGCTAGTCTAGTAGAGGCATACTAGGGACACTCTGTTTTGTCTATGTATTCACACATGTACTAAGTTTCCGGTTAATATAATTCTAGCATGAATAATAAGCATTTATCATGATATAAGGAAATATAAATAACAACTTTATTATTGCCTATAGGGCATATTTCCTTCACAAGCGCCCCCAAGGACAAGTTTTTTGAGAAGGTCATCAACCCCTACCTCGCAGAGGTGCTGCAACACCCTCAAACCATTGAGATGCGTGAGGGAGTGCGACACATCCGCGATGTTGAAGGACCAAAGAGCACCGGTAGCATGGAGACAAGACTCGAAGCAATGGAGCAACAAGTTTTCAAGTGCGAGGGTATGGTGGAGCGCAGACTCAACGCCAACCACATAATGATCGCAAAGTTCACCAACAACCACAAGCTGGATGCCAAGAACATTGGGGATACCATCTTAAAGCTTCACGAGAAAATCAAGCACCTCCAAGCCCAGATCTATGACCTACAAAACCAAAACTGTGAGTATGAATATAGATTCAAGAGGATGAGTTTGGCTGCGAATTTGAGGATTCCGGAGACTCGAACATCCTTCTACAATGGTGAGCTTATGCCTTTGAAGATGGACGACAAGCCTACATCATCAACAACTCCATCGTCACCACCTCCGAAGAAAGAGACATAAACACATGGGTATGGGCACTCCCCTTGGCAACTGCCCAGCTTGGGGGAGGTGCCCCGATATCGTATCACCATCACACCCCTATCTTTACCGTTTTTTCTTAGTTCGATCCTTTTGATTATATCTTGATCTAGTAGAATAAAGTTTAGTATGATCTAGTTTCGAGCTTTGCTTTATGATCCTTCTATGTAATCAAGTTCGTGAGCAATATATAATAAAGATTAGTCTTGAGTCGAGGGCTTGGTTATCTTGCTATGATCTTGAGGGAATAATAGAACAAGAAACGATAAAAATAAATAAAGAGATCATATTGATCTTATGGAGAGTAATGACTTCACATATAAAAGAGTATGACGAATAAAAGTTGTTGAGAGTTGATAAACATAGTTTTGGTCATCGTTGCCATTAATAGGAAGTAATAAAGAAAGAGAGGTTCTCACATATAAATATACTATCTCGGACATCTTTTATGATTGTGAGCATTCATTAAAATATGACATGCTAAAAAGTTGATGTTGGACAAGGAAGACAACGTAATGGGTTATGTTTTCTTATATCCAAAATAAATTATATTGTCATGGATCATCCAACATGTTGAGCTTGCCTTTCCCCCTCATGCTAGCCAAATTCCTTGCACCAAGTAGAGATACTACTTGTGCTTCCAAGTATCCTTAAACCCATTTTTGCCATGTGAGTCCACCATATCTACATATGGATTGAGTAAGATCATTCAAGTAAGTTGTCATTGTTGCAAGCAATAAAAATTGCTCTCTAAATATGTATGATCTATTAGTTTGGATAAAATAAGCTTTATATGATCTTGTGATATGGAAGCAATAAAAGCGACGGACTGCATAATAAAGGTCCCTATCACAAGTGGCAATATAAAGTGACGTTCTTTGCATTAAGATTTCGTGCATCCAACCATAAAAGCACATGACAACCTCTGCTTCCCTCTGCGAAGGGCCTATCTTTTATTCTCGTCTTACACCTTATACAAGAGTTATGGTGATCTTCACCTTTCGTTTTTACATTTTATCCTTTGGCAAGCACATTGTAGGAAAGATCCTGATATATATACCCAATTGGATGTAAGTTATCATAAACTATTATTGTTGACGTTACCCTTAAGGTAAAAGGTTGGGAGGCAACACTATATGCCCCTATCATTCTCTGTGTCTGATTAAATCTCCATACCCAAAAGTATTGCGTGAGTGTTAGCAATTGTGAAAGACTAAATGATAGTTGATTATGTGGACTTGCTGAAAAGATCTTATATTGACTCTTTCTGATGTTATGATAAATTGCAATTACTTCAATGAACGAGATCATAGTTTGTTAGTTTTCAATGAAGTTTCTGATTCATACTTGACATTGTGAATAGATTGTTACTTTAGCATAAGAAATCATATGACAATATATATATATATATATATATATATAGACACACACACACACACATGTTGTTGTTATTATAAGAACGATCATGATGCCCTCATGTCTGTATTTTATTTTATCGACACCTCTATCTCTAAACATGTGGACATTTTTTTTCGATATCGGCTTCCGCTTGAGGACAGGCGAGGTCTAAGCTTGGGGGAGTTGATACGTCCATTTTGCATCATGCTTTTATATCGATATTTATTGCATTATGGGTTGTTACTACACATTATGTCACAATAATTATGCCTTTTCTCTCTTATTTTATAAGGTTTACATGAAGAGGGAGAATGCCGGCAGTTCGAATTCTGGGCTGGAAAAGGAGCAAATATTAGAGACCTATTCTGCACAACTCCTAAAGTCCTGAAACTCCATGAAAGTCAGTTTTGGAATATATTAAAAATATTGGGCGAAGAAAGCACCAGAGGGGGGCCACCCACCGTCCACGAGGGTGGAGGGTGCGCCCTACCCCCTGGGCGCGCCCCCTGCCTCGTGGGCCACCTGGAAGCCCCCCGATGCCCATCTTCTGGTATAAGGTGTCTTTTGTCCTGGAAAAAATAAGAAGGAAGCTTTCGGGATGAAGCGCTGCCGTCTTGAGCCGGAACCTTGGCGTAACCAATCTAGGGCTCTGGCGGAGCTGTTCTGCCGGAGAAACATCCCTCCGGGAGGGGGAGATCGTCACCATCGTCATCACCATCGATCCTCTCATCGGGAGGGGGTCAATCTCCATCAACATCTTCACCAGCACCATCTCCTCTCAAACCCTAGTTCATCTCTTGTATCCAATCTTTGTCCCAAAACCTCAGATTGGTACCTGTGGGTTGCTAGTAGTGTTGATTACTCCTTGTAGTTGATGCTAGTTGGTTTATTCGGTGGAGGATCATATGTTCAGATCCTTTATGCATATTAATACCCCTCTGATTATGAACGTGAATATGGTGAGTAGTTACGTTTGTTCCTGAGGACATGGGAAAAGTCTTGCTATAAGTAGTCATGTGAATTTGGTATTCGTTCGATATTTTGATGAGATGTATGTTGTCTTTCCTCTAGTGGTGTTATGTAAACGTCAACTACATGACACTTCACCATTGTTTGGGCCTAGAGGAAGGCATTGGGAAGTAATAAGTAGATGATGGGTTGCTAGAGTGACGGGAGCTTAAACCCTAGTTTATGTGTTGCTTCGTAAGGGGCTGATTTGGATCCATATGTTTCATGTTATGGTTAGGTTTACCTTAATACTTCTTTTGTAGTTGTGGATGCTTGCAATAGGGGTTAATCATAAGTGGGATGCTTGCCCAAGGAAGGGCAGTACCTAAGCGTCGGTCCACCCACATATCAAATTATCAAAGTAACGAACGTGAATCATATGAGCATGATGAAAACTAGCTTGACGATAATTCCCATGTGTCCTCGGGAGCACTTTCCCTTATATAAGAGTTTGTCCAGGCTTGTCCATTGCTACAAAAAGGATTGGGCCATCTTGCTGCACCTTATTTACTTTTATTACTTGTTACTCGTTACAAATTACCTTATCACAAAACTACCGGTTACCAATAATTTCAGTGCATGCAGAGAATACCTTACTGAAACCTATCATTTCCTTCTACTCCTCGTTGGGTTCGACACTCTTACTTATCGAAAGGACTACGATAGATCCCCTATACTTGTGGGTCATCACGTAACTGCATTGCCACGTCACGCTCGGCGTAACCACATGCACACGAACATGCATGATCGTGCGCCCGCCCCAAACACTAGCAGCGCGCGCGGAGGGACGAGGGCAGAGCACCCGGAGGGATGCAAGAGCAGAGCGCGCGTGGCGGGACGCGAGTAGAGCACGCCGCGGCCACCTCAACCGCAAGAAACCACATGCATAGAGCAGTTGAACACCCAGGAAATGGTCGCCTACAAGCCGACTGACAGTTGTGTCGCTGCGTAGAGAGCGGCCGTGTGCTACAACCTCATCTTGGTCTATAATCCCCTTTATATTATGTGCCATACTTTGCCCTCAAATTTAACCAACAAATTTTTAATGCATGTTATAAAAATTATATAATTGGAAACTATATTCAAATATGAATCCAACTATATAATCTTTGGCAACATGCATTCGTATTTTATTAGTTAAATACTACTTATAAACCAGGACACGGGTATAATAGGTAATTAAATCACAAAGGTTTTTTATCAACCGTATGTGTATGTGGCCTTTCCTCTTCCGCTCGCACGTCTTGTCACCCCGCTGTCGCAGACGGCTCACAACGCAAGCTTGCGCAGCGCGCGGGGGCGTTCTTTTAGCCAAACGGTGGCGCCAATGAATCATCGGTGAGCCCGTTCCCACGCAACCTCACAGGTTCCCGCACAAGATTCCCGCCCGACTTGGTGAAATCCCCCAAAATCCCAATGCTTCCCGGCCTGCTATATAAACCCTCACGACCAGTGAGTCCTGCATCACATTTTCCCCTCCCTCCCTATAGCTTATCTCGTCTGCTTCTCCCACAATCGCCAATGGCACCGGTCCGTCGTCATCGCTCAGCCACTCCGCCGTCATCAGAGCACAGCTCTAGCTAGGAGGCTACACCGCGGCGGCGGCACAGTCCCCGACATAGTGTAGTGCATGTGGCGTCCTTGTTGGGTGTGCACGGAACACCCACCACATGCTCCGCCGCGCTGCCGTGATGTCTACTATGCAACCTTCTTCTTGTAGACGTTGTTGGGCCTCCAAGTGCAGAGGTTTGTTGGACAGTAGCAAATTTCCCTCAAGTGGATGCCTAAGGTTTATCAATCTGTGGGAGGCGTAGGATGAAGATGGTCTCTCTCAAACAACCCTACAACCAAATAACAAAGAGTCTCTTGTGTCCCCAACACACCCAATAAAATGGTAAATTGTATAGGTGCACTAGTTCGGTGAAGAGATGGTGACACAAGTGCAATATGGATGGTAGATATAGGTTTTTGTAATAAGAAAATATAAAAACAGCAAGGTAGAAAGAGGTAAACGTGAGCATAAACGGTGTAGCAATGCGTTGAAACAAGGCCTAAGGTTCATACTTTCACTAGTGCAAGTTCTCTCAACAATAATAACATAACTGGATCATATAACTATCCCTCAACATGCAACAAAGAGACACTCCAAAGTAACTAATGGCGGGGAACAAACGAAGAGATTATGGTAGGGTACGAAACCACCTCAAAGTTATTATTTCTGATCGATCTATTCAAGAGTCCGTAGTAAAATAACATAAAGCTATTATTTCCATTCAATCTATCATAGAGTTCGTACTAGAATAACACCTTAAGACACAAATCAACCAAAACCCTAATGTCACCTAGATACTCCATTGTCACCTCAAGTATCCGTGGGCATGATTATACGATATGCATCACACAATCTCAGATTCATCTATTCAACCAACACAAAGTACTTCAAAGAGTGCCCCAAAGTTTCTATCGGAGAGTCAAGACAAAAATGTGTGCCAACCCCTATGCATAGATTCCCAAGGTCACAGAACCCGCAAGTTGGTCACCAAAACATACATCAAGTGAATCAATATAATACCCCATTGTCACCACAGGTATCCCACGCAAGACATACATCAAGTGTTCTCAAATCCTTAAAGACTCAATCTGATAAGATAACTTCAAAGGGAAAACTCAATCCATTACAAGAGAGTAGAGGGGGAGATACATCATAAGATCCAACTATAATAGCAAAGCTCGCGATACATCAAGATCGTGCCATCTCAAGAACATGAGAGAGAGAGAGAGAGATCAAACACATAGCTACTGATACAAACCCTCAGCCCCGAGGGTGAACTACTCCCTCCTCGTCATGGAGAGCGCCAGGATGATGAAGATGGCCACCGGAGAGGGATCCCCCCCTTCGACAGGGTGCTAGAACGGGTCTAGATTGGTTTTCGGTGGCAACAGAGGCTTCCGACGGCAGAACTCCCGATCTAGGTTATTTTCCGGAGGTTTCTGTATATATAGGAGGTGTTGGAGTCGGGGGCAAGTAAAGGGGGTCTCCGGGCTGTCCACAAGGCAGGGGGCGCGCCCAGGGGGGAGGGCACGCCCCGTACCCTCGTGGGCAGCCCGTGGACCTTCTGGTCCTCCTCCGGTACTCTCTGGGCTTCTTCTGGTCCAAAAACGTCCTCCGTTGAGTCTCAGGTCAATTGGGCTCTGTTTGATATTCCTTTTCTACGACACTCTAAAACAGGAGAAAAATAGAAACTGGCACTGGGCTCTGGGTTAATAGGTTAGTCCCAAAAATCATATAAAAGTGTATATAAAAGCCCATAAAACATCCTAGAAGGATAATATAATAGCATGGAACAATCAAAAATTATAGATACGTTGGAGACGTATCAAGCATCCCCAAGCTTAATTCCTGCTCGTCCTCAAGTAGGTAAATGATAAAAACAGAATATTTGATGTGGAAGGCTAACTAACATAATTCTCAATGTGATTTTATTTATTGTGGCATGAATATTCAGATCCGAAAGATTCAAGATAAAAGTCTATATTGACATAAGAATAATAATACTTCAAGCATACTAACAAAGCAATCATGTCTTCTCAAAATAACATGGCCAAAGAAAGTTATCCCTACAAAATCATATAGTCTGGCTATGCTCCCTCTTCATCACACAGAATATTTAATGCACAACCCCGGTTTCAGCCAAGCAATTGTTTCATACTCAAAAAAATTCAAACCTTTCAACTTTCACGCAATACATGAGTGTGAGCCATGGATATAGCACTATATGTGGAATAGAGTGGTGGTTCCGGAGAAGACAAAAGAGGAAGATAGTCTCACATCAACTAGGCGTATTAATGGGCTATGGAAATGCCCATCAACAGATATCAATGTGAGTGAGTAAGGATTGCCATGCAACGGATGCACTAGGGCTATAAGTGTATGAAAGCTCAACAAAAGAAACTAAGTGGGTGTGCATTTAAGGAAGACCATCGTTGGACTATACAAGCCAAGTTCTATAATAAAAATTCCCACTAGTATATGAAAGTGACAAAACAATAGACTCTCTATCATGAAGATCATAGTGCTACTTTGAAGCACAAGTATGGAAAAGGATAGTAGCATTCTCCCTTCTCTCTTTTCTCTCATTTTTTTGGAGGGGCTTTCCTCTTCTTCTTTTTTGGCCCCTGTCTATTTTTTTGGGCCATCTCTTTTTTTGGCCTTTATCTTTTTTTTCCTCACACGGGACAATGCTCTAATAATGAAGATCATCACACTTTTATTTACTTACAACTCAAAGATTACAACTCGAAGCTAGAACAAGATATGACTTTATGTGAATGCATCCGGCGGTGTACCGGGATGTGCAATGAATCAAGAGTGACATGTATGAATGAATTGTGATGGTGGCTTTGCCACAAATACGATGTCAACTACATGATCATGCATGGCAATTTGAAAATATGAAGCATGTCATATGAACGGAATGGTGGAAGGTTGCATGGAAATATATCTCGGAATGGCTATGAAATGCCATGATAGGTAGGTACGGTGGCTGTTTTGAGGAAGGTATATGGTGGGTGTATGGTACCGGCGAGAGTTGCGCGGTACAAGAGGGGCTAGCAATGGTGGAAGGGTGAGAGTGCGTATAATCCATGGACTCAACATTAGTCATGAAGAACTCATATACTTATTGCAAAAATTTATGAGTCATCAAAACAAAGTAATCAACGCATGCTCCTTGGGGAAGGGTTGGTAGGAGTTAACCATCGCGCGATCTCGACCTCCACACAATGGATGACACTCAATAAATAAACCATGCTCCAACTTCGTCACATAGCGGTTCACCATACGTGCATGCTACGGGAATCACAAACTTTAACACAAGTATTTCTTGAATTGATAATTACCCCACTAGAATAACTCTAATATAACAATCCTCATATCTCAAAACAATCATCAAGTATCAAACTTCTCTTAATATTCAATGCACTTTATATGAAAGTTTTTACTATACCCATATTGGATGCCTATCATATTAGGACTAGTTTCATAACCAAAGCACATTACCATGATGTTCTAAACGACTCTCAAAATAATATAAGTGAAGCATGAGAGTTCATCAATTTCTTCAAAATAAAACCACCGCCGTGCTCTAAAAGATATAAGTGAAGCACTAGAGCAACCAACAAACTACTCCAAAAGGTATAAGTGAAGATCAATGAGTAGTTGAATAATTATGTAACTATGTGAAGACTCTCTAACATTTAAGAATTTCAGATCTTGGGATAATATACAAAGAGCAAGCAAAACAAAATAAAACAAAATGACGCTCCAAGCAAAACACATATCATGTGGTGAATAAAAATATAGCATCGAGTAAAGTTACCGATGTATGAAGACGAAAGAGGGGATGCTTTCCCGGGGCATCCCCAAGATTAGGATTTTGGTTGTCCTTGAATTTTACCTTGGGGTTCCTTGGGCATCCCCAAGCTTAGGCTCTTGCCACTCTTTGTTCCATAGTCCATCAAAGCCATACTCAAAACTTGAAAACTTCACAACACAAAACTTAGCCAAAGATATCGTGAGCTCCGTTACTATAAGAAAACAAACCACCACTCAAAAGTACTGTAATGAAGTCATTCTTTGTTTATATTTGTGTTAAACCTACTGTATTCCAACTTCTCTGTGATTCATACTCCCCAATACTACTCATAGAATCATCAAAATAAGCAAACAACACACGAAAAACAGAATCTGTCAAAAACAGAACAGTCGGTAGTAATCTGTAACTTTCTAATACTTCTGTAACTCCAAAAAAATTGAAATAAATTGGTAAACGTGAGGAATTTGTCTACTAATCATCTGCAAAAATAATCAACTAAATAGCACTCTCCAGTAAAATCTGGTGACTATTCTCGTGAGCGCTAAAGTTTCTGTTTTATAGCATGATCATATAAACTTCACACAAGTCTTCCCAAAGGTTCTACTTTGCACAAACACTAATTAAAACACAAAACCACATCTGAACAGAAGCTAGAAGCAATAGTTATTCCTAAACGGAAGCAAAAGCAAATTAAATAAAATTGGGTTGCCTCCCAACAAGCGGTATCGTTTAACGCCCCTAGCTAGGCACGATGATTTTAATGATGCTCGTATAAAAGATAAGAATTGAAACATAAAGGGAGCATCTTGAAGAATATGACTAGAACATTTAAGTCTAACCCACTTCCTATGCATAGGGATTTTGTGAACAAATAACTTAAGGGATCGATAATCAACTAGCATAGGAAGGGAAAACGAGCATAACTTCAAGATTTTAAGCACATGGAGAGGAAACTTGATATTATTGCAATTCCTACAAGCATATATTCCTCCCTCGTAATAATTTTCAGTAGCATCATTAATGAATTCAACCATATAACCAGCACATAAAGCATTCTTTTCATGATCTACTTGCATAGAAATTTTACTACTCTCCACATAAGCAAATTTATTCTCATCAATAATAGTATGGATAGCACCGATAGTATAGCAATTATCATCATCACAATGAGTAATAGGAGCAAAATCATTTGGGAGGGATGCCTTTTTATCTTTGCTTCTCCTTCTTTTCTTTTTCTTCTTCACATTAAGTATGGGTTTAATCTTCTTTTTGGAGCTCCTTATTAATGAGATTGGTAGAATAGAAGGCTCCTCCTCGTTACGTAATTCATCATAAGAAAGAATAGGAGGATATTGGGAAATCTCTTCCTCTTCATTAGTATTCGCTTCATCTTCTATTTGTTTTCTTGACTTTACGTAATTGGCAATATAAGGATTCTCAATGCAATTCACAGCACAATACATATAAATTTTCTCTAGATCAAAATCAAGAAGTTTATCAATGCCAAATCCTGGAAGATGCTTAGTTCTATGTTTGTGTAACATCCCAAAATTATAAATTTTGGAATGTTATATTAAATAGAGAGTTTTGATTGCTTGTTTGATGTGCTGTGTGAAATTGAGTGAAATTTGAAACTTTTGAAAGTTAAATGATAGGGAATGAAATGAGTTTCCCAAACTTTCACTTTGCATTTATGTTCTCCATGAATTCAACCTCTTTTCATCACAAAACCCCGGAGTGAAGATAATATGACTTCTTCCATTTATTAAATGAAAAAGGTTTTGAATTCCATTCTTGAAACATATTTTTAAAATTCAAAAACTTTATGCAACTCAATGATTTTCCCGAGAGAAGATAAAATGACTTCTTCAAAGTATAGGAAATATGACTCGGAAGTTATTTTGAAGTATTTTTCAAAACTCATATTCAAACATTGAGTTATTTGGATTTTTTTTCAAATTAATTTTTTATCCAAAAATAAAATATATTGGAAATGGGGTAACATGATTCCCTACAGTAGAAAATTGGAGAGAAATAAATTTGAAATCATTTTGGTATTTTTAAAATGTTTTTATTGGATTTTATTGCAACAGTGGCACTATTTGATTTATTTAAATCTGTGAGCATTTTATTTGACTGTAGAAAAATGTTCACGTTGTAGAGAATCTTTTTCTGCAAATTTTGATATATTATATGCCTATATAATATTTTTATTTATTTGGTTTTTATTATTTTTGTTTGTTTGGAAAATAGTTATTAAAAAAACTTTCTTCTCTAGACCGGGTCGGCCCACCTAGCCAGGCCGCGGCCCAGTCGTCCGCTCACCGCCCCCGTCTTCCTCCCGAGCGGGAGTCCGCCTGCACCACGACGGCGCCGCCATTGCCGTGGCCGGCACGGACTTGCGTGCCCCCTGCCCCAAGTCGTCCGCCCCCCTGTCCTTTAAAAAGTGAGGTTCGGCCCCCTCGCTCCCTTCTCCCTCTGCCCCGCCGCCGTTTCACCAAACAGCCGCCGCCGGCGAGATCCACCGTCGCCGCGCACTTTCCGTCGCCGCCCTGCGCTGCGCCACGCCGCGCCTCACCCTCACCGCCCCTCGCCCTCACCCCGCGTTGCGCCGCAGCCGCCTCGCCCCGCTCCAGCCGCGGGCCTCGCCACCACTTGCCGAATCCGCGCCGGAGTTCGTCGCTAGCCGGAGCTACCAGCCCCGAACCGCGACCCGCGCCGGACCCGACCCGGTTCGATCCACCCGAACCGGCGGTTTTCGTCGGAAACCCGCCTAGGTATAAAACCACCCCGGTTTTCCTTTTATTTCGGCTTTTATATTTTAGATCGGTTTAGTTTTATTTTAGGTTTAGTTATTCAGTGAACGTTCATTGGTTAGGGTTAGAAAGCGAGCGTTCGCTCGATAACCTTTTTCTTTTTCTTTTAGTTTTTGGCCAGGGACCTATATGTGAAAATTTTATTTACAGTTGAGCCCCTGAACTTTAAATGGCCACAACTTTTTACTCGTTGGTCCAAATCCAACGAAACCAACGCCCAAGTCTTCATTATGATCCCCTCTTTCCAGTAAAACAACTTTATCATGTTTTTGAAAGTGTTAAAATTTTAATTCAACTAGATTCTTTCAAACTTGTTTTTGTCATAACTTGAGTTTCGTAACTCTGTTTGAGTTGATTCTTTTTGCAAATCGAAGCTCTTGAACTAAACTTTATGATAAGGCCAAATTCACTTAATATTGGTACTATTAGAAGTTGGTTTCTGTTTCAAGAGTCATTCGTTTGTTTTCAAAGTTTTCTAAAGTGTTTTTCGTTCTTTTTGATATTCTGAGTGATTGCTTATGTGTGGTTACTATTGTTTGCTTACAATAGATTGATTGGAGTGTGCCGAGTAGATCTATCACGAGTTTTGAGTGCGAAGAATCTACATCGTCAATACAAGGCAAGTTCACACCTTGATCATACTTTCCAATACCCAGTTTTCATTGCATTAGATATATCCTCAAACACTTGCATGAGTAGGACTGGTTACATAATATGATGCTCTGTAGTTCATGAGGTAGGAACCCAATGACTTGAGATCAACCAAGGCGGTATACGCTTTGTTACTTATTGCTTAGCCATGCTCGTAGACATGGATTGGAATGAGAGTTTCATGAAAGATGTGAGAGTGATGTTTAAGGGAAACTTTAAGGTGGTAATTTAATACACATCTGGGTGGATTGGTTGTGGCACCCTCGGGTTACCAGTGGTTTGCCAGGGCACCTGGAGTTACCAGTGTTGTCCTAGGAAATCCCGGGGGTACCGTGTGATTATCCTATTGGAATGACACCTAGGCTCAAAGGGATCATATAATATTTTCATGCCTAGAAACTTACATGTGCAACCACAAGCCATTATGGGCTCTGGCATAGTTGAGTATGTTGTGTGACCTCTTTCAGTGGTGGACTAGGAGATGTAGCGGATGTAGGTGTACGGGTCCACCCGGGGTAAAGAGTAAATGCTTCTGAAAGACTGTGTCTCGGTCATCCGTTTCTCAAATACCATGCAGTGCAAGAAATTAAACGGAGGCCATCGAGTCTTGTGGGGAAAAGTGCACAAACCTCTGCAGAGTGTACAAACTATTCATGAGTAGTCGTGTCCCCGGTTATGATTATCTTTGAGTATCTAGAAGTGGATTATTTGTTGATCTCAACACTCTATTTTATTAATTTGTTGGGTTAATAATGACTTTGGTTTGGGATTGATATGGGGGTACCATTCTCAATTGTTCATGATTTAAATTTAACAAAGTAGTTAAATAAATGCATTTCTTTGTGGTAGGGAAAAATCAGCTTTATGCAAAAACTACCTTACAGCCTCCACCAGCCAAATATGCATGTAGTTGTAGGCATTGTTCAGCATTACTTCTATAGTGTAAATTTGCCAGTACATTCAATGTACTGACCTACATGGCTGCAATGTCTCATGTTGCAGGAATTATTCGACAAGTAAGTGTTACGTTAGGGTTGCGCTATCTACACTCAACTTTGTCGTTGGTGTTGATGGGAATCCACAACCTTGTTGTTACTTCCGCTATATGGATTGAGGTAATAGTATTTACGTTACTTTATACATGTGATTTACCTCTGTTATAAATCCTCCAGTATTGTGTGTGTCAGTGATGGCTTCTCGCCCCCCAAGTGGAAGGTTCAGATGTAGCGTAGCGGCAAATTTCCCTTGGCAAAGATACCAAGGATCAAATCCTGTGAGACTCCAAGGGTCGACAAGTAGGTGTCAACGGCGCCAGAAACTTAGTGGTTGACGGGACCTGCACACAGATACAGATAACTTTGCTCCCAACGAGTACAAAGAGGTTGTCAATCCCTACGGCCTTGTTGTTTACAAAGGATCAAACACAAGAGATAATAATGATAGCTATGACTGCAACTAGGAAATAAAAAGAGGAAGTAAATAGAAGGTGTGATCAGCGGTCGTAATATGGACCGGGGTCCCATGATGTTCACTAGTGATGTCTCTCTCCCAAAAGACGATAAAACAGCAAAGCGAGGTAAACAAATTACAGCTGGGCAATTGACAGGATTATGTGCGCAAACCAATGCTAACTATGCTGCAAAGAAAGGTAGAGGCTCAAAAGCATGGGCGATACGCCAAGGCAAGCAGACCGAAATCCATCTGCATCTACTACTAATCATCCACCTTGAGATATCTATACAGAACATCTCGCTGGTATTAAGTTGCGAATCCCACCCAAAGTGTAAACTCAAAGCAACAGACAACTGCATTAAAAGAACTTTGCGTAAAGTAAACAATCCTTGCACCCGCAAGTACAAGCACCGTTGTTTTCTCCCTTGTGGCAACAGCACATCCCCTAGACTCATGTTTCTGTCACTCAAGCTAGTCATCAGGGGGCATGAACCCACAATCAAGCATAACGCTCCCTCTTGGAGTTACTACCTACTACTTGACCAAAGCAATAAACAGCAACGGAGAACATGCAAGAATTACTCAAGAACAAAGATATAAAAGAGGTGAATCAAATATATTACTCAAACACAATCTGAACATAGTCTCATAATCCATCATATCCCAGCAAACTCAGCAAAGCAACAGCAGAAAGATTATATATGTGCCTCGATCATGTAGGGCAGCTCACGAGGTCTAAACCATGAAGAGCAAAGAGGGGAGGAGAACATCACATAGCTACTGATCATGGACCCATGGTCCAAGGTGGACTACTCACGACTCATCCGGGAAGCGTCCATGGTGGTGGAGAAGCTCCCGGTGGTGGTTCTCCCCTCCGGCAGGGTGCCGGGAAGAGTTCTCCTGATGCTCCCGATCTTGGAAGCGCTGCGGCGGCGGAACAGAGGCGAGATCGTGAAAAAGGGTTCTGTCCTCGAGGGTTTCGGGACGAGAGGGATATATATGCGAAGGGGGGCAGCCAGAGGCGGAGCAGGGGCCCTAGGCGCCCCCCTGGCGCGGCCAGGGGTGGGGCCGCGCCAGGTGGCTGCCTGGGCCTCCCCTGGCTCCCCTCTGGCCCATCTTTGGTTCTTCGCGAAGCTTCCTGTACGCTAATTTTTTCCTATATTTTTCCTGGAATTTTTGGAACACTTTTAATATGGGGGAAACCTGAAATAGAAAAACAGCAGAAAACATGAACTGGCACTGTGGTGCACTGAGTTAATAGGTTAGTCCAAATATGATCAAAAGTGCATGGAAGTGCATCAATATCATAGCAATATCACACAAAAGAAGCATGGAGCAAGCAGAAATTATAGATACGTTTTGGACGTATCAACATCCCCAAGCTTAATTCCTGCTCGTCCTCGAGTAGGTAAATGATAACAAGCATAATTTCTGTGGTGACATGCTACCAACCATATACGAACTTTTTAAGTAAAGCAATCAAGGCATGTAATTCAATTCAAGTCATAACAAGCAAGAGTCTATATTAGCATTGTAACAAGCAACATAAGAACATAAAGGTGCAAGAGCTCTCGCTGTCCGTGACTCGAATGTCTCCAAATGGTGTTTGCGTGCAAGAAAGGGGATAGGGATATACAAGAGAGTAAAACATAGTTTTTGTATTGTTGAGAACTTAATCTACTAAAGTTTCACACTTGGTCTTCTTTGGAATCTTATCTTGACTCATCCCCAGACCACTAGCCAGGTACAAGTCAAAATGATCCACTCCCTTTCGATATTTTGAGCACTCATTCAATGGATGAGCGTAAGCAAGAAAGTTGACACTTAGGATGGCAAAGAGAGAAAAATGATGAAGGGGGAAGACAAAAAAAGGTGTGAAAGGCTCACATCAATGAAGACAATCATAGGCGAGAGAAAGCCAAATGATAGATATGATGTGAGGAGTAGGGATTGCCATGCAACGGATGCACATGTGAGCTAAGGTAAGCTCTCCAATGAAGCTAGTGGGGGTGCATCCAACTTGCTCGCTCAAGAAGACCTAGAGCTCTTTTGAGGAGGCTCATCATTGGAATATACAAGCCAAGTACTATAGTGTGAAGGTCCCCACATAGCTATATGCATGAATGATAATCTCTATGGAGTACAAGGTATAAGATGGAGTACGAGTGTGGATCTCTCAAAAGGAATAGTAGTATGCCCCCTTCTCTCTTTTTATTTCTTTTTCTCTTTTTTCTATTTTTTTATTTTTTTTTGTGGCCTCAATGGCTCTTTCTATTTAACTCTCATTTGTCCTCTTTGGGATCTTTTGATTTTGTCCTCTTTGGGATCTTTTCCTCACTTTAGGGGCAACACTCTATATATTACAAGAAGTATAGAAGATCTTTCACACTTTACAAAAGTACTCAACATAAAGAAAATGAAACTATCATGATGTATGCAAATGTATGCCTCTGCCGGTGTAGCAGGATATGCAATGATACTAGCGCGTCATGTAGCAATGATTAGGGCAAGTCCCAACTAGCATGCGGCTCATCGATCAAGCAAAAAGCATGTATGACATGAAGATAAAGTCATGAGAAGATGGATGTTGCATGGCAATGTATCTCGGAAAGGCTATGGAAATGCCTTGATAGGTAGGTATGGTGGTTGTTTTGAGGAAGGATATAATGAGGCTTATGATGACAGAGTGTATCGTGCCAAGGATTTGGATGCACCGGCGAAGTATGCGCCAACTCTCGAGGTGGGAAAGGGCAATGCACGGTACCGAAGAGGCTAGAAAAATATGGCTAGGTGGAAGTGTCAATTTTTGAATACTCACATTAGTCCGAAGAACTCATGCACTTATTATCGGTAACTCTCAATCTAATTAGGAGGTTCACAAAGAGACAAGTACCCCGAGGAGGAGTGTATGGGGGTTTGGTTATCCTTGCGCATCCTCGACTCATGGTACGTGAGTGTACTCTAATATTTGATCCCTCCAAAGATTAGTGATCCATCTAGTAGCTAAAGTTCTCAACTATTTTGTAGGTTTTCGAAAATAAACACGGATTGCCCAAAATACGACATCTATCACTAATAGGCTAAAGCTCTTGACACCAAAAGTTCAGACATTACTCATGGCAATACCTCAAAACTATTGCAAGTTACTACTAAAATTAAATAGCAACCTCAATTACCTACTTTAAGTTAAGACACACAACTCAGTGCAACAGGCAAACTCTCTTAACAAGATAAACATGAAAACTCAAGAGAGTTCAGCAACCAACTAAACAAAAGCTCTTTAAAAAGAAAAGCATGAAAACTAAGAGCTAAACATGACAGCAGCTATGGAAAGACAAAGAACACACACAGCAAAGATAAGCATGAAAATCATATGTTGTGTTCTAGGTTGAAGTGGAGCGTGTTTCTCTCCCACACAAAGAAAGCTGGGTTCTAACTTGTTATGAACAGCAAGCAAAGCTAAAGAAAACTAAAAAAGGAAACTAAGAGCGAGACGCTCCAAGCATAGCACATAACGCATGAAGTGACAAGAATATAGTGGAACGAAAGACGAACTGATAATTGTTGACGGAGAAGGGGATGCATGGGGGCATCCCCAAGCTTAGACGCTTGAGTCTTCTTGAACATTTCTTGGGGGTGCACGGGGGCATCCCCAAGCTTGAGCGTTTGACCCTCCTGAATCTTCTTTTATCATCTTCCCTCGCACACTTGAAAACTCCCTTCATACATAACTCATCATAATCTGATTAGCGAGGTTAGTACCCACAATAAAATAATTTTTCCCTACTGGAAATAAACATAATCTTGAAGAGCTACTGTTTCTCAAGATTGCCAAAAGGTTTTTGCAAAGAAAAAGCAAGCTCAAGGTTTGCAAAATGAAGAAAAGGCAAAACAGGACAGAATCTGTGAAAAATAGACCAGCAGGTAGTAAATAATTTTTTCGGGGCACATCTACAACTCAAATCAAAAAACTCAGAACAGACGCTCGAAAGCCAATTGTATAGAGCACGCTGTAAAAAAAATTCAGATCAAAAAGATGATCTGGTGATTTTATTCGAATTTTTCTGTCCAAGGACAGAATCTGTTTTCTGGACAGCACGTCACAACTTTTGAACTTTCTTGCAATCAGAGGCTAAACTTGGCACAAAGCTGGAAAAAAAAGATACAATGATGATGCTACTGTAGTAACAAACATCAAGACACAACAAAAGCAAAATAAAACCTAATTCGTTGTGGGCTGCCTCCCAAAAGCGCTTTCTTTTATGCCTTTAAGCTAGGCATGATGCAAAAAGAGAAGATCAAGTTTTATCAAGAGTAAGAGAATAGTTAGCCCGTGTAACGGACTCAAAAGGCAACTTAATCTTCTTTCTAGGGAAGTGTTCCATCCCTTTCTTGAGAGGGAATTGGAATTTTATATTCCCCTCTTTCATGTCAATGATAGCACCAACGGTGCGAAGAAAAGGACGTCCCAAAATAATTGGACATGAAGGTTCACATTCAATATCCATAATAGTAAAATTAACGGGAACATAATTGTCATTGACAATGATAAGAACATCGTCGATCTTCCCCAAAGGTTTCTTTACGGAAGAATCAACAAGACGAACACCAAAAGAACAAGGATCAAAAGGTTTCAATTCAAACATATCATACATTCTTTTGGGCATAACGGAGGTACTAGCTCCAACATCACATAAAGCATAGCAAGAGAAGTTATTCAACTTAATTTTAATCATAGGATACCAACTATCTTCTACCTTTCTAGGTATGGAGGCTTCTACCCTAAGCTTCTCCTCCCTAGCTTTGTTAAGAGCATTAGTGATATGCTCCGTGAAGGCAAGATTAAGTGTGCTAGTGTGGGGATCTCTAGACATCTTGTGAAGAAAACTAATAACTTCAGAAAGGGTGCAATTATCAAAATCAAGGTCACTACTATCAAGTAAAGTGGTAGTGGTGTCCTTTAGGCTCACTTGATTGGTAGCTTCTATGGTCATAGGAGTTTCTTCTTCTACGGTTGTGGTCATAGCATCACCATTAATAGGTCCAATGGGACTAGGAGTGCATTGGGTTCTAAGAGTTTGGATATCCTCAACAACTTGGATAGTAGCAACAGTGTGGTGGGTAGGAAGGCTCTTAATCCTATCTTCTTCCTCCTTTTCTCTAGCCCATCTCTCTTTAAGTTTAGCCATCATCCTAATGTTTTCATTAATTTGCACTTGAATAGCATTCATAGGAGTGGTCTTCCTCTCCTCAAAAGGAGAAGTTCTAATTTTAAGCAACTCTACCTCATGGGCTAAATTGTCTACCTTCGAAGAGAGATTATCTAGTTTGTCTAGTTTTTCTTCTACACTCTTATTGAAGGCCTTTTGGGTAGTGATGAAGTCTTTAAGCATAATCTCTAGTTCAGAAGTGGAGTTCTTGGTGCTAGGATAAGTATTGTTGTTCCCATAGGAATTAGAGGGGAACGGTCTAGGGTTGCTACCAAAATTACTCCTATAAGCATTGTTATTGAAATTGTTTCTAGAGATAAAGTTCACATCTACTTGATCTTGAGCAATCAAAGAATTTAAAGGAACATCATGAGGATCAATAGAAGATTGCTTGGAAAGTAGAGACATGATCAAGTCAACTTTTTCATTTAGGGAGGAAATCTCCTAGACAGAGTTTACCTTCCTACCTGTTGGAGCGCGTTCGGTGTGCCATTGGGAATAATTGGTCATCATCTCGTCGAGAAGCTTCATGGCAGCACCAAGTGTAGTTGACATAAAGGTTCCTCCCGCGGCCGAATCTAACAAGTTCCGCGAGGTAAAGTTCAAGCCTGCATAAAAAGTTTGGATAACCATCCAAGTAGTCAAACCATGAGTAGGGCAGTTCTTGACAAGAGATTTCATGCGCTCCCAAGCTTGGGCAACGTGTTCATTATCCAATTATTTAAAATTCATTATGTTACTCCTTAATTGGATAATTTTAGCATGGGGATAGTACTTCCCAATAAAGGCATCCTTGCACTTGTCCCAAGAATCTATACTATTCCTAGGCAAGGATTGAAACCAGATTTTGCCTCCTCCTCTCAAGGAGAAAGGAAAAAGCTTAAGCTTAACAATATCACCATCTACTTCTTTGTACTTTTGCATATCACAGAGCTCAACAAAATTATTTAAGTGCAAAGCAGCATCATCTCCAGCACCGGAGAATTGATCTTTCATAACTAGGTTCAGCAAAGCAGGTTTAATCTCATAAGAAGGTGCTGAAGTGGCAGGTGTAGCAATAGGCGTGCAGATAAAGTCATTGTTGTTATGACTAGTGAAGTCACACAACTTGGTGTTCTCTGTGGAACCCATAGCAGCAGCAAGCAAGATAACTATTTTTGTGATTTTTGGTAAGGGACACTAAAGCAAAAACTGAAAGGTAAACTAACAAGACTAAAAAGCAAAGATAAAAGATAGCATGCAACTCCCCTATCTTGAAGAGTGGAGTCCCCGGCAACGGCGCCAGAAACTTGCTTGATGGCTCCTCGCCCCTCGTTGGTTACCCCAAGTGGAAGGTTGAGATGTAGCGTAGCGGAAAATTTCCCTTGGCAAAGATACCAAGGATCGAATCCCGTGAGACTCCGAGGGTCGACAAGTAGGTGTCAACGGCGCCAGAAACTTAGCGGTTGACGGGACCTGCACACAGATATAGATAACTTTGCTCCCAACGAGTACAGAGAGGTTGTCAATCCCTCCGGCCTTGTTGTTTACAAAGGATCAAACACAAGAGATAATAATGATAGCTATGACTGCAACTAGGAAATAAAAACAGGAAGTAAATAGAAGATGTGATCAGCGGTGGTAATATGGACCGTGGTCCCATGATGTTCACTAGTGATGTCTCTCTCCCAAAAGACGATAAAACAGCAAAGCGAGGTAAACAAATTACAGCTGGGCAATTGACAGGATTATGTGCGCAAACCAATGCTAACTATGCTGCAAAGAAAGGTAGAGGCTCAAAAGCATGGGCGGTACGCCAAGGCAAGTAGACCGAAATCCATCTGCATCTACTACTAATCATCCACCTTGAGATATCTATCCAGAACATCTCACTGGTATTAAGTTGCGAATCCCACCCAAAGTGTAAACTCAAAGCAACAGACAACTGCATTAAAAGAACTTTGCGTAAAGTAAACAATCCTTGCACCCGCAAGTACAAGCACCGTTGTTTTCTCCCTTTTGGCAACAGCACATCCCCTAGACTCATGTTTCTGTCACTCAAGCTAGTCATCAGGGGGCATGAACCCACAATCAAGCATAACGCTCCCTCTTGGAGTTACTACCTACTACTTGGCCAAAGCAATAAACAGCAACGGAGAACATGCAAGAATTACTCAAAACAAAGATATAAAAGAGGTGAATCAAATATATTACTCAAACACAATCTAAACATAGTCTCATAATCCATCAGATCCCAGCAAACTCAGCAAAGCAACAGCAGAAATATTACATATGTGCCTCGATCATGTAGGGCAGCTCACGAGGTCTAAACCATGAAGAGCAAAGAGGGGAGGAGAACATCACATAGCTACTGATCATGGACCCATGGTCCAAGGTGGACTACTCACGACTCATCCGGGAAGCGTCCATGGTGGTGGAGAAGCTCCCGGTGGTGGTTCTCCCCTCCGGCCGGGTGCCGGGAAGAGTTCTCCTGATGCTCCCGATCTTGGAAGCGTTGCGGCGGCGGAGCAGAGGCGAGATCGCGAAAAAGGGTTCTGTCCTCGAGGGTTTCAGGACGAGAGGGATATATATGCGAGGGGGGGCAGCCAGAGGCGGAGCAGGGGCCCCAGGCGCCCCCCTGGCGCGGCCAGGGGTGGGGCCGCGCCAGGTGGCCGCGTGGGCCTCCCCTGGCTCCCCTCTGGCCCATCTTTGGTTCTTCGCGAAGCTTCCTGTACGCTGATTTTTCCTATATTTTTTTGGAATTTTTGGAGCACTTTAATATGGGGGAAACCTGAAATAGAAAAACAGCAGAAAACAGGAACTGGCACTGTGGTGCACTGAGTTAATAGGTTAGTCCAAATATGATCAAAAGTGCATGGAAGTGCATCATATCATAGCAATATCACACAAAAGAAGCATGGAGCAAGCAGAAATTATAGATACGTTTTGGACGTATCAGTCAGCATACTGATCCAGGGATGACGCTTAAGCACAGAGACTGGATCCATTCGGGTCGGGTCGCTACAAGATGGTATCAGAGCACATGTTGAGTGTAGGACGTGACCCTAGAAACTGGAAGCCCATAGGAAAGGATTTCTCTAAAACTTTATTTTCAGAAAGATTCTGTACCTCTCTTCTTTTCCAAGTTTTGTCAAATCTTCCGTCTTACCTTAAATAGTTAGACATTACCCTTTTCCATTGGGTCACTTCGGAGTAAAGAGGATTTCACCATGCATTAGAAGTGTTGAAGCTACAACAGTGGATACTCCGAAGGTTTGAAGAGTTGACGACTTTGAAGAGATCATGACCTTTAGAAGACCAGACCCATGTTTTGTACTTACGTTAGATGCGACGATTGTGAGCCGTCAATTGTTTGATGTTTTTCAGATGGCCACAAAACAAAACCCGTCTTTTAAAAACTATTCTTTGTGTTGTGTGTATCTCTCTCCATCTCCTGAATCTCATCCCAAAACCCTTGGACCCAATAGAGGATGAATGAAGATAGACTTGTATTCTCTGGACCAATGACCCAGCCAGAGGCAGAGCTATGGATACAAAACATGGAGGATCACCTTAGGAAAAATTTGGTTGCAAGGAAGTATGAGGTTCAATTCGCTCTTCAGTACTTTACAAAAAGTGTTGCAACATGGTGGAAGATGCATCAAGCCATACAAGGATGTAATGGAGCAGAAAGTTGGGTGGAATTTGATAAGACTCTGTTAAGATCTCGTCTCATCCGAGAGCGTGGTGACAAACCGAAGAAGAAGCCTTGTGCCTGCAGGATTTGTGGAGAAATAGGACACACCCAGGAGGAGCACAAGGATGAATGTCCTCATTGTGAAGAAAGTCACCTAGCTGAAGAATGCCCAACTAGGCAGATTACTTATTTCTTGTGTGAAGGGACTACCCACTACCCTGCTCAGTGCTACATTTACCCCATGGTACAACGAACTATCCAGCAGAAGAAAGAGGCAATGAAAGAAGTCCTCGAGGAAACCTTAAAGGAATCCGCGATGGAGGAAGATATTGACGACCCTGATGGAGAAGGCCTAAATAGATTTTTCTCCCGTGCTTGCTATTCATGCGGAGAAGAAGGGCATTTTTATAGCATTGCACGAAGGAAAGCCATGAGAATCTGGGAGACTTACCGACAGAAGAGGTGGAGTTTGATCCACAAAAGATAGAAGAATTGATAGGAACGAAGAAGTCGAGGAAGAGAAAGAGCATGTGTCCCCAGAAGAACCCAATTTCCGCAGAAAAGGACCTGAGTCACATCACATGTTACCGGTGCAAGGATCTAGTTCATTATGCTAGCAACTGCCTGTTGGGGAACGTAGCAGAATTCAAAAAAATTCTACGCTTTCACCAAGATCCATCTAAGGAGACATCTAGCAACGAGCATATGAGAGTGCATCTACATACCGTTTTGTAGATCGCGAGCGGAAGCTTTTGAAGAAGCGTGGATGAAGTAGTCGTACTCTTCTCGTTCTTCGTCACCGATGATCTAGCGCCGAACGAACGGCACCTCCGCGTTCAACACACGTCCGGTACAGCAATGTCACCTCCTTCTTGATCTAGCAAGGGGGGAGGAGAGGTCGTCGGAGATCCAGCAGCACGACGGCATGGTGATGGATGCAACGGGAATTCCTGCAGGGCTTCGCCGGCGCCCTGCGGAGGGAGTATGAGGTGTGACGGGAGGGGGAGAGGCGCCAGCGACTTGGGTGCGGCTGCCCTCTCCCCCCCCCCCCACATATATATATAGGGGGCCAGGGGGTGCGCCAAGCCCTGCAGATGGGATCTGCAGGGGGGGCAGCGGCCAGGGAGGCAATCTTGCCCCCCAAGGCAAGGGGGGCGCCCCCTCCCCCTAGGGTTTCAACCCTAGGCGCATGGGAAGGGGGGCCCATGTGGTGCGCCAGCCCACCAGGGGCTGGACACTTCCCCCTCGCGGCCTAGGGGCCCCACCGGGATGGGTGGCCCCACCCGGTGGACCCCCGGGACTCCTCCGGTGGTTCCGGGACACTCCCGGTGACCCCCGAAGATCACCCGATGGCCGAAACTGGACTTCCTATGTATCATTCTTTACCTCCGGACCATTCTGGAACTCCTCGTGACGTCCGGGATCTCATCCGGGACTCCGAACAACTTTCGGGTTTCCACGTGCATGTATCTCTACGACCCTAGCGTTACCGAACCTTAAGTGTGTAGACCCTACGGGTTCGGGAGACACGTAGACATGACCGAGACCACTCTCCGGTCAATAACCAACAGCGGGATCTGGATACCCATGTTGGTTCCCACATGTTCCTCGATGATCTTCATCGGATGAACCACTATGTCAAGGATTCACTCAATCCCGTAGTTATTCCCTTTGTCCATCGGTACAGAACTTGCCCGAGATTTGATCATCGGTATTCCCGATACCTTGTTCAATCTCGTCATGGCAAGTCTCTTTACTCGTTCTGTAATCCATCATCCCGTGACTAACTCCTTAGTCACTTTGAGCTCATTATGATGATGTCTTACCGAGTGGGCCCAGAGGAACCTCTCCGTCATACAGAGTGACAATATCCCAGTCTCGGTTCGTACCAACCCAACAGACACTTTCGGTGATACCCGATGCGTACCTTTATAGCCACCCAGTTACGTTGTGACGTTTTGCATACCCAAATTATTCCTACGGCATCCGGGAGTTGTACAACCTCATGGTCTAAGGAATAAATACTTGACACCGAAAAGCTTATGCATTACGAACTATACGATCTCGTGCTATGCTCAGGATTGGGTCTTGTCCATCACATCATTCTCCTAATGATGTGATCCTGTTATCACTGACATCCCATGTCCATGATCAGGAAACCGTGACCATCTGTTGATCCACGAGCTCGCAACTAGAGGATTGCCAGGGACTCAATTGTGGTCTATATATTCACACATGTATCGCTGTTTCCGTACAACACAATTAAGCATGAATAACAGACAATTATCATGAACAAGGAAATATAATAATAATACTTTTATTATTGCCTCTAGGGCATATTTCCAACAGTCTCCCACTTGCACTAGAGTCAATAATCTAGTTACATTGTGATGAATCGAACACCCATAGAGTTTTGGTGTCGATCATGTTTTGCCCGTGGAAGGGGTTTAGTCAACGGGTCTGCAACATTCAGATCCGTATGCACTTTACAAATATCTATGTCTCCATCTTGAACATAATTCCGGATGGAGTTGAAACGGCGCTTGATGTGTTTGGTCTTCTTGTGAAACCTGGGCTCCTTGGTAATGGCAATAGCACCAGTGTTGTCACAAAAGAGAGTCATCGGGCTTGACGCGCTTGGAATGACTCCTAGGTCGGTGATGAACTCCTTCATCCAGACTCCTTCCTGCGCTGCTTCGGAAGCAGCTATGTACTCCGCTTCACATGTAGATGCCGCCACGACGCTTTGCTTGCAACTACACCAGCTGAATGCCCCTCCGTTCAAAATATACACGTATCCGGTTTGAGACTTAGAGTCATCCAGATCTGTGTCGAAGGTAGCATCGACGTAACCCTTTACGACGAGCTCTTCGTCACCTCCATAAACGAGAAACATATCCTTAGTCCTTTTCAGGTACTTCAGGATGTTCTTGACCGCTGTCCAGTGTTCCATACCGGGATCACTTTGGTACCTCCCTACCAAACTTATGGCAAGGTTCACATCAGGTCTGGTACACAGCATGGCATACATGATAGAACCTATGGGCGAGGCATAGGGAATGACACTCATCTTTGCCCTATCTTCTGCTGTGGTCGGCGACTGAGCCTTGCTCAATCTCATACCTTGCAAAACAGGCAAGAACCCCTTCTTGGACTGATCCATATTGAACTTTTTCAATATCTTGTCAAGGTATGTGCTTTGTGAAAGACCAATGAGGCGTCGTGATCTATCTCTATAGATTTTGATGCCTAATATGTAAGCAGCTTCTCCAAGGTCCTTCATTGAAAAACTCTTATTCAAGTAGGCCTTTACATTTTCCAAGAATTCTATATCATTTCCCATCAGTAATATGTCATCCACATATAATATGAGAAATGCCAGAGAGCTCCCACTCACTTTCTTGTAAATACAGGCTTCTCCATAAGTCTGTATAAAGCCAAACGCTTTGATCACATCATTAAAGCGAATATTCCAACTCTGAGATGCTTGCACCAGCCCGTAAATCGAGCGCTGGAGCTTGCATACCTTGTTAGCGTTCTCTAGATCGACAAAACCTTCCGTCTGCATCATATGCAACTCTTCCTTGAGGAAGCCATTAAGGAATGCTGTTTTGACGTCCATTTGCCATATCTCATAATCATAGAATGCGGCAATAGCTAACATGATTCTGACTGACTTCAGCATCGCTACGGGAGAGAAAGTCTCGTCGTAGTCAATCCCTTGAACTTGTCGATAACCTTTAGCGACAAGCCGAGCCTTATAGATGGTCACATTACCATCCGCGCCTGTCTTCTTCTTAAATATCCATTTTTTTCTATGGCGTGCCTGTCATCAGGCAAGTCCACCAAAGTCCATACTTTGTTTTCATACATGGATTCTATCTCGGATTTCATGGCTCCAAGCCATTTATTGGAATCCGGGCCCACCATCGCTTCTTCATAGTTCGAAGGTTCACCGTTGTCTAACAACATGATTTCCAGGACAGGGTTGCCGTACCACTCTGGTGCGGAACGTGCCCTTGTGGACCTTCGAAGTTCAGTAGTAACTTGATCTGTTTCTTCATGATCATCATCATCAACTTCCTCCCTTGTCGGTGCAGGCACCTCAGGAACAATTTCCTGCGCTGCGCTACTTTCCGGTCCAGGAGGGGTGACTGTCACCTCATCAATTTCTACTTTCCTCCCACTCACTTTTTTCGAGAGAAACTCTTTCTCCAGAAAGGATCCATTCTTGGCAACAAAGACTTTGCCTTCGGATTTGTGGTAGAAGGTGTACCCAATCATTTCCTTTGGGTATCCTATGAAGACGCATTTTTCTGATTTGGGTTCGAGCTTTTCAGGTTGAAGTTTCTTGACATAAGCATCGCAACCCCAAACTTTCAGAAATGACAGCTTCGGTTTCTTGCCAAACCAAAGTTCATACGGTGTCGTCTCAACGGATTTCGACGGAGCCCTATTTAAAGTGAATGCGGCAGTCTCTAAAGCATAACCCCAAAAAGATAGCGGTAAATCGGTGAGGGACATCATAGATCGCACCATGTCCAACAGAGTACGATTTCGACGTTCGGACACACCGTTACGTTGAGGTGTTCTGGGCGGTGTCAATTGTGAAACAATTCCACAGTTCCTAAGGTGCGTGCCAAATTCATGACTTAAATATTCACCCCCATGATCTGATCGTAAGAACTTTATTTTTCTGTCACGTTGATTCTCAACATCATTCTGAAATTCCTTGAACTTTTCAAAGGTCTCAGACTTGTGTTTCATCAAATAGATATACCCATATCTACTCAAGTCATCTGCGAGGGTGAGAACATAACGATAGCCTCCGCGAGCCTCAACACTCATTGGACCGCACACATCGGTATGTATGATTTCCAACAAGTTGGTTGCTCGCTCCATTGTTCCGGAGAACGGAGTCTTGGTCATCTTGCCCAAGAGGCATGGTTCGCACGTGTCAAATGATTCATAATCAAGAGACTCTAGAAGTCCATCTGAATGGAGCTTCTTCATACGTTTGACACCAATATGACCAAGGCGGCAATGCCACAAGTATGTAGGACTATCATTATCAACTTTACATCTTTTGGCATCTACACTATGAATATGTGTATCATCACGTTCGAGATTCATCAAAAATAAACCATTGACCAGCGGGGCATGACCATAAAACATATCTCTCAAATAAATAGAACAACCATTATTCTCCTATTTGAAAGAGTAGCCATCTCGCATAAGACGAGATCCAGATACAATGTTCATGCTCAAAGCTGGTACTAAATAACAATTATTAAGGTTTAAAACTAATCCCGAGGGTAGATGTAGAGGTAGCGTGCCGACGGCGATCACATCGACCTTGGAACCATTCCCGACGCGCATCGTCACCTCATCCTTCGCCAGTCTCCGCTTATTTCGCAGCTCCTGTTTTGAGTTACAAATGTGAGCAACCGCACCGGTATCAAATACCCAGGAGCTACTACGAGCGCTGGTAAGGTACACATCAATAACATGTATATCATATATACCTTTGACGTTGCCGGCCTTCTTGTCTGCTAAGTATTTGGGGCAGTTCCGCTTCCAGTGACCCGTTCCCTTGCAATGAAAACACTCAGTTTCAGGCTTGGGTCCATTCTTTGGCTTCTTCCCGGCAACTGGCTTACCGGGCGCGACAACTCCTTTGCCGTCCTTCTTGAAGTTCTTCTTACCCTTGCCTTTCTTGAACTTGGTGGTTTTATTGACCATCAACACTTGATGTTCTTTCTTGATATCCACCTCCGCTGATTTCAACATTGAATACACCTCAGGAATGGACCTCTCCATCCCCTGCATATTGAAGTTTAACACGAAGCTCTTGAAGCTAGGTGGGAGCGACTGGAGGATTCTGTCAACGACCACTTCATCTGGGAGATTCATTCCCAGCTGAGACAAGCGGTTGTGCAATCCAGAAATCTTGAGGATGTGCTCACTAACAGAACTGTTTTCCTCCATCTTACAGCTGTAGAATGCGTCGGAGACGTCATATCTCTCGACTCGGGCATGAGCTTGGAAAACCATTTTCAGCTCTTGGAACATCTCATATCCTCCGTGGTTCTCAAAACGCTTTTGGAGCCCCGACTCTAAGCTGTAAAGCATGCCGCACTGAACCAGGGAGTAATCATCACAACGCGACTGCCAGGCATTCATAACGTCTTGGGTCGCCGGGAGAACGGGTGCATCACCTAGCGGTGCTTCAAGGACATATGATCTCTTGGCAGCTATGAGGATAATCCTCAGATTACGGACCCAATCCGTATAGTTGCTACCATCGTCTTTCAGCTTGGTTTTCTCTAGGAACGCATTGAAGTTGAGGGAAACTTGAGCGTGGGCCATTTGATCTACAAGAGATATTGTAAAGAATTTAGACTAAGTTCATGATAATTAAGTTCATCTTAATCAAATTTTAATGAACTCCCACTCAAAATGACATCTCTCTAGTCATCTAAGTGATACACGATCCGAATCGACTAGCTCGTGTCCGATCATCACGTGAGACGGACTAGTCATCAACGGTGAACATCTTCATGTTGATCGCATCTTCTATACGACTCGTGTTCGACCTTTTGGTCTTCCGTGTTCCGAGGCCATGTCTGTACATGCTAGGCTCGTCAAGTAAACCCTAAGTGTATTACTTGTGTAAATCTGGCTTACACCCATTGTATGCGAACGTTAGAACCTATCACACCCGATCATCACGTGGTGCTTCGGAACAATGATCCTTAGCAACGGTACACAGTTAGGGGGAACACAATTCTTGAAATTTTAGTGAGAGATCATCTTATTTACTACTGTCGTTCTAAGTAAACAAGATGCATAAACATGATAAACATCACATGCAATCAATTAAAGTGACATGATATGGCCAATATCATCTTGCTCCTTCGATCTCCATCTTCGGGGCACCATGATCATCTTGTCACCGGCTCGACACCATGATCTCTATCATCATGATCTTCATCATCGTGTCTTGAAGAAGTCGTCATGCCAACTATTACTTCTACTACTACGGCTAATGTTTAGCAATAAAGTAAAGTAATTACATGGCGTTTATTCAGTGACACACAGGTCATACAATAATTAAGACAACTCCTATGGCTCCTGCCGGTTGTCAAGTTCATCGACATGCAAGTCGGGATTCCCTATTACAAGAACATGATCAATCTCATACATCACATATATCATTCATCACATCCTCTTTGGCCATACCACGTCACATAGCACATGCTGCAAAAACAAGTTAGACGTCCTCTAATTGTTGTTGCAAGTTTTTTACGTGGCTTCTATAGGTTTTCTAGCAAGAACGTTTCTTACCTACGCCAAAACCACAACGTGATTTCTCAATTTCTATTTACCCTTCATAAGGACCCTGTTCATCGAATCCGATCCGACTAAAGTAGGAGAGACAGACACCCGCCAGCCACCTTATGCATCTAGTGCATGTCTGTCGGTGGAACCAGTCTCACGTAAGCGTACGTGTAAAGTCGGTCCGGGCCGCTTCATCCCACAATACTGCCGAATCAAGATTAGACTAGTAACGGCAAGAAAGTTGAACAAACTCAAACGCCCACAACTGCTTTGTGTTCTACTCGTGCAGGAGGCTACGCAAAAGACCTAGCTCAGATGCCACTGTTGGGGAACGTAGCAGAATTCAAAAAAATTCTACGCTTTCACCAATATCCATCTAAGGAGACATCTAGCAACGAGCATATGAGAGTGCATCTACATACCATTTTGTAGATCGCGAGCGGAAGCTTTCGAAGAAGAGTGGATGAAGTAGTCGTACTCTTCTCGTTCTTCGTCACCGATGATCTAGCGCCGAACGGACGGCACCTCCGTGTTCAACACACGTCCGGTACAGCAATGTCACCTCCTTCTTGATCCAGCAAGGGGGGAGGAGAGGTCATCGGAGATCCAGCAGCACGACGGCGTGGTGATGGATGCAACGGGAATTCCTGCAGGGCTTCGCCGGCGCCCTGCGGAGGGAGTATGAGGTGTGACGGGAGGGGGAGAGGCGCCAGAGACTTGGGTGCGGCTGCCCTCTCCCCCCCCACATATATATAGGGGGCCAGGGGGTGCGCCAAGCCCTGCAGATGGGATCTGTAGGGGGCGGCAGCCAGGAAGGCAATCATGCCCCCCAAGGCAAGGGGGGCGCCCCCTCCCCCTAGGGTTTCAACCCTAGGCGCATGGGGAGGGGGGGCATGTGGTGCGCCAGCCACCAGGGGCTGGCCACTTCCCCCTCGTGGCATAGGGGCCCCACCGGGATGGGTGGCCCCACCCGGTGGACCCCCGGGACCCCTCCGGTGGTTCCGAGACACTCCCGGTGACCCCCGAAGATCACCCGATGGCTGAAACTGGACTTCCTATATATCATTCTTTACCTCCGGACCATTCCGAAACTCCTCGTGACGTCCGGGATCTCATCCGGGACTCCGGACAACTTTCGGGTTTCCACGTGCATGTATCTCTACGACCCTAGCATTACCGAACCTTAAGTGTGTAGACCCTACTGGTTCGAGAGACACGTAGACATGACCGAGACCACTCTCCGGTCAATAACCAACAACGGGATCTGGATACCCATGTTGGTTCCCATGTGTTCCTCGATGATCTTCATCGGATGAACCACTGTGTCAATGATTCACTCAATCCCGTAGTTATTCCCTTTGTCCATCGGTACGGAACTTGCCCGAGATTCGATCGTCGGTATTCCCGATACCTTGTTCAATCTCGTCATGGCAAGTCTCTTTACTCGTTCTGTAATCCATCATCCCGTGACTAACTCCTTAGTCACTTTGAGCTCATTATGATGATGTCTTACCGAGTGGGCCCAGAGGAACCTCTCCATCATACGGAGTGACAATATCCCAGTCTCGGTTCGTACCAACCCAACAGACACTTTCGGTGATACCCGATGCGTACCTTTATAGCCACCCAGTTACGTTGTGACGTTTGGCACACCCAAAGTATTCCTACGGCATCCGGGAGTTGTACAACCTCATGGTCTAAGGAATAAATACTTGACACCGAAAAGCTTATGCATTACGAACTATACGATCTCGTGCTATGCTCAGGATAGGGTCTTGTCCATCACATCATTCTCCTAATGATGTGATCCCGTTATCACTGACATCCCATGTCCATGATCAGGAAACCGTGACCATCTGTTGATCAACGAGCTCGCAACTAGAGGATTGCCAGGGACTCAATTGTGGTCTATATATTCACACATGTATCGCTGTTTCCGTACAATACAATTAAGCATGAATAACAGACAATTATCATGAACAAGGAAATATAATAATAATACTTTTATTATTGCCTCTAGGGCATATTTCCAACACTGCCCAACCAGGAAGCGAAGAATCCAGTGAACCAGGATAGTCACCATTAAGTACCTAGATTTGTCTAATGACATTAGTTTACATTACAAGGAAGTAGAGCATTTTTCCAAGAGAAGGTTCAGACCGGAGGAAAGATTGATCAGAGTAGTTGAGATCCGGATATTAGAATGAAGCATGTAGCTAAATGTGGAAAACACTTTTTACTATGTTGAGTTGAGTTATGGAAAGAACATCGTAATAGTTCGGGAAGCAATAGAAGTTGAGATGTTTGGAATCTCATATGAAATGTTATGAGTTGTTGGATGTTGTGAGTGCCTCTCTTGCTATCCCACCCAGACTAAAACCTAGAGCCCATGGAGAAGCTGACCCCCAAACCTTCTCGGACAAACAACCCCATTTCACCCAAGGAAATGCATACACTGTCCTGAGTACCCCTTCTGTCTTATACCCACAGAAGACAACTCTTTACGAGTCTTTTCTCAAAGGCCCGGAAACGATCATGACCCTGACTACCGATCAGGATTTCCCAAAGATCCTGAAGGACATGATGAAGCATATTCACCTAGAAGGAGATGCAGTTTACAAGGGTTATCCCTTCATGGAGAATGGAGTTGGACTTTGGTACATGTAGGTACACCTCCACCGTGTGAACGGAATTTTCCCAAAAACTATGGGTCAATACTTTTTCATATCCCGAGATAAAGATGAAGCACACAGCCAATAGAATGAATCAAAAGATCGATGGTTCCAAGAATCACATTGCACAATTCCAGTGGGACTGAAGCATCCTCATCAAGGACCAATGGATATAGATGGAAGGAATTCTTGACCCTACCAGACTATGTGGATAGTAGCATTTGTAGTGATGCACCCTTGGAAATTGAGATTTTGAATACTGGTTTAGGATGTAATGAGAGATTTGATATGAGGAGAATATGGATTATGGATGAACCAGTGCATTTTGTTTAGGGCGATACTTTTTTGAGTGAACCCTGGACCAATAGAAAGAAAATTGTTGCTCCAAGGAGTAGAGTTTGCACAAATAAGTTGGAGTTTATTTATGATGCTTACCCCAAGGTCATGAAGGAAATAAGAACAATTGGATTTAATGAGGATGTAATGCTAGAGTTAAGGATATACAATTCGGAAGTGGGCCCATAAGCCGAGGACCTAAGGAGGCTACGAAATCACATGGGAACCACGAGACTTGTCAGAAGTAATATGTTTCTGTTGTGATGAAGTAGAACACTATGCTAGATATTATCCCAATGAGAAGGAGATTTGTGCTAAGTAGTTGAGTTGAAGCATGCAATGGAAATGCAGTAGAACGAAGTAGTTGAGAATCAATACAGTTGGCATCAGGGTATTGATTTTGGATTTTAGGAGTTGTTACTTTATAGGCATGAGTGAAAGCATCATGCATGGAATAAGATTTTGAAGAAACTAGTGTTATTCATTTTAAGGGTGGTAGAAACCAACACCATTACCCGAATACACTAGCTAGTGGTTAGTTACGTCAGACTTGGAATGCACTGTCCAAGGATGAGTGTGAGTAATCACACTCAGTTTTGAACCAAGAGAAGGGATACATTAAAATTGGATGGATTTAAGAATACGAGGAAACTGGATGTTGGAAGAACGAACAGTTGCAACCCGATGACGAGTTCAAGTTTAACCATAGGCCCCAGGACCTGTCAAGAAAGCAAGCACACTCTTGCTGAAGGAAAACCCCTGGTAGAAGTTATGACCCTGTCAACATATGATCGTATAGGTGTTTACGCAAAACCTGAGGGTTGTGAAGAAACGATAGATGGTTGTTTGGCTTGCAGAATCAATGGATTTCTCCGAACTTAGTTTGTTGGCAAGAAAAATCCTGCAATGCTTGTGAGGATGACCGAGTGTTAGAATTCGAGATTCACTAAACCATATCCAAGGTAATGATTTGGGTGCGGAATGGATTGATCACCATACCGACTTACACTTATTATTCGCCTCTGTTATACGGGATGGTAAATCTGAGTGACTTACCTATAGTAGAGAGACGACGATGACAAAACCTTGTTTAAACCTTAGAATGGTATAGAAATTTTTCCCATGTACAAGGCAGTTGTTGCCAACTGTAGGATATACGGTGAGAATGAAGCCCAGACCCGTTTTCTGCAGGGACCCAATAAATTGTTTGATGACCACCATGAGATATCGATAATTGTTTAGTATTGGCACCAGACCTGTCAGCTAAGAAGAACCAGACCCGGAAGAACCTCACCAAGATGAAAGAACACAAGGATTGAGGACAAAGATTTTTCCACTACCAAAAGAGCCCCAGAGAAGGAGTTGCCCTGAAGATCTGAGATCGACACTGTCAACTAAGGATGGAGTACATGAGTTTTGATGGAACCGTAACCATCATTCTAAGTGTGGTAGCACACTAGACCATACCAATCAATGGATTGTTAGGAGACCCCAAACCCCAACCTATTTCTTGCTAGCCTCTTCGAATCTCGAGGACGAGATACATTTTTAAGTATGGTAGGTTTGTAACATCCCAAAATTCTAAATTTTGGAATGTTATATTAAATAGATAGTTTTGATTGCTTGTGTGATGTGCTGTGTGAAATTGAGTGAAATTTGAAATTTTTGAAAGTTAAATGAGAGCGAATGAAATGACTTGCCCAAACTTTCACTTTGCATTTATGTTCTCCATGAATTCAACTTCTTTTCATCACAAAACCCCGGAGTGAAGATAATATGACTTCTTCCATTTATTAAATGAAAAAGGGTTCTGAAAGGATTTTGAATTCCATTCTTGAAATATATTTTCAAATTCAAAAAATTTATGCAACTCAATGATTTTCCCGAGAGAAGATAAAATGATTTCTTCAAATTATAGGAAATATGAGTTGGAAGTTCTTTTGAAGTATTTTTCAAAACTCATATTCAAACATTAAGTTATTTGGATTTTTTTTCAAATTATTTTTATCCAAAAATAAAATATATTGGAAATAGGGTAACATGATTCCCTACAGAAGAAAATTGGAGAGAAATAAATTTGAAATCATTTTGGTATTTTTAAAATGATTTTTATTGGATTTTATTGCAACAGTGACACTATTTGATTTATCTAAATTTGTGAGCATTTTATTTGACTATAGAAAAATGTTCACGTTGTAGAGAATCTTTTTCTGCAATTTTTTATATATTATATGCCTATATAATATTTTTATTTATTTGGTTTTTATTATTTTTGTTTGTCTGGAAAATTGTTATTTAAAAAAATCTTTCTTCTCTCGACCGGGCCGGCCCAGCTAGCCAGGTCGCGGCCCAGTCGTCCGCTCACCGCCCCCGTCTTCCTCCCGAGCGGGAGTCCGCCTGCACCACGACGGCGCCGCCGTTGCCGTGGTTGGCACGGACTTGCCTGCCCCCTGCCCCAGGTCGTCCGTCCCCTCGCCTTTAAAAGGCGAGGTTCAGCCCCCTCGCTCCCTTCTCCCTCTACCCCGCCGCCGTTTCGCCAAACCGCCGCCGCCGGTGAGATCCACCGCCGCCGCGCACTTTCCGCCGCCGCCCCGCGCTGCGTCGCACCACGCCTCACCCTCACCGCCCCTCGCCCTCGCCCCGTGCTGCACCGCAGCCGCCTCGCCCCACTCAAGCCGCCGGCCTCACCACCACTTACCGGAGCCGCGCCGGAGTTCGTCGTCGGCCGGAGCTCCGAGCCCCGAACCGCGACCCACGCCGGACCCGACATGGTTCAATCCGCGTGAACCGGCGGTTTCCATCAGAAAACCGCCTAGGTATAAAACCGCCCAGTTTTCCTTTTATTTCGGTTTTTATATTTTAGATCGGTTTAGTTTTTTTAGGTTTAGTTATTCAATGAACGTTCACTGGTTAGGGTTACAAAGCGAGCGTTCGCTCGATAACCTTTTTCTTTTTCTTTTAGTTTTCGCCCAGGGACCTATCCGTGAATATTTTATTTATAGTTTAGCCCTTGAACTTTAAATGGCCAAAACTTTTTACTCGTTGGTCGAAATCCAACGAAACCACCCACGTTTTCATTACGATCCCCTCTTTCGAGTAAAACAAGTTAATTATGTTTTTGAAAGTTCGAAAATTTGAATTCAACTAGATTTGTTTCAAACTTGTTTTTGTCATAACTTGAGTTTCGTAACTCCGTTTGAGTTGATTCTTTTTGCAAATCGAAGCTCTTGAACTAAACTTAATGATAAGGCCAAATTCACTTAATTTTGGTACTGTTAGAAATTGGTTTCTGTTTCAAGAGTCATTCGTTTGTTTTCAAAGTTTTCCGAAGTGTTTTTCGTTCTTTTGGATCTTCTAAGTGGTTGCTTATGTGTGGTTACTATTGTTTGCTTACGATAGATTGATTGGAGTGTGACGAGTAAATCTATCATGAGTTTTGAGTGCGAATAATCTACATCGTCGGTACAAGGCAAGTTCACACCTTGATCATACTTTCCAATACCCAGTTTTCATTGCATTAGATATATCCTCAAACACTTGCATGAGTAGGACTGGTTACATAATATGATGCTCTGTAGTTCATGAGGTAGGAACCCAATGATTTGAGATCAACCAAGGGGGTATACGCTTTGTTACTTATTGCTTATCCATGCTCGTAGACATGGATTGGAATGAGAGTTTCATGAAAGATGTGAGAGTGATGTTTAAGGGAAACTTTAAGGTGGTAATTTAATACACATCTGGGTGGATTGGTTGTGGCACCCTGGGGTTACTAGTGGTTTTCCAGGGCACCTCGGGTTACCAGTGTTGTACTAGGAAATCTCGGGGGTACCGTGTGATTATCCTATTGGAATGCCACCCAGGCTCAAAGGGATCATATAATATTTTCATGCCTAGAAACTTCCATTTGCAGCCACAAGCCATTATGTGCTCTAGCATAGTTGAGTATGTTGTGTGACCTCTTTCAGTGGTGGACTAGCAGATGTAGCGTATGTAGGTGTACGGGTCCACCCGGGGTAAAGAGTAAATGCTTCTGAAAGACTGTGTCTCGGTCATCCATTTCTCAAACACCATGCGGTGCGAGAAATTAAATGGAGGTGATCGAGTCTTGTCGGGAAAAGTGCACAAACCTCTGCAAAGTGTACAAACTATTCATGAGTAGCCGTGTCCCCGGTTATGGACATCTTTGAGTATCTAGAAGTGAATTATTTGCTGATCTCAACACTCTATTTAATTAATTTGTTGGGTTAATAATGCCTTTGGTTTGGGATTGAGATGGGGGTACCATTCTCAATTGTTCATGATTTAAATTTAACAAAGTAGTTAAATAAATGCATTTATTTGTGGTAGGGAAAAATCAGCTTTATGCAAAAACTACCTTACACCCTCCACCAGCCAAATATGCATGTAGTTGTAGGCATTGTTCAGCATTACTTCTACAGTGTGAATTTGCCAGTACATTCAATGTACTGACCTACATGGCTGCAACGTCTCATGTTGCAGGAATTATTCGACAAGTAAGTGTTATGTTAGGGTTGTGCTATCTACACTCAACTTTGCTGTTGGTGTTGATGGGAATCCACAACCTTGTTGTTACTTCCGCTATATGGATGGAGGTAATAGTATTTACGTTACTTTATACATGTGATTTACCTCTGTTATAAATCCTCGAGTACTATGTGTGTCAGCATACCGATCCAGGGATGACACTTAAGCACAGAGACTGGATCCATTCGGGTCGGGTCGCTACAGTTTGATTTCTTCATAACCCAAAAGCAAGCTAAGTTCATTATGATGTGCAAGGGAAATCAAGTCATCACAATTTTTGGACACGATTCGATCATGAAACAATTTGCATTGGAGAGTTAAATGACCATGTTCATTGCAAAGTTCACAAGTACGGCTAAGACATAATAAATTTTCAGCACAATCATCTAGCCTTTCTTGCAACCATTTAGTTTCTAAATACTTATGTCTCTTGCAAAATCTATCTGTCCTATTTGGTACGTACTTGCAAACTCTATGCACTCCACAAAAATCGACATGCTTATAAGAGATATTTTCATCATGACTAGTGTAATCATCATTAGTACCATGGATATTCAAAGGATTCACACTAACAACATTGCAATCATGTTCATCATTCAAGTTTTTAGTGCTAAGCATTCTATGTAATTCCTCTTCTAGTACTTGAGCACAATTTTTCTTCCCATCATTTTCACGAAATATATTAAAAAGATGAAGCATATGAGGTAACCTTAATTCCATTTTTGTAGTTTTCTTTTATAAACTAAACTAGTGATAAAACAAGAAACTAAAAGATTCTATTGCAAGATCTAAAGATATACCTTCAAGCACTAACCTCCCCGGCAACAGCGTCAAAAAAGAGCTTGATGTCTACTACGCAACCATCTTCTTGTAGACGTTGTTGGGCCTCCAAGCGCAGAGGTTTGTAGGATAGTAGCAAATTTCCTTCAAGTGGATGACCTAAGGTTTATCAATCCGTGGGAGGCGTAGGATGAAGATGGTCTCTCTCAAACAACCCTGCAACTAAATAACAAAGGGTCTCTTGTGTCCCCAACACACCCAATACAATGGTAAATTGTATAGGTGCACTAGTTCGGCGAATAGATGGTGATACAAGTGCAATATGGATGGTAGATATAGGTTTTTGTAATAAGAAAATATAAAAATAGCAAGCTAGCAAGTGGTAAACGTGAGCATAAACGGTGTGGCAATGCGTTGAAACAAGGCCCAGGGTTCATACTTTCACTAGTGCAAGTTCTCTCAACAATAATAACATAACTGGATCATATAACTATCCCTCAACATGCAAAAAAGAGTCACTCCAAAGTAACTAATAGCGGAGAACAAACGAAGAGATTGTGGTAGGGTACGAAACCACCTCAAAGTTATTCTTTCTGATCGATCTATTCAAGAGTTCATAGTAAAATAACATCAAGCTATTCTTTCCGTTCAATCTATCATAGAGTTCGTACTAGAATAACACCTTAAGACACAAATCAACCAAAACCCTAATGTCACCTAGATACTCCATTGTCACCTCAAGTATCCGTCGGCATGATTATACGATATGCATCACACAATCTCAAATTCATCTATTCAACCAACACAAAGTACTTCAAAGAGTGCCCCAAAGTTTCTATCGGAGAGTCAAGACGAAAACGTGTGCCAACCCCTATGCATAGATTCCCTAGGTCACGAAACCCGCAAGTTGATCACCAAAACATACATCAAGTGAACCAATTAAATACCCCATTGTCACCACAGGTATCCCACGCAAGACATACATCGAGTGTTCTCAAATCCTTAAAGACTCAATCCGAGAAGATAACTTCAAAGGGAAAACTCAATCCATTACAAGAGAGTAGAGGGGGAGAAAGATCATAAGATCCAACTATAATAGCAAAGCTCGCGACACATCAAGATCGTGCCATCTGAAGAACATGAGAGAGAGAGAGAGAGATCAAACACATAGCTACTGATAGATACATACCCTTAGCCCCGAGGGTGAACTACTCCGTCCACGTCATGGACAGCGCCGGGATGATGAAGATGGCCACCCGAGAGGGATTCCCCCCTCCGGCAGGGTGCCAGAATGGGTCTAGATTAGTTTTCGGTGGAAACAGAGGCTTTCGGCGGCAGAACTCCCGATCTAGGTTATTTTTCGGAGGTTTCTGTATATATAGGAGGTGTTGGAGTCGGGGGCACGTAAAGGGGGTCTCCGGGCTGTCCACGAGGCAGGGGGCGCGCCCAGGGGGGAGGGCGCGCCCCCTACCCTCGTGGGCAGCCCGTGGACCTTCTGGTCCTCCTCCGGTACTCTCTGGGCTTCTTCTGGTCCAAAAACGTCATCCGTTGAGTTTCAGGTCAATTGGGCTCCGTTTGATATTTCTTCTCTGCGATACCCTAAAACATGAGAAAAATAGAAACTGGCATTGGGCTCTGGGTTAATAGGTTGGTCCCAAAAATCATATAAAAGTGTACACAAAATCCCATAAAACATCCTAGAAGGATAATATAATAGTGTGGAACAATCAAAAATTATAGATACGTGGGAGACGTATCACGCCGCTTCCCGTCGGCAGTTGTTGCTGGCCACCGTTGTCGCCACACCACCGTCAAAAGTCAGGGCTATCGCCCGCTCTGCCGCCGTGGCTTGAAGGTAGGAGGTGGTCGTCGTGGCCGCTACCCCACTATCGGCCACCATGGCCATCACCTGCTCCGCCACCCTGGCCCGAAGGCGGGAGGTGGTGGTCGTGGCCACCAGCCCATCGTCAGCCGCCATGGCCACCAGCCCACCGTCGACTACCGGGGTCATCACCCACTCCGCCACCGCCGCCCGAAGGCGGCAAGCAGAGGTGGATGCCCGCACATGCGTTAGCGACCTTGCGCGCTACATCGAGTTCCTGCGGGAGGAGGAGGAGCGCCTCGTCAAGCACGCAAAGAGCCTTACCACCGCCATGCCTACGACACATGCCGCCTGAGAGGCGAGGAATCAGGAGATCTACGAGGAGAACCACCGCTTCGAGAGTGGTCGCCTGGAGTAGCAGAGGGCATTCTAGGTGAGCGTCGCTGAAGGTGCAGCAGCGGCAGGCACCTTATTGCAGTTGTTCAACTCATCGGTAGGCTCCTCCTCCTCTGTCTCTTACTGAGCGCGCTCGACAGAGGAGAGGCTGCCAGAAGTAGTACAAAGCCCCTCCGTAGTAGTAGTATTTAGGAGCTATTTTGTTCAGTTCATCTGACTATAAATGTGGTGGAACTGTACAACGTACTTAAAATTAGCTAGTATATAAAGTAGAACTAGCCATTTCAGTACGTGGTTGGCAACAATTGGTGAAAAGTTTGGTCGGTTTAGTTGTTGAGTTGAACTGTTTGTATAAAGCATGACTGCTTAATCTATGAATGAAATCTATACTTAATTATCGAATTTTAGTTGCAAAAATTAAATAATGCTAGTGATTTTTAGCTTCATATTTTGACAAATCGCAGTGTTACAAGGTTGACAAATGGAAATGTTACTAGATCAACAAATGTCAATCTTTCCAGTTTGACAAATGGCAACATACCCAATATGAAAAATGCAAATCTTACCAAATTGTTTGTAAGTAGTTGCACACGGGTCATCCAAAAGAACCGTTTTGTGTTGAAGAGATGCACAAACCCTGCTCTCACTTTGCATATGAGTGTTCTATCTAAAACGTTTGCGATCAAGAGCTGCACAAATCCTGCTCGGCACATTTACCCTTGGCTTCCTGGGGAAGCTGTGAGTTTCCATACGGGTGTTATAACTAAAATGTTTGCGATGAGTGTTTTATATTTAAAAATCATTGAGGTTTTTTAAAGAAAATCATTTGATAAGTCTGTACATTAAGAGAGAAAACGCAAGTTCGCTCAAACCATATCTTTCATTCAGTCATACTGCAAAATTATATTCATATGATCGAGATACAGTATTAAACCCAAGAAAAAAACTATTTCCGACGGCGGCGGTGGCGGCGTGCCGCACCGTCGTTGTCGTTGTCGTCCTCCGGGACGCCGTTGTTGAAGTCTTCAAAGCAGCACAGAATATTCTTCACTTGTAAATCAAACATTATGTCGTCGTGTGACCGACGGGCGGGGTGCGGGAGGACGGCAGCTGGCGGCGCTAAGAGGTAGAGGTCGACGCCGGCGTCCCATGCCGCTGAGGGGGGCGCGCACGGGCACGGGAGTGGCGGGTGCAGCCAAACGCACGGGGACCAACGCCGCGGTGGTAGAGGGGCACGCACAGGCACGGGCGCTGGCGCTGGCATGTACACGAGCTCGCGTGGGTCCGCGGAGACCTCGCAGATGCTCGTGGCTTCCAGCTCTACGATAGTGCTCGGCGACCAGCCCGTCAATGCTACGGGGATGGTCGCTGACGCAGGCGCGGGGATGGGAGCTGGGATGGGAGCGGGGGCAGCAACCGCCGCGGCCAGCTCGTTTTGGGCCATGTCCATGAGGCCCCATTCCTCCTTATTTTCTATCTCCTTTGGCTCGGAGTCGACTTCACCAAAATTGAAGACTAGCAGTGGCAGATGATCCTTCTGTGCAATGGCGTTGGTGGAGGTCTGCAGGAGGGAGGGGAATGGGAGGCGAACAGTATGCCACCCGTATTACGCAGCGGCTCGGGCACCATTAATGGAGAGGAAGGCGGGCGGCCATGGAAGTCAAAGGGATCGCTTCCCAGTGAGCCTGCACATTGGAGGACAGCTTGCACGCCTCTCGGTCAGCCTGCGCACTGAACTGTGCTCGCACACCTCCCGTTCAGTCAAGCAGCTGTCCGCACGGCACCTCCTATAGCCATTAAAACCAAGACACATTCGCGTCACGTGAATGGTTAACATAACACACACGATTTGAATTATACAAACATTTCCGATGTTAGAGTGGCAGCTATTTGTTCAAAATGCCTTTGTTGGTTGTTATTCGAGTGCGCCTTCTCTCAAAATGGACATGAAAAAACCACAGCATGTCGGGTGCCATTCCGTGATAGCATGCCAAGTTTCATGAATTTCAGACGAGTTTTGGATTTGCTAGAATTTAAAAACAAAGTATCTCAACATTCTGCCGGCAATCAATAGTGCCCTGGTGTTTGAAATTCATTCCCATTTCTTGCATGGGACCTAAGCATGCACCCCAAGGACAAAGATTTGATTTTTTTTAACCAATTTATATGCAATGGAGCATGTGCATGTAGTTAAAATTTGAATTATGCACGTAAAATGCCTAGAAAACCTAGTTAATGTATAAAAATATCCAAACGAACCCCAAAAAATTCCAAAATTTAACACAACACTCCTGTTGTTCTATGTTGACACTAGAAAATTGTTGAAAGCAATAGGAGGCCGCAGATATCGTCTCGTCCCCAAAGATGGCACATTCCCTACCGAAACCATCAGGCTTGTTGTGAGAAGCTTTGGTCTGTGAGAAGCTTATACCTAAACCTGCCCCAGATGGGACAAAAATTTTACCACGACATGTTGATGCCGCTCCATGATAGCATACCAAGTTTCATGAATTTCAGACAAGTATTGGATTTACTAGAATTTCAAAACCGGGTATCTCAATGTTTGCGGTTGAGTGACGGTGCCAGGGTGTTTGACATTCATTCTCATTTCTTGCATGGGACCTAAGCATGCAACCAAGGACACATATTTGAATTTTCAACCAATTATATTCATTAGAGTATGTGCATGTAGTTCAAATTTGAATTATGCACATAAATGCCTAGAAAACCAGTTGATGTATAAAAATGTCCAAACGAACCCCGGAAAATCCCAAAAATTGACACAACACTCATGTTGTTCTATGTTTACGCCAGAAAATTTTTGAAAGCAATAAGGGCAATGCATATCGTTTCATCCCCATAGGTGGGAAGTTCCCTACCGAAACCATCATGCTTGTTGTGAGAAGCTCTAGTTTGTGAGAAGCATATACCCAAACCTGTCCCAAATGGGACAAAAAAATTACCACGGCATGTTGATGCCGCTACATGATAGCATGCCAAGTTTCATGTATTTCAGACGAGTTTTGGATTTACTAGAATGTAAAAACCAGGTATCCCAATTTTTGCAGTCGAGTGACGGTGGCAGGGTGTTTGATATTCATTCTCATTTCTTGCATGGGCCTAAGCATGCAATCAAGGACATATATTTGAATTTTCAATTAATTTATATGCATTAGAGCATGTGCATGTGGTTCAAATTTGAATTGTGCACATAAATGCATTGAAAACTCAATTAATGCATAAAAATGTCGAAACAAACCCCGAAAAATCCCAAATTTTGACACAGTACTCATGTTGTTCTATGTTGACACGAGAAATTTTTTGAAAGCAATAAGAGGCAATGGATATCGTTTCGTCCCCAAAGGTGGGACGTTCCCTACCGAAACCATCAGGCTTGTTGTGAGAAGCATATCCTCAAACTTGCCCCAAATGGGACAAAAAAATTACCACGGCATGTCGATGCCGCTCCATGATAGCATGCCAAGTTTCATGAATTTTAGACGAGCTTTGGATTAACTAGAATTTAAAACCCAAGTATCTCAATGTTTGCGGCCGAGTGACGGTGGTAGGGTGTTTGACATTCATTCCCATTTCTTGCATGGGACCTAAGCATGCAACGAAGGACACATATTTGAATTTTCAACTAATTTATATGCATTACAGCATGTCGCTGTAATTCAAATTTGAATTATGCACATGAATGCATAGAAAACATAGTTAATGTATAAAAATGTCCAAGCGAATCTCGAAAAATCCCAAAAATTGACACAACCCTCATGTTGTTCTATGTTGACACCAGAAACATTTAGAAAGTAACAAGAGGCAATAGATATCATTTCGTCCCCCAAGGTGGCAGGTACCCTGCCAACCATCAGGCTTGTTGTGAGAGAAGCTCTGGTTTGCGAGAAGCTTATAACCCCACCTGCGTGATGTCTACTACGCAACCTTCTTCTTGTAGACGTTGTTGGGCCTCCAAGTGCAGAGGTTCGTAGGACAGTAGCAAATTTCCCTCAAGTGGATGACCTAAGGTTTATCAATCTGTGGGAGGCGTAGGATGAAGATGGTCTCTCTCAAACAACCCTGCAACCAAATAACAAAGAGTTTATTGTGTCCCCAACACACCCAATACAATGGAAAATTGTATAGGTGCACTAGTTCGGCGAAGAGATGGTGATACAAGTGCAATATGGATGGTAGATATAGGTTTTTGTAATCTGAAAATATAAAAACAGCAAGGTAACTAATGATATAAGTGAGAGAGAACCGTATTGCAATGCTTCAAAACAAGGCCTAGGGTTCATACTTTCACTAGTGCAAGTTCTCTCAACAATAATAACATAATTGGATCATATAACAATCCCTCAACATGCAACAATGAGTCACTCCAAAGTCACTAATAGCGGAGAACAAACAAAGAGATTATTGTAGGGTACGAAACCACCTCAAAGTTATTCTTTCTGATTGATTTATTCAAGAGTCTGTAGTAAAATAACATGAAGCTATTCTTTCCGTTGGATCTATCCTAGAGTTCATACTAGAATAACACCTTAAGACACACATCAACCAAAACCCTAATGTCATCTAGATACTCCATTGTCACCTCAAGCATCCGTGGGCATGATTATACGATATGCATCACACAATCTCAGATTCATCTATTCAACCAACACAAAGAACTTCAAAAAGTTCCCCAAAGTTTCTACCAGAGAGTCAAGACGAAAACGTGTGCCAACCCCTATGCATAAGTTCACAAGGTCACTAAACCCGCAAGTTGATCACCAAAACATACATCAAGTAGATCACATGAATATCCCATTTTCACCACATATAAGCACATGGAAGACATACATCAACTATTCTCAAATCCTTAAAGACTCAATCCGATAAGATAACTTCAAAGGGAAAGCTCAATCCTTTACAAGAAGGTAGAGGGGGAGAAACATCATAAGATCCAACTATAATAGCAAAGCTCGTGATACATCAAGATCGTGCCATATCAAGAACACGAGAGAGAGAGAGAGAGAGATCAAACACATAGCTACTGGTACATACACTCAGCCCCGAGGGTGAACTACTCCCTCCTCGTCATGGAGAGCGCCGGGATGATGAAGATGGCCACCGGTGATGGATCCCCTCGCCGGCAGGGTGCCGGGACGGGGTCTCGATTGGTTTTCGGTGGCAATAGAGGCTTGCGGCGGGGGGACTCCCGATCTAGGTTTCTTTTCGGGGGTTTCTGTATTTATAGGAATTTTTTGCTTCGGGAACAAGTCAGAGGGGTCTCCGAGTCGTCCACGAGGCAGGGGGCGCGCCCAGGGGGTAGGGCTCGCCCTCCACCCTTGTGGATGGCTCGGGACTCTTCTGGCCCAACTCTTTTACTACGAGGGCTTCTTTTGGTCCATAAAAAATCATCAAAAATTGGCCGGTCAATTGGACTCCATTTAGTATACCTTTTCTGTAAAACTCAAAAACAAGGAAAAAACATAAACTGGCACTGGGCTCTAGGTTAATAGGTTAGTCCCAAAAATCATATAAATGCATATAAAACATCCAAGATGGATAATATAATAGCATGGAACAATCAAAAATTATAGATACGTTGGAGACGTATCAAGCATCCCCATGCTTAATTCTTGCTCGTCCTCGAGTAGGTAAATGATAAAAACATAATTTTTGATGTGGAATGCTACCTAACATAATTATCAATGTAATTTTCTTTATTGTGGCATGAATGTTCAGATCCAAAGTATCAAGACAAAAGTTTAAAATTGACATAAAAATAATAATACTTCAAGCATACTAACAAAGTAATCATGCCTTATCAAAATAACATGGCCAAAGAAAGTTCATCCCTACAAAATCATATAGTTTGGCTATGCTCCATCTTCGTCACTCAAAATATTCAAATCATGCACAACCCCAGTTTCAGCCAAGCAATTGTTTCATACTTTAGTATTCTCAAACTTTTTGAAATTTCACGCGATACATGTGCGTGAGCCATGGAGATAGCACTATAGGTGGAATAGAGTGGTGGTTGTCGAGAAGACAAAAAGGAGGAAGATGGTCCCACATCAACTAGGCGTATTAATGAGCTATGGAGATGTCCATCAATAGATATCAATGTGAGTGAGTAGGGATTGCCATGCAATGGATGCACTAGAGCTATAAATATATGAAAGCTCAACAAAAGAAACTAAGTGGGTGTGCATCCAACTTGCTTGCTCACGAAGACCCATTGTTGGAATATACAAGCCAAGTTCTATAACGAAGATTCCCACTTGTATATGAAAGTGACAAAACAAGAGACTCTCTATCATCAAGATCATGGTGCTACTTTGAAGCACAAGTGTGAAAAAAGGATAGTAGCATTGTCCCTTCTCTCTTTTTTTCTCTCTTTTTTGGTTTGGCTTCTTTGGCCTCTCTTTTTTCCTCACACGGGACAATGCTCTAATAATGATGATCATCACACTTCTATTTATTTACAACTCAAGAATTACAACTCGATGCTTAGAACAAAATATGACTCTATATGAATGCCTCCGACGGTTTACCGGGATGTGCAACGAATCAAGAGTTACATGTATGATAAAATTATGAAGGGTGGCTTTGCCACAAATACGATGCCAACTACATGATCATGCAAGGCAATATGACAATGATGAAGCGTGTCATAATAAACGGAACGGTGGAAAGTTGCATGGTAATATATCTCGAAACGGCTATGGAAATGCCATAATAGGTAGGTATGGTGGCTATTTTGAGGAAGGTAAATGGTGGGTCTATGGTACCAGCGAAAGTTGTGCGGTACTAGAGAAGCTAGCAACGGTGGAAGGGTGAGAGTGCGTATAATCTATGGACTCAACATTAGTCATAAAGAACTCACATACATATTGCAGAAATCTATTAGTCATCGAAACAAAGTACTACGCGCATGCTCCTAGGGGAAGGGTTGGTAGGAGTTAACCATCGCGCGATCCTGACCTCCACACAAAGGAAGACAATCAATAAATAAATCATGCTGCAACTTCATCACATAACGATTCACCATACGTGCATGCTACGGGAATCACAAACTTTAACACAAGTATCTCTCAAATTCAAAACCACACCGCTAGCATTACTCTAATATCACCATCTTCATATCTCAAAACAATCATAAAGAATCAAACTTCTCATAGTATTCAATGCACTTTATATGAAAGTTTTTTATTATATCCCTCTTGGATGCCCATCATATTAAGACTAAATTCATAACTAAAGAAAATTACCATGATGTTCTAAAAGACTCTCAAAATAATATAAGTGAAGCACTAAGAGTTCATCAATTTATTCAAAATAAAACCACCATCGTTCTCTAAAAGATATAAGTGAAGCACTAGAGCAAATGACAAACTACTCCAAAAGATATAAGTGAAGATCAATGAGTAGTTGAATAATTATGTAACTATGTGAAGACTCTCTAACATTTAAGAATTTAAGATCTTGGGATATTATTAAAACATCAAGCAAAACAAAATAAAACAAAATGACACTCCAAGGAAAACACATATCATGTCGTGAATAAAAATATAGCTCCAAGCAAGGTTACTGATGAACGAAGACGAAAGAGGGGATGCCTTCCTGGGCATCCCCAAGCTTAGGCTCTTGGTTGTCCTTGAATATTACCTTGGGGTGCCTTGGGCATCCCCAAGCTTAGGTTCTTGCCACTCCTTATTCCATAGTCCATCGAATCTTTACCCAAAACTTGAAAACTTCACAACACAAAACTCAACAGAAAACTCGTATGCTTCGTTAGTATAAGAAAATAAAACCACCACTTAGGTACTGTTGTTAACTCACTCTAAATTCATATTGGTGTAATATCTACTGTATTCCAACTTCTTTATGGTTCATACCCTCCGATACTACTCATAGATTCATCAAAATAAGCAAACAACACATAGAAAACAGAATCTGTCAAAAACAGGACAGTCTGTAATAATCTATAACTCTTGAATAATTCTGTAACTCTAAAAATTCTAAAATAAATTGGTAGACATGAGGAATTTGTCTATTAATCTTTTTCAAAAATAATCAACTTAAAAGAACTCTTCTGTAAAAAATGACAACTAATTTTGTGAGCGCAAATTTTATGTCTTTTACAGCAAAGATCACATTAACTTTCACCCAAGTCTTCCCAAAGGTTCTACTTGGAACTTCATTGAAACAAAAGCTATAAAACATGATTACAACAGTAGCTTAATCATGTGAACACACAAAAATAGTAGGGGTAAATATTGGGTTGTCTCCCAACAAGCGCTTTTCTTTAATGCCTTTTAGCTAGGCATGATGATTTCAATGATGCTCGCAAAAAAGATACGAATTGAAACATAACGGGAGCATCATGAAAAATATGACTAGCAGATTTAATTCTAACCCACTTCCTATGCATAGGGATTTTGTGATCAAACAACTTATGGGAACGATAATTAACTAGCATAGCAAGGCAAAGCAAGCATAACTTCAAGATTTTAAGCACATAGAGAGGAAACTTGATATTATTGCAACTCCTACAAGCATATATTCCTCCATCATAATAATTTTCAGTAGCATCATGAATGAATTCAACAATATAACCATCACATAAAGCATTATTTTCATGATCCCCAAGCATATAAATTTTATTAATCTCCACATAAGCGAATTTCTTCTCATTAATAACAGTGGGAGCAAACTAAACAAAATAACTGTCATGTGAGGCATAATCCAATTGAAAACTAAAATCATGATGACAAGTTTCATGGTTATCATTATTCTTAATAGCATACAAGTCATCACAATAATCATCATAGATAGCAACTTTGTTCTCATAATCAATTGGAACCTCTTCTGAAATAGTGGATTCATCACTAAATAAAGTCATGACCTCTCCAAATCCACTTTCATAAATATTGCAATCATCATAAATAGGAGGCATGCTATCATCATAATAAATTTTCACATCAAAACTTGGGGGACTAAAAATATCATATTCATTAAACATAGCATCCCCAAGCTTGTAGCTTTGCATATCATTAGCATCATGGATATTCAAAGAATTCACACTAACAACATTGAAATCATGCTCATCATTCAAGTATTTAGTGCCAAACATTTTAATTCATTCTTCTTCTAGCACTTGGGCACAATTTTCCATTCCATTATTTTCACGAAAGACATTAAAAAGATGAAGCATATGAGGCACCCTCAATTCCATTTTTTGTAGTTTTCTTTTATATACTAAACTAGTGATAAAACAAGAAACTAAAAGATTCAATTGCAAAATCTAAAGATATACCTTCAAGCACTCACCTACTTGGCAATGGCGCCAGAAAAGAGCTTGATGCCTACTACGCAGCCTTCTTCTTGTAGACATTGTTGGGCCTCCAAGTGCAGAGGTTTGTAGGATAGTAACAAATTTCCCTCAAGTGGATGACCTAAGGTTTATCGATCCGTGGGAGGCGTAGGATGTAAGATGGTCTCTCTCAAACAACAATGCAACCAAATAACAAAGAGTCTTTTGTGTGCCCAACACACCCAATACAATGGCAAATTGTATACGTGCGCTAGTTTGGCGAAGAGATGGTGATACAAGTGCAATATGGATGGTAGATCTAGGTTTTTGTAATCTGAAAATATAAAAACAGCAAGGTAACTAATGATAAAAGTGAGCGAAAACGGTATTGCAATTCTTCAAAACAAGGCCTAGGGTTCATACTTTCACTAGTGCAAGTTCTCTCAACAATAATAACATAACTGGATCATATAACAATCCCTCAACATGCAACAATGAGTCACTCCAAAGTCACTAATAGCGGAGAACAAACGAAGAGAATATTGTAGGGCACCAAACCACCTCAAAGTTATTCTTTCTGATCGATCTATTCATGAGTCCGTAGTAAAATAACACGAAGCTATTCTTTCCGTTCGATCTATCCTAGAGTTCATACTAGAATAAGACCTTAAGACACACATCAACAAAAACCCTAATGTCACCTAGATACTCCATTGTCACCTCAAGTATCCGTGGGCATGATTATACGATATGCATCACACAATCTCGGATTCATCTATTCAACCGACACAAAGAACTTCAAAGAGTTCCCCAAAGTTTCTACCGGAGAGTCAATACAAAAACGTGTGCCAACCCCTATGAATAAGTTCACAAGGTCACTGAACAGGCAAGTTGATCACCAAAACATACATCAAGTAGATCACATGAATATCCCATTTTCACCACCGATAAGCACATGCAAGACATACATCAACTGTTCTCAAATCCTTAAAGACTCAATCTGATAAGATAACTTCAAAGGGAAAACTCAATCCATTACAAGAAGGTAGAGGGGGAGAAACATCATAAGATCCAACTATAATAGCAAAGCTCGTGATACATCAAGATCGTGACATATCAAGAACACGAGAGAGAGAGAGAGAGAGAGATCAAACACATAGCTACTGGTACATACCCTCAGCCCCGAGGGTGAACTACTCCCTCCTCGTCATGGAAAGCATTGGGATGATGAAGATGGCCACCGGTGATGGATCCCCTATCCGGCAGGGTGCCGAAATAGGGTGCAGATTGGTTTTTGGTGGCAACAGAGGCTTGCGGTGGCGGAACTCCCGATCTAGGTTTCTTTTCGGGGGTTTCTATATTTGTAGGAATTTTTGGCTTCGGGGACAAGTTAGGGGGGTCTCTGAGTCGTCAACGGGGCTGGAGGGCACACCCAGGGGGGTAGGGCTCACCCTCCACCCTCATGGATGGCTCGGGACTCTTCTGGCCCAACTCTTTTACTCCGGGGGCTTCTTTTGGTCCATAAAAAATCATCAAAAATTGGCACGTCAATTGGACTCCATTTAGTATTCCTTTTCTGCAAAACTCAAAAACAAGGAAAAAAATAAAAACTGGCACTGGGCTCTAGGTTAATAAGTTAGTCCCAGAAATCATATAAAATAGCATATAAATGCATATAAAGCATCCAAATGGATAATGTAATAGCTTGGAACAATAAAAAATTATAGATACGTTGGAGATGTATCACTCCCCAAATGGGTCAATATTTTTACCACGCCAAGTCATTGCCGTTCCATCATATCAGGTCAAGTTTCATGAATTCCAGACGAGTTTTCGATTTACTAGAATTTTAAAACCATGTATCTCAATGTTAGCGATCGAGCGACAGTGTCAAGGTGTTTGACATTTGTTCTCATTTCTGGCATGTGACCTAATCTTCCAACCAAGGACAAACATTTGATTTTGCAACCTGTTTTTATGGACTGGAGCATGTGCATGTAGTTCAATTTTGAATTATGCACATAAATGCCTAGAAAACTCAATTGATGTATAAAAATGTCCAAACGATCCTCGAAAAAATCCAAAAATTAACACGACACTCTTGTTGTTCTATGTTGACACCAGGAAAAAAATTGAAAGGAAGAAGAGGCCACGAATATCGTTTTGTCCACAAAGGTGACACGTTTCCCTAACGGAACCATGAGGCTTCTTGTGAGAAGCTCTGGTTTGTGAGAAGCTGATACCATAACCTGCCAGAAATGGGACAATATTTTTTACCCCAGCATGTTGATGCCATTCCATGATAGCATGCCAAGGTTCATGTATTTCAGACGGGTTTTGGATTTACTAGAATTACAAAAGCAAGTACCTCAACATTTGCCGGAGAGCCACGGTGTCGTGTTGCTCGAAATTCATCCCCATTTCTTGCATGGGACAAAAGCATTAACCCATGGACACATATATGATTTTACAACCCATGTTGGTGCACCAGAGCATGTGCATGTGCTTTTATTTTGTATTGTGCACCTAAAACGGCTAGAAAACCAATTTAATGTATAATATTTCCAAACGAACCCTAAATAATTCCAATTTTATACGACACACATATAGTTGCATGTTCACTGCAGATAAAATGTCTAGCAATTCAAACACCGTCCATTGCCGTTATGTGACCCCATTATGTAATTCAAATCAAGATGAAAAATCAAGTAGATCCTGAAGGAAATATGCCCTAGAGGCAATAATAAAGTTATTATTTATATTTCCTTATATCATTATAAATGTCTTTTATTCATGCTAGAATTGTATTAACCAGAAACTTCATACATGTGTGGATACATAGACAAAACACAGTGTCCCTTGTAAGCCTCTACTAGACTAGCTCGTTAATCAAAGATGGTTGAGTTTCCTAACCATAGACATGTGTTGTCATTTTATTAACGGGATCACATCATTAGGAGAATGATGTGATGGACATGACCCATCCGTTAGCTTAGTGTATTGATCGTTCAGTTTTATCGCTACTTCTTTCTTCATGTCAAATACATATTCCTCTGACTATGAGAATATGCAACTCCTGGATATCGAAGGAATGCTTTGTGTGCTATCAAACGTCACAACGTAACTGGGTGATTATACAGATGCTCTACAGGTATCTCCGAAGGTGTTTGTTGAGTTGGCATTGATCGAGAATTGGATTTATCACTCCGAGTATCAGAGAGGTATCTCTGGGCCCTCTCGGTAATGCACATCATAAAAAGCCTTGCAAGCAATGTGACTAATGAGTTAGTTGTGAGATTATGCATAACAGAATGATTAAAGAGACTTGCCGATAACCAGATTGAACTAGGTATGAAGATACCGACGATTGAATCTTGGGCAAGTAACATACCGATGACAAAGGGAATAATGTATGTTGTCATTACGGTTTGACCGATAAAGATCTCCGTAGAATATGTAGGAACCAATATGAACATCCAGGTTCCGCTATTGGTTATTGACCAGAGAAGTGTCTCGGTCATGTCTACATCGTTCTCGAACCCATAGGGTCCGCACGCTTAACGTTCGATGACGATTTGTATTAAGAGTTATGAGTTTTTGGTGATCGAAGATTGTTCGAAGTCCCGGATGAGATCACGGACATGACGAGGAGTCTCTAAATGGTCGAGAGGTAAATATTGATATATTGGATGATAGTATTCGGACACCGCAAACTTTTCGGGACGTTTCGGATATTTATCAGAGTACCGAGGGGCTATCGGAACCCCCCGGGGAAGTATTGGGCCTACATGGGCCTCAGGGGGGAGAGAGGGGATCCAACAAGGGGTGGTACGCACCCCCCATGGGCTATCCGAATTGGACAAGGGAAAGGGGGCGCGGCTCCCCTTTCCTTCTCCCTCTCCCTCTCCCTTCCTTCCTTCTCCACAAAAAGGAAAAAACGAGGAATCCTAGTCCTACTAGGATTGGAGACCTAGTAGGACTCCTCCCCACTTGGCGCGCCCCTAGGGCTGGCCGGCTCCCCTCTCCTCCTTTATATACAGGGGCAGGAGGCACCATAGAACACACAAGTTATTTTCTTAGCCGCGTGCGGTGCCCCCCTCCACGGTTTACACCTCAGGTCATATTATCGTAGTGCTTAGGCGAAGCCCTGCGCGATCTACTTCACCGTCACCGTCAACACGTTGTTGTGCTGCCGGAACTCTCCCTCTACCCTCTACTGGATCAAGAGCTCGAGGGACATCATCAAGTTGAACGTGTGCTAAACTCGAAGGTGTCGTACATTCGGTGCTTGATCGCTTGAATCGCGAAGACATTCGACTACATCAACCGTGTTATTCTAACGCTTCCGCTTTCGGTCTATGAGGGTACGTAGACACACTCTTCCCATCTCGTTGCTATGCATCTCCTAGATAGATCTTGCGTGATCGTAGGAAAAATCTTGAAATTGCATGCTACGTTCCCAACAGTGGCATCATGAGCCAGGTCTATGCGTAGACGATATGCACGAGTAGAACACAAAGGAGTTGTGGGCGATGATGTTCATAATGTTTACCACCAACGTCTTATTTTGATTCAGCGTTATTGTAAGATCAAGCGGCCTGTACCAACATTACATGACCACGTTCATGAGACCGATTCCACCGTTACGTGCAACTTGTTGGCATAAAGGTGGCGGGCGGGTGTCTGTCTCTCTTGCTTTAGTTGAATCAAATTTGACTACGACCGGTCCTTGTTGAAGGTTAAAACAACAAACTTGATAAATCACCGTTGTGGTTTTTGTGCTCTAGGTAAGAACGGTTCTTGCTAGAAGGCCGTAGCAGCCACGTAAAACATGCAACAACAAAGTAGAGGATGTCTTGTCGGCGTCCTGGGAACCAGGGTACCCAGACTTGCCTGTCTGCGGGTCGCAGCGCGCTCCTGCCACGGCCTGGTATGGCCCAGCTGATCGACCAGCTGCCCAAGACCCTCGTGAGGGGGCTAGGCCTCGCGAGGAGAACAACGTCAAGATTCCCTCAGGAGCGGCCTCGGCAAGGTGCTCCGGAGGGGTGGAGAATCCAAGGCCAAGCCTGCCTCAGGAGGAGGCAGTGACGTAAGCAATGACGCACCGTGCCAGTGGGTGCGAGCGCCCGCCAGCGGCGCAGTTGCCGTTTCGGTGCAAAGGAGGCAGCACAGGCGCAGGTTCCCGAGGAGCGGGATAAAGGTTTCCCCATTGGTGCCACAAGACCGGAGACCGCAAGGACGACAGGGAGGATGTGACCACCGAGCCCACCACCGCGTCACCGCTTGATCCTTTTGCAGGCGAAGACTGCTTTTGTCAGGGTAGAAACGTCCTTGTGTTACCGCTCGAAATGGCCGTTGTGGGATCCCTTCCCGCCTAAACATTTCGGGGGAAGAGGACCCTCGCCGCCTATATAAGTAGCTAGGATCCCCACTATGGAGGGGAGGAGAGAGCAAATCCATAAACTCTGCCACCACGCAAAGGAGCAAGAACTCTTGCCTCCCGACCCTCCTGAGCTCACCTCCTGAGCTCAAGAACCACTGTACTAGTTCATATTCTAGCCCTCCTGAAGCCAATCCACCAAAGCAGGAAGTAGGGTTTTACACCACAAGGTGGCCTGGACCTGGGTAAACTCTTGCGTGCTTCACTTGTTGTTTGCTTGAATCTCTTCACTGGACGAGGGCGAGACGCTAGGTAGACGTCAGTGGGAGAGATCTTCGCTCACACCCCTGTGTTCGAACTTCTTGGGTTTGTAGAGCCCGTAATCCGACATTTGGCGCGCCAGGTAGGGGGCATGTCAAGATCTCGCCTCTCCTACGGTCTCGTCCCGCTCTCGTCCGTCGACCCCGCGTCGCCCAGCTTCAACAGATCGCGACCCCGATGGCAGAGGCGCATCAGACGCGTGCGAAAGCCCGTGGCGCTCGCGCCGCTCAAGCGTCGCCCTTCGGCCACTGGACTCGCCGTCACCCGGCCTTGATCGGGGCCGACGGCATGATGAGCATCACCGACCCGCCGTCCGGGGACCGGCAGCACCCACCGCCCACACAACGCCAAAGCCGAGCAGCGGCGCGGGCCGCCAAGCACGCAGCAGCGAGCTCACGGGACCGGCGCGAAATGGCAAACATGAGGGCCGCGCTGCTAGTGGCGAGGGAGCTGCTAAGGTGCCGGTTGCTCGATAGCGGCCATGACGCGCTACTCCTCAGGGTGGCCGAGCTCCTCGATGCCGCCACGTCGGAGCCGAGCCATTCTGCTTCCACACGACGACGCCAGGAACCGGGTGCCGCGGCGGCCGCGCCCGGTCGCCCGTATGGTCAAGACCTGCGACGACCCACGAGGGCGACATGGGGTATGATCCGCTGAACCCTGCGTATGACGCCACCCCTCTGCCTCGAAGCCATTTGTACTCAGGTACCGCTCCTGTCGAGGAGCATCAGGAAACAACCGTATGACTACGCTCGACGCCGGATGCGATCAGGCGCCGGCACGAGGGGGGTCAGGAGTGGAAGGCCGAGGGACAGACCCCCCCCCCCCCGCTCTTAGCCCTTGACCCTCCGCCGTCGTCACCGACGGCCATGGAGCGTGAATGAAGCACCATGGGCGCCCGCAAGGGCCGGCACACGCGTCACTGGCCGTAGGCCTCAGGCTGGCAGCATTTCTGGCCCGGAGCCTCGGCAGGCCAAGGAGACACTCCAGGTACAGCGTCAAGACAGAAAGGGAATGGAAGGCCCGGGTCAGGCCCTCGTCCCCCCACGCGTGACTCGTCGCGCATGAGCCCGCCCTGGATTTCACCAGGGGCTCGCCGGCGGCGGGTATGATGCGTGTGGGGAGGGGCCTTCTCCCCCTCTGTTCAGCCTCAAGACGTCGCGCCTCCCGGCGCACCATCCCCCGCGCTGCGGAGGGTGCGTCTGGAGGCGGTACGGCAGCCCGTCCTACGCACACCAGGAGGGCCCAAGACCACGGCTCTGCCCCCTGCTCACGAAATCCCATACCCGCTGGGCCCGACCCTGATCAGGAAGGGCTCACGGCCATTAGGAGCGTGGGTAGGGCGGGGTCCCCCTCGCACCTCAAGACGCCGCGTCTCCAGACGACGTTAGCCCCCAGGGGCGAAGCGCGCTTGGAGATCGCGTAAGTGGTGTACCTGGTGCTCGGCAGGGGGGCCTATGGCCAAGGTCCCATCCCCCCATCATGAGCAGTGTCCCACCTCATGAATGCCGCCTTCTCGTGAGTTCATGGCGGGAGCAGACTACCACGGGGCGGGGCCCTCGAAGCGAAGTGGCGGGCACGTTAGAAGATCTCCGCTCGTGACACTCTCACATAATAATGAGTGGGGCTGTACACGCCCCGTAGTCCCTGGAGCGTCGCCCTAGGGCCTCGGGGGCTCTCTCCCACGTCCTAGTGGATGCACCATGCTCCGCACTGGCCGTCGACACTGCCCTCCAATGGCTATGCCCACACCCACCAGTGGTAGCCCTACGCTCCATGCTGGGGAGAAGACCGAAGACCTGCTCAGGGGCCAGACATGGGCCCTCCATTTTGCCATTCGCCTTTGTCTCCTATGTATCTGCTTTTTCAAGCCGATCCCGCGGGTGTGTGACTCGTTTCTTGAATAAAGGGGGAGAGTTTTTGTCCGTGTTTTGCGATTTTCGTTGAGTTTTCCTTCGCCCAGTCCATTTTTCGCCTTGCTCGGCTGAGCCGGGCTACGTCTGTGACCCAGCAAGGGCCTTCTTTCCAGGCTACATCCGTGACCCCGCCCTATCACTCCTCGTGACCAGGGGCCAAGGCGCTGGCACACTTTATGTCTGGTCCACGGCCGGACCGCCAATCACTCTTGCGCTCACTACAGGTACTCGTGAGGCGCGCCCAGACGAGGTCAGCAGACGCTCCCCTCGGAAACGCAACAAGGGCCTGAGGTCTTAGCCTCAGGGACAAACGTCACAAGGGAGTGCCTAAAACCTATCCTTACAGTGCTCAAACTCATGTTTACATCATCAAAAGTTTAAGTCTTGTGACACTCATCTTACCCAGCTCTGGAGCCACAACCAAAAACAAACTTACGGTAGGAGCTGGACTAAGCATCAACATCTTCGTCAGATCCGTCGACGTCGCCACCCTCAAGCACCGGCGTGTCATCGATGGCTGGAACGAGCGCCATCACCAACACGTCCACGTGGTCGCTCACCCATCCCTCCAAGGGGCCAGCGGCCGCCTCAGGCGCAGGCTTCAGCAAGGCCCCGAAGTCAGTATGAGGGTCAAGACGGAGCAAGTTGCCAAAGATGCGGGAGACCGCACTCCTGAGGACATCGCGGCCCTGCTCCTCGACAAGCTTCCGATCCTTCATGACCCTGCCTTCAAGACGCTATAGCACTCTAGTAAAGAACCCGAGATACCCGGCGTCATCATCAACCAGAGGGTCGTCGACCCTCGAGTCAAGAAGCTCACTTAGGGCTCGGTCGGCCCAGTGCCGCAGGGCCTCGAACATCTTCGAGCGGGTGTGCTGCATCCCACGGGCTCGCGTGGCCTCCGCGGAATTCCGGGCCGCGAGGGTGGAAATGTCTTCCACTTGCTTATGAAAGCAGGATAGTTCTGCCCTGGCAGTGGCGCGAGCCTTCTCTGACGCCCGCTCGTGCCGCTCCGCCGCGGCACAGGCCTCCTTCGACACCTGCTCACGACGCTCGGCTGCGGCGCGAGCCTTCTCCGACACCTGCAGACAGCGCTTGACATTCGCCAGTTTGCTCTTAAGAGCCGTGACCTCCTTCTGGAGCTCCTTGCTCTTATCAGCAAAGCGAGTCTCGTGAAGCACCAGCTTCTCGCGGTAATCCTTCCGAAGACGTTCTGCCTCCTTGGTAGCCTTCCTCGCGACGACCTCGCGATCATCAAGATTGCCCTCGGATTCGGCTATCTGGCGCTCCATCGTCTCCAGGCGTTCGCACTCCATGTTTAGCTCCATCGCCTCAAGTGCCAGCGCCTCCTCTCGCACCGAGAGGCCCGCCGGGCTATCATCATTGATCGCAGGTGCGGCAAGGGCAGCCCTTCGTGCACGAACCTGACGCCCGAGCCTGGCGTTCAAGGCTTCGAGCTCGCGCTCACGCTCCTCGGCTGCTGTGTGGCGGCGGTCGGCGTCTCGGGCCTCCTCCAGGGCGCGGTCGCAAGCCTCCTGAGCCGCGGCGGCGGACGCTTCCGCCTTCTTTAGGGCGGTTTCATGTTGCAACTGGCTCAGGTTAACGGCGGTCCTCAGCCGGCGCCAGGTCTTCGCCAGAAGCAGACCCTCGGCCTCAACACGCCTATCCACTTCAGCAACCTTGACCTCGAGACGCTTCAGGGCGTCTGACGCCTCCCGCACAAGATCATGACGGACCGTGCTCCTGCACAGCGCAAGTTCTAGGAGGCGATCGGGATCATCCTCGACATCCGCGCTGCCCAAAGGGGGCTCCCCTTCTCCCTTCCCTTCAGCTTGCGCCTCAGGGTTAACCCTAGGGGGGCGCGCTGCCTCCGGCGCGAGGGGCAGGCGTGGTCCTAATGGGCGGTTGGCCATCCGGGTTTCCTCAAGAGCTTGCTGATCCACGGTGAAGACAAGCCCCGGGGCACGGGGCGTGCCCCCGACGCACCAAGAGATGCTTTGCCCCACTCGGGGGCTAGGAGCACGGCCCTCGAAATAAGGTCCGGGCGCGGCTTTGAGAACCCGCGCGAGGCCTCCCAAAGACCCTGCATGGTCCGGAGGAGGGATGCGGGCAGAGGCTCCTGCGAGCCTCGCCGAGCGGCTCGAGAGTAAGCCGGAGGAGACCCTGTGGAGCAAGGGGTTAGAAGAACCATATTGAGAAAGACAGGAAGAGCTGAGAGACACACACCTGCTCGGTACAGTCAGCTTCATCCTCTTCAGAGCCCTCAGGGTAGGGTCGTAGCTGCTCCTCAACCTCTGCCTCTTGCCTAGCGCCGCGAAGGACAACAGGAGGCCGCTTGAGGCAGATACGCCTAGGCCAGAGGCAGGGCCGCGACGGACGCCCGCGGCCGGTGCCCCGTTGCCCGATGCAACCCCAGACTCGCCTCGACCGGAGACTATTGTGCCTCCCCTTCAGCCACTTCAGGAGCCAGCGGTGCCTCGATACCTTCCGCCACCTCCGTCGACACTGACGCCCGTGCTTCGTCCGCTTGCTCCAAGGGCGGACTGGACCCCAGACTAGGGGCTCCACTTGATGTGTCCGCCCCGGAAGGGAAGGACGAGCTCGCGAGCCCCGACACCACCACCAAGGGATCATCATGAGGATCAGAGGCGCCCCCTGGCAATAGTCCCCACGCGTCGAAGCAGGTCATCTCTTCAGCGAAAGCTCTTTCGTCCACAGGGGCCAAGTACAAGGGAGTCGCGGAGCCAGGGCGTGCTTCGGGCACCCCGCCAACAAGCAGCCACAGTAGCCCCTAGAGCATCTCAGGAGGGAGCTGCTTCCGCTGAAGACGCGCGCGATCGTCAAGACCTGAGAGGGCCCACATTGGGCGAGAATGACGCTGAAGTGGGGCGACACGGAGGACAAGGAAGTCCCTCACCACCATCGCAGGGTCAATCCGTTTCTCCTCAGGTTGGCCAGCCGACGCATAACTGGCTCCGCCCGTGGATCTGAGGGGGCCTCGTGCCCCCAGCCCGAGTTCGTCACCACCGGCGCATCGGGAAGGTGGAATTGGGGGTTGTACGCAACAGCATCAACGTACACCCACTGCCGGCGAAATCATGTTGTGGTTGGATGAAGCGAGAAGTCGGTTCCGGAGGCAGCAGTCACTTCCATCACGTGCAACGACACGCACCCCAAGCGTTGCCCCCTGTCGACCAAGGAGAGGGCAAAGAAGTGGCAAAGCAGGGCCACAGACGAGGAAACGCCAATGAAAGCTTCACACAGAAATGCGAAGCCGGAAAGGAGGATGATGGACCCAGGGTCCAGGTGCAGCGCCCGAATCTGGTAATGTGTGAGCACTGCATAGAAGAAGGCGGACAAAGGGGGAAGGAGACCCCCGAAGATGGCATGGAGATGAAGCTAGATGTCGTTGGCACCGAGCTCCGCCGTCAGCCGGGAGGCGAGCCAGACCCGGGTCGGCCCCCACTCGTTAGATGCGTCAGCCAAGGCACGACGCACCTTGTCCAGACCCTCCTGGTTCACCATGAGGGAGCGGCCCAGCGCCGGCTCGAGCACCAGAGGCGGCGCGGCAAGCTCGCCTCCCCCCCTCCTCTTTGCCCTGCGCGGCATGGTAGCAAGGAAGGAAGGGGCAGAGAAGGCAAGTAAAGGGAGAAAGCGATTGAAGGGCAGAAGGCAGGGGCGGCAGCCAGAAGACCTATCGGTTGTGCGATTGGCAAAACGCACGACTACCAAGACTGTGTGGGAAGCGGGGTCGCCCACATCCCATCCAACCGTCGCACGCCAGCCTGGCCCGCAGCCTTTGGGGCCCACGGCGCTTCATCCTCGACCAAGGGTTTGCCTCGAAGCCAACTCCACGCATGCCTTGGGCCCGGGGCTACTGTCGGCGTCCTGGGAACCAGGGTACCCAGACTTGCCTGTTTGCGGGCCGCAGCGCGCTCCTGCCACGGCCTGGTATGGCTCAGCTGATCGAGCAGCTGCCCAAGACCCTCGCGAGGGGACTAGGCCTCGTGAGGAGAACAACATCATGACCCCCTCAGGAGCGGCCTCGGCAAGGTTCTCCGGAGGGGCGGAGAATCCAAAGCCAAGCCTGCCTCAGGAGGAGGCAGTGACGTAAGCAGTGATGCACCGCGCCAGCGGGTGCCAGCGCCCGCCAGCGGCGCAGTTGCCGTTTCGGCGCAAAGGAGGCAGCACAGGCGCAGGTTCCCGAGGAGCGGGATAAAGGTTTCCCCATTGGTGCAACAAGACCGGAGACCGCAAGGACGACAGGGAGGATGTCACCACCGAGCCCACCACCGCGTCACCGCCTGATCCTTTTGCAGGCGAAGACAGCTTTTGTCAGGTTAGGAACGTCCTTGTGTTCCCGCTCGAAATGGCCGTTGTGGGAACCCTTACCGCCTAAACATTTTGGGGGAAGAGGACCCTGGCCGCCTATATAAGTAGCTAGGATCCCCACTATGAAGGGGAGGAGAGAGCAGATCCATAAACTCTACCACCACGCAAAGGAGCAAGAACTCTTGCCTCCCGACCCTCGTGAGCTCACCTCCTGAGCTCAGGAACCACTGTACTAGTTCATATTCTAGCCCTCCTGAGGCCAATCCACCAAAGTAGGAAGTAGGGTTTTACACCACAAGGTGGCCTGAACCTGGGTAAACTCTTGCGTGCTTCACTTGTTGTTTGCTTGAATCTCTTCACTGGACGAGGGCGAGACGCTAGGTAGACGTGAGTGGGAGAGATCTACGCTCATGCCCTGTGTTCAAACTTCTTGGATTTGCGGAGCCCGTAATCCAACACGTCTAACTTGTTTTTGCAGGGCATGTTGTGATGTGATATGGTTAAGATGTGATGTGTTATATGTTATTGTATGAGATGATCATGTTTTGTAAATTATCGGCAACCATACAGGAGCCTTATGGTTGTCTCTTTATTGTATGAATTGCGAATGCCATGTAATTGCTTTACTTTATCACTATGAGTTAGCGATAGTAGTAGAAGCAATAGTTGGTGAGACGACCACGACACTACGATAAAGATCATGGTGTCTAGCGGGTGACAATGGAGATCATGAAGATGATTTGGAGATTGAGATCAAAAGCACAAGATGATGATGACCATATCATGTCACATATTTTGATTGCGTGTGATGACTATCTTTTTATGCATCTTATTTTGCTTCGAACGATGGTAGCATTATAAGATGATCCCTTACAAAAAAATCAATATACAAGTGTTCTCCCTAAGTATGCACCGTTGCGACAGTTTGTCGTGCCGAGACACCACGTGATGATCGGGTGTGATAAGCTCTATGTTCACATACAACGAGTGTAAGATAGTTTTGCACGTGCAGAATACTCGGGTTAAACTTGACGAGCCTAGCATACAGACATGGCCTCGGAACACTGGAGACCGAAAGGTCGAGTGTGAATCATATATTAGATATGATCAACATAAGATGTTCACCATTGAAAACTACTCCATCTCACGTGATGATCAGACATTGTTTAGTTGATTTGGATCACGTAATCATTTAGATGACTTGAGTGATGTCTATCTAAGTGGGAGTTCTTTAGTAATATGATTAATTGAACTTAATTTATCATGAACGTAGTCCTGATAGTTTTTGTATATCTATGTTGTAGATCAATAGCCCGTGCTACCGTTCCATTGAATTTTAATGCGTTCCTAGAGAAAGCTAAGTTGAAAGATGATGGTAGCAACTACATGGACTGGGTCCGTAACTTGAGGATTATCCTCATTGCTGCAGAGAAGAATTATGTCCTTGTAGCACCGCTAGGTGACAAGCCCCCTCCCGCTAACGTGGACACTTTGGACGTCTGGCAGACGCGGTCTGATGACTACTCTATAGTTCAGTGTGCCATGCTTTACAGCTTAGAATCGCGACTTCAAAGATGTTTTGAACGTCATGGAGCATATGAGATGTTCCAAGAGTTGAAGTTAATATTTCAAGCAAATGCCCGAGTTGAGAGATATGAAGTCTCCAACAAGTTCTATAGCTGCAATATGGAGGAGAATAATTCTGTCAGTGAACACATACTCAGAATGTCTGGGTACCATAACCACATGACTTAGCTGGGAGTTAATATTCTAGATGATAGTGTTATTGACAGAGTTCTTTAATCACCGCCACCAAGCTACAAAGGCTTTCTGATGAACAATAATATGTAAGGGATGGAGAAGACAATTCTCGAGCTCTTCGCAATGCTCAAAGCTGCAGAATTTGGTTACATTGGCCATACGTGCATGCTTCGGGAATCACAAACCTTAACACAATTATTTATTTATCCTCACAAACTACCTCTAGCATGACTCTAATATTACCATCTTAACATCTCAAAACAATTACAAGGAGTCAAACTTCACATGATATTCAATGCTCTCTATATGAAGGTTTTTATTATATCTCATTTGGATGTCTATCATATTAGGACTGGTTTCATAACCCAAGCAAATTACCATGTTGTTCTTAAGTACTCTCAAAATAATATAAGTGAAGCAGGAGAGTTCAACAATTTCTACAAAATAAAACCACCACTGTGCTCTAAAAAGATATAAGTGAAGCACTAGAGCAAAATTGCCTACCTCAAATGATATAAGTGTAGCACATAGAGTATTCTAATAAATCACAATTGAAGCGTGTCCCTCTCAAAAGGTGTGTACATCAAGGATGATTGTGATAAACTAAAAAACAAAGACTCATATCATACACGACACTCCAAGCAAAACACATATCATGTAGTGAATAAAAATATAGCCTCAAGTAAAGTTACCGATGGATGAAGACGAAAGAGGGGATGCCTACCCGGGGCATCCCCAAGCTTAGGCTCTTGGACGTCCGTGAATTTTACCTTGGTGTGCCTTGGGCATCCCCAAGATTAGGGTTTTGCCACTCTTTATTCCATAGTCCATCAAATCCTTACCCAAAACTTGAAAACTTCACAACACAAAACTCAACAAAAAATCATGTGAGCTCCGTTAGTAAAACAAAGCAAATAACCACCCAATGTATTGTTGTGATATTATTATAATTTCATATTGGTGTAATATCTACTGTATTTCAACTTATCCATGGTTCATACCCCCCTATACTAACCATAGATGCATCAAAATAAGCAAACAACACATAAAAAACAGAATCTATCAAAAACAGAACAGTCTGTAGCAATCTGTAAACTTCGCATACTTCTGTAACTCTAATAATCTGGAAAAATTGGATGACATGGGAAATTTGTATATCCATTTTGTGTAAAAAAATCGGAAGGTTTAGACGTTCCAGTGATCTATTGAATTTTCTGCACTGGGCGCAAAAGTTTCTGTTTTTCAGCAAATCAAATCAACGATACTCGTAAGCCATCACAAAGGTCTTACTTGGCTCAAACACTAATTAAAACACCAAAACACAATTACTACAGAAGTAATAATGTGTGAAACTTGAAAAACAGAACCAAAAAGTAAAAAAGCAAAAATAAAAATGGGTTGCCTTCCAACAAGCGCTATTGTTTAACGCCCTTAGCTAGGCATAAAAAGCAAATAGATCTAGGCATTATCATCTTTGGTATGCAATACATAGGTAGCTCTCATAATAGATTCATAAGGTAATTTAATTTTCTTTCTTGGAAAGTGTTCCATGCCCTTCCTTAATGGAAATTGAAATCTAGTGTTTCTTCTTTCATATTAATAATTGCACCAATCATTCTAAGGAAAGGTCTACCAAAAATAATAGGACATGTAGGATTGCAATCTATATCAAGAACAATATAATCTATGGGCACACAATTCCTATTTGCAACAATAAGAACATCATTAATTCTTCCCATAAGTTTCTTAATAGTGGAATCCGCAAGATGCAAATTTAAAGAACACTCATCAATTTCTCGAAACCCTAGCACATCATATAAAGTTTTTGGAATCGTAGAAACGCTATCACCCAAATCACACAAAGAATGGCACTAGTAATCTTTAATCTTGACTTTAATAGTTTGTTCCCACTCATCATAAAGTTTTTTAGGGATAAAAACTCCCAATTCAAGGTTGATGACCCACAAGTATAGGGGATCTATCGTAGTCCTTTCGATAAGTAAGAATGACGAACCCAACGAGGAGCAAAAGGAAATGATAGGCAGTTTCAGTAAGGTATTATCTGCCAGCAGTGAAATTACCGGTGACAGATAGTTTGTGATAATGTAATTTGTAATGAGTAACAAGTAACAAAAGTAAATAAGGTGCAGCAAGATGGCCCAATCCTTTTTGTAGCAAAGGACAAGCCTGGACAAACTCTTATATAAGGAAAAGCGCTCTCGAGGACACATGGGAATTATTGTCAAGCTAGTTTTCATCACGCTCATATGATTCGCGTTCGTTAATTTGATAATTTGATATGTGGGTGGACCGGTGCTTGGGTACTGCCCTTCCTTGGACAAACATCCCACTTATGATTAACCCCTATTGCAAGCATCCGCAACTACAAAATAAGTATTAAGGTAAACCTAACCGTAGCATGAAACATATGGATCCAAATCAGTCCCTTACGAAGCAACGCATAAACTAGGGTTTAAGCTTCGATCACTCTAGCAACCCATAATCTACTTATTACTTCCCAATGCCTTCCTCTAGGCCCAAACAATGGTGAAGTGTCATGTAGTCGACATTCACATAACACCACTAGAGGAAAGACAACATACATATCATCAAAATATCGAGCGAATACCAAATTCACATGACTACTTATAGCAAGACTTCTCCCATGTCCTCAGGAACAAACATAACTACTCACAAATCATGTTCATGTTCATAATCAGAGGGGAATTAATATGAATAAAGGATCTGAACATATGATCTTTCACCGAATAAACCAACTAGCATCAACTACAAGGAGTAATCAACACTACTAGCAACCCACAGGTACCAATCTGAGGTTTTGGGACAAAGATCGGATACAAGAGATGAACTAGGGTTTGAGAGGAGCTGGTGCTGGTGAAGATGTTGATGGAGATTGACCCCCTCCCGATGAGGGGATCGATGGTGATGACGATGGTGATGATTTCCCCCTCCCGGAGGGATGTGTCCCCGACAAAATAGCTCCGCCGGAGCCCTAGATTGGTTCCGCCTAGGTTCCACCTCGAGACGGCGGCGCTTCGTCCCGAAAGCTTCCTTCTAATTTTTCCCAGGGCTGAAGACACCTCATACCAGAAGATGGGCATCAAGGGGCTTCCAGGTGGCCCACGAGGCAGGGGGCGCGCCCAGGGGGGTTGGGCGCGCCCTCCACCCTCGTGGACGGTGGGTGGCCCCCCTCTGGTGTTTTCTTCGCCCAATATTTTTAATATATTCCAAAACTGACTTTCGTGGAAGTTCGGGACTTTAGGAGTAGTGCAGAATAGATCTCTAATATTTGCTCCTTTTCTAGCCAAGAATTCCAGCTGCCGGCATTCTCCGTCTTCATGTAAATCTTGTAAAATAAGAGAAAAAAGGCATAAGTATTGTGACATAACGTGTAATAACAGCCCATAATGCAATAAATATCGATATAAAAGCATGATGCAAAGTGGACGTATCAAAGCTTTTCTTCAAAAGATTGCATCATAGCATCAACAATATGTTTAGTGAAAGCTTTATTTTCATTATAAGCATGAGGATAATTCAACATGGATTACAACAAGGAAACACAATATATTAAAGAACAATTATCATAATTAAATTCCTTGAGATCCAATCTAGCAGGTTCATCACTACTTAGGGTTTTGACTTCATCTATCCCTTTTTTATAAGTTTTTGCATCAAGATCTACAAACTTTGAATCATTGGGATGCCTCTTAACCAAAGTAGACGCATCTCCAGTCCTATCTTTATCAAGATTTATTTTAGAAAACAAAGATTCAATAGGGGTCACATCAATCACTTGAAGATCTCCATCTTCTGGTTTAGCAGCCATCTTATTTACTAAGGTGGCCTGCTTATCTGAAATTTGTCTAACTAAATTTTCAAGATGAGTAAATTGAGATTTCAAACCATGAAATTCTTTAGACATATCATCAAGACCTTTGTTCATAAATTCCAAAAAACTTTTCTGCTCCTTGAACTCATTTCTAAAGAAATTATTGTGTTCAAATTGTAAAGACATGAAACTTTTAACATTGTTCTCAATTTCTTCCAACCTTCTAGAGTAAGAATCAATGTTTTTTGGTTGAGCCATTGTAACAAAGCAAGCAATCCAACACACAAGCACACAAGAAGCAAGCGAACAAGACGGACGAAAGAAGGGTGAAGAAAAAGGCCAAACTTTCAAAAATCGTTTAGAAGTGGGGGAGAGGAAAACGAGAGGTGAATGGAAAATAATGTAAATGCGAGAGATGAGAGTTTAATGGAGGGTACTTGGTAGGTCTTGACTTGGCGTAGATCTCCCCGACAACGGTGCCAGACATTCTTCTGCTTCCTCGCTGCTTTTCCGAGGTAACGTTGGTGTTTCCCTTGAAGAGGAAAAGGTGATGCAACAGAGTGAAGTAAGTATTTCCCTCAGTTGTAGAGAACCAAGGTATCAATCCAGTAGGAGATTACACACAAGTCGCCAAATACCTGCACAAACAATCAACAACTTGCACCCAACGCTATAAAGGGGTTATCAATCCCTTCTAGGTTATTTGCAAAAGTGAGATCCGATAGAGATAGATAAACAAGTAAAGTAAATATTTTTAGGTTTTTGGTTTATAAATTGAAAAGTAAATGATTGCAAGATAGTAGATCTGAAACTTATAAGATGTAAAAGAGACTCGGGGCCATAGGTTTCACTAGAGGCTTCTCTCATGATAGCAAGTTTATGGTGGGTGAACAAATTACTGTCAAGCAATTGATAGAAAAGCGAATAATTATAACGACATCTATGACAATCATTATGAATATAGGCATCACATCCGAGACAAGTAGACCGACTCCTGCCTGCATCTACTACTATTACTCCACACATCGACCGCTATCCAGCATGCATCTAGAGTATTAAGTTCATAAGAACAGAGTAACGCCTTAAGCAAGATGACACGATGTAGAGGAATTAACTCAAGCAATATGATTAAAACCCCATCTTTTTATCCTCGATGACAACAATACAATACGTGTCATGTCCCCTACTGTCACTGGGATTGAGCACCGCAAGATTGAACCCAAAGCAAAGCACTTCTCTCATTGCAAGAATTATCAATCTAGTTGGCCAAACAAAACTGATAGTTCGAAGAGAATTACTAAGATATAAGGTCATACATAAAAGAATTCAGAAAAGTCTCAAATATTATTCATAGATAATCTGGTCATAAACCCACAATTCATTGGATCTTAACAAACACTCGACAAAAGAAGATTATATCGGATAGATCTCCAAGAACAATGAGGAGAACATGGTATTGAAGATCAAAGAGAGAGAAGAGGCCATCTAGCTACTAGCTATGCACTCGTAGGTCTGTGATAAACTACTCACACTTCATCGGAAGGGCAATAGGGTTGATGTAGATGCCCTCCGTGGTTGATTCCCCCTCCGGCAAAGTATCGGAAAAGGCCTCCAGATGGGATCTCGCGAGAACAGAAGGTTATGGCAGAAAAGTGGTTTCGATCGATGTTTTGATGTTTTTGGAATATATAGGTATTTTTAGGAGGAAGAAACCGGTCGGGGGAGGCACGAGGGGCCCACAAGGTAGGGGGCGCACCCTACCCCCCAGGGCGTGCTCTCCACCCTTGTGGTCGCCTCATGGATCCACTGGCGTGTACTCCAAGTCCATCTGATGTCTTCTGGTCCAAGAAAAATCTCCAAAAAGTTTCATTTTGTTTGGACTCCGTTCGATATTCATTTTCTGCCAAACTCAAAAACAAGGAAAAAACATAAACTGGCACTGGGCTCTGGGTTAATAGGTTAGTCCCAAAAAACATATAATATAGCATATAAATGCATATAAAACATCCAAGATAGATAATATAATAGCATGGAACAATCATAAAATATAGATATGTTGGAGACATATCATGTTGCCAATCAATCTCCCCCCTACAACCTTCCCCTATTTATACTGTCTCGCGTGGACCCTCGCAGAGACTATCATTGGTTGAATATTACATTGAGTAGGATGGCTCTAGCTTGTACCTGAAGGAAATATGCCCTAGAGGCAATAATAAAGTAGTTATTTATATTTCCTTATATATTATGATAAATGTATTTTATTCATGCTAGAATTGTATTAACCGGAAACTTGATGAATGTGTGAATACATAGACAAAACATAGTGTCCCTGGTATGCCTCTATTAGACTAGCTCGTTAATCAAAGACAATTAAGTTTCCTAACCATAGACATGTGTTGTCATTTGATGAACGGGATCACATCATTAGGAGAATGATGTGATGGACAAGACCCATCCGTTAGCTTAGCATTATGATCGTTTAGTTTTATTGTTATTGCTTTCTTCATGACTTATACATGTTCCTCTGACTATGAGACTATGCAACTCCCAAATATCGGATGAACACCTTCTGTGCTATCAAACATCACAATGTAACTGGGTGATTATAAAGATGCTCTACAGGTTTCTCCAAAGGTGTTTGTTGAGTTGGCATAGATCGAGAATAGGATTTGTCACTCTGAGTGTCGGAGAGGTATCTCTGGGCCCTCTCAGTAATACACATCATAATAAGACTTGCAAGCAAGTGACTAATGGGTTAGTCACAAGATGATGTATTACGGAAGGAGTAAAGAGACTTGCCCGCAACGATATTGAACTAGGTATGATGATACCGATGGTCGAATCTCGGGCAAGTAACATACCGATGACAAAAGGAACAACGTATGTTGTTATGCGGTTTGACCGACAAAGATCTTCGTAGAATATGCAGGAGCCAATATGAGCATCCAGGTTCCGCTATTGGTTATTGACCGGAGATATGTCTCGTTCATGTCTACATAGTTCTCGAACACGTAGGGTCCGCACGCTTAACGTTCGATGATGATTTGTATTATGAGTTATGTGTTTTTGGTGACCAAAGTTTGTTCGGAGTCCTGGATGAGATCACAGACATGACAAGGAGTCTCGAAATGGTCGAGAGGTAAATATTCATATATAGGACGATGATATTTGGACACCGAAAGTGTTCCGGGTGATATCGGGTCACCGGAAGGGGTTCCGGACACCCCCCGACAAAGTTATGGGCCTATTGGGCCAAGTGAGGGACAGACCAGCCCATGGTGGGCTGGTGAGCCCCTCCTAGGCCGAATAGGAGAAGGCGGAAAGGAAGGGGAAGGAGAAACAAAGGAGGAGGGTTCGGCCTCCACCCTTTCCTTCTCTTCCCCCTTCTCTTTCCATCCCATATGCAAAAATAAGGAAGGGGAGTGAATTGGGCTTGCGCCCCAAGTAGGATTCGGCCTACTTGGGGCGCCCTAGGCTGCCTCTTCCCCCCTCCAACCTATATATATGTGGGGAGAGGGGGCACCTAGAACACACAAGTTTCTCTTAGCCGTGTGCGGTGCCCCCCTCCACAGAATACACCTCAGATCATATATTTGTGGTGCTTAGGTGAAGCCCTGCGCGGATCACATCACCAACACTATCGACACGCCGTCATGCTGACGGAACTCTCCCTCGAGCATCTGCTGGATCAAGAGATCGTGGGGCGTCATCGTGCTGAACTTGTGCCGAACACGGAGGTGTCGTACATTCGGTACTTGGATCGGTTGGATTGTGAAGACGTTCGACTACATCAACCGTGTTAACATAACGCTTCCGTTTTTGTTCTACGAGGGTACATGGACACACTCTCCCCGTCTTGTTGCTATGCATCTTCTAGATAGATCTTGCGTGAGCGTAGGAAATTTTGAAATTGCATCCTACGTTCCCCAACAGTGGCATCATGAGCCAGGTCTATGCGTAGATGATATGCACGAGTAGAACACAAAGAGTTCTGGGCGATAATAGTCATACTTCTTACCACCAGCGTCTTACTTTGATTCAGTGGGTTGTTGGATGAAGCTGCCCGGACCGACATTACATGACCGCATTCATGAGACTGGTTCTACCAATGTGCTTTGCACACAGGTGGCTGGCGGGTGTCTGTTTCTCCAACTTTAGTTGAATCGAGTTTGACTACGGCTTGTCCTTGTTGAAGGTTAAAACAACACACTTGACGAAAAATCGTTCTAGTTTTGATGCGTAGGTAAGAACGGTTCTTCCTAGAAGCTCGTAGCAGCCACGTAAAACTTGCAACAACAAAGTAGAGGACATCTAACTTGTTTCTGCAGGGCATGATGTGATGTGATATGGTCAAAGACGTGATGAGTTATACGTTATTGTATGAGATGATCATGTTTTGTAAATTATCGACAACCGGCAAGATCCTTATGGTTGTATCTTTATTGTATGAATTGCGAACGCCATGTAATTGCTTTACTTTATCACTATGAGTTAGCGATAGTAGTAGAAGGAATAGTTGGCGAGACGACCATGACGCTACGATGAAGATCATGGTGTCAAGCCGGTGATGATGGAGATCATGACGATGCTTTGGAGATGGAGATCAAAAGCACAAGATGATGATGGCCATATCATGTCACATATTTTGATTGCATGTGATGATTATCTTTTATGCATCTTATTTTGCTTAGTACGGCAGTAGCATTATAAGATGATCCCTTACTAAAATTTCAAGGTATAAGTGTTCTCCCTGAGTATGCACCATTGTGACAGTTTGTCGTGCAGAGACACCACGTGATGATCGTGTGTGATAAGCTCTACGTTCACATACAACAGGTGTAAGACAGTTTTGCACGTGCAGAATACTCGGGTTAAACTTGACGAGCCTAGCATGTACAGACATGGCCTCGGAACACTAGAGACCGAAAGATCGAGCATGAATCATATAGTAGATATGATCAACATAAGATGTTCACCATTGAAAACTACTCCGTCTCACGTGATGATCGGACATGGTTTAGTTGATTTGGATCACGCGATCGTTTAGATGACTTGAGGGATGTCTATCTAAGTGGGAGTTCTTTAGTAATATGATTAATTGAACTTTAATTTATCATGAACTTAGTCCTGATAGTATTTGCAAATTATGTTGTAGATCAATAGCTCGCGTTGTAGCTCCCCTATGTTTTTTATATGTTCCTAGAGAAAACTAAGTTGAAAGATGTTAGTAGCAATGATGCGGACTAGGTCCGTGATCTGAGGATTATCCTCATTGCTGCACAGAAGTATTATGTCCTTGATGCACCGGTAGGTGACAAACCTACTGCAGGAGCAAATGCAAACGTTATGAACATTTGGCAAAGCTCAATATGATGTCTACTAAATAGTTTAGTGCACCATGCTTTACGGCTTAGAACCGGGACTTCAAAAACATTTAGAACGCCATGGAGCATATAAGATGTTCCAAGAGCTGAAATTGGTATTTCAAACTCATGCCCACGTCGAGAGGTATGAGACCTCTAACAAATACTTTGCCTACAAGATGGAGGAGAATAGCTCAGCTAGTGAGCATGTGCTCAGAATGTCTGGGTACTACAATCACTTGAATCAAGTGGGAGTTAATCTTCCAAATAATATAGTGATTGACAAAGTTCTCTAGTCACTATCACCAAGCTACTAGAACTTCATGATGAACTATAATATGCAAGGGATGACGAAAACAATTCCCGAGCTCTTCGCGATGCTGAAATCGGCGAAGGTAGAAATCAAGAAAGAGCATCAAGTGTTGATGGTTAAACAAGACCACAAGTTTCAACAAAAAAGGCAAGGGAAAGAAAGGGAACTTCAAGAAGAACAGCAAGCAAGTTGCCACTCCCGAGAAGAAGCCCAAAGCTAGACCCAAGCCTGAATCTGAGTGCTTCTACTGCAAAGGAAATGGTCACTGGAAGCGGAACTACCCCAAACATTTGGTGGATAAGAAGGATGGCGAAGTGAACAAAGGTATATTTGATATACGTGTTATTGATGTGTACCTCATTAGTGCTCGTAGTAGCCCCTGGGTATTTGATACCTGTTCGGTTGCTAAGATTAGTAAGTCGAAACAGGAATTGCAGAATAAACGGACACTAGCTGAGGGGGAGGTGACGATGTGTGTTGCAAGTAGTTCCAATATTGTTATGATCATCATCGCACACTCCATGTACTTTCGGGATTAGTATTAAACCTAAATAAATGTTATTTTGTGTTTGCGTTGAGCATGAACAAGACTGGATCGTGTTTATTGCAATACGATTATTCATTTAAGTCAGAGAATAATTGTTATTATGTTTACATGAATAAAACCTTCTATGGTCATACACCCAAGGTGAATGGTTTATTGAATTTCGATCGTAGTAATACACATATTCATAATATTGAAGCCAAAAGATGCGGAGTTGATAATGATAGTGCAACATACTTGTGGCACTGTCGTTTAGGTTGTATTGGTGTAAAGCGCATGAAGAAACTCCATGCTGATGGACTTTTGGAATCACTTGATTACGAATCATTTGATCCTTGCGAACCATGCCTCATGGGCAAGATGACTAAAACTCCATTCTGCAGAACAATTGAGCGAGACAATGACTTATTGGAAATAATACATACACATGTATGCGATCCGATGAGTGTTGAGGCTTGCGGCGGGTATCGTTATTTTCTAGACCTTCATAGATGATTTGAGCAGATATGGGTATATCTACTTGATGAAACACAAGTCTGAAACATTTGAATAGTTCAAAGAATTTCATAGTGAAGTAGAGAATCATCGTAACAAGAAAATAAAGTTTCTATAATCTAATTGCGGAGGCAAATATTTGACTTACGAGTTTGGTCTTCAATTAAAACAATGTGGAATAGTTTCGCAACTCACGCCACCTGGAACACCATAGCGTAATGGTGTGTCCAAACGTCATAACCATACTTTATTAGATATGGTGCGATCTATGATGTCTCTTACCGATTTACCACTATCGTTTTGGGGTTATGCATCAGAGACATCTGCATTGACGTTAAATAGGGCACCATCTAAATCCATTGTGACGACACCGTATGAACTATGGTTTGGCAAGAAACCTAAGTTGTTGTTTCTTAAAGTTTGGGGTTGTGATGCTTATGTGAAAAAGCTTCAGCCTGATAAGCTCGAACCCAAATCGGAGAAATGCGTCTTCATAGGATACCCAAAAGAAACAGTTGGGTACACCTTCTATCATAGATCCAAAGGCAAGATCTTTGTTGATAAGAATGGATCCTTTCTAGAGAAGGAGTTAGTACATGTGTATAGACAAAACAGAATGTCCCTGGTATGCCTCTACTAGACTAGCTCGTTAATCAAAGATGGTTAAGTTTCCTAACCATAGACATGTGTTTTAATTTGATGAACGGGATCACGTCATTAGGAGAATGATGTGATGGACAAGACCCATCCATTAGCTTAGCATTATGATCGTTTAGTTTTATTGCTATTGCTTTCTTCATGACTTATACATGTTCCTCTGACTATGAGATTATGCAACTCCCGAATGTCGGAGGAACACCTTGTGTGCTATCAAACGCCACAACGTAAATGGGTGATTATAAAGATGCTCTACATGTGTCTTCGAAGGTGTTTGTTGAGTTGGCATAGATCGAGAATAGGATTTGTCACTCCGAGTGTCGGAGAGGTATCTCTAGGCCCTCTCGGTAATACACATCATAATAAGCCTTGCAAGAAAATGACTGATACGACTCCAACGTATCTATAACTTTGATGTTCCATGCTGTTATATTATCATTCTTGAATGTTTTACCATCATTTTATATCATTTTGTACTAACCTATTGACATAGTGCTAAGTGCGAGTTGTTGTTTTCTGCATGTTTTTTACATCGCAGGAAATCAATATCAAACGGAGTCCAAACACCGTGAAACTTTTTGGAGATTTTTATGGGCCAAAAGACACCAAATGGGCCAGAGTTGCACCTGGGGGGTGCCCCGAGGGGGGAACAACCCACTAGGGCACGCCAGTCCCCCTGGCACGCCCAGGTGGGTTGTGCCCACCTCGCTGGCCTCCCGCACACCCTCTTTACCCTATAAATTCCCAAATACTATGAAAACCCTCGGGGTGAACCTAGATCAAATGTTTTGCCGGCGCAAGGCTCTATAGTCCACGAGATCTAATTAAGAGCCCTTTCTGGTACACCACCGGAGGGGAAAACCATCACCGGTGGCCATCTTCATCATCCCGGCGGCCACCATGATGAGGAGGGAGTAGTCCACCCTCGAGGCTGAGGCTTTGTACCAGTAGCTATGTGTTTAATCTCTCTCTCTCTCTCGTGTTCTTGAGATGCACAATCTTGATGTTTTGCGAGCTTTGTTAATATAGTCAGATCATATGGTGTTTTTCCCTCTCTATCTTGTGATGAATTGAGTTTTCCCTTTGAGATTTCGGTTTATCAGATTGAATACTTTTATGGATTTGGGAACACTTAATATATGTCTTGCAATTGAATACTCGTGGTGGCAATGGGGTATCGTATTGATTCACTTGATATATGTTTTGGCACTCAACTTGCGGATTCCCGAGGTGACATTGGGGTAATCTATGCATAGGGGTTGATGCATGTTCTTGTCTTTGTTTCTCCGGTAGAAATCTTGGTGTACTCTTTGAAGTTCTTTTTGTTGGATTGAGTATTATGAATATGAATTTGTTTCGGTGTTATTTCAGTATGAACTCTTGATAGATCGATCGGAAAGAATAACTTGTGTTATTTTAGTACGAACTCTTGATAGATCGATCGAAAAGAATAAATTGTGTTATTTTAGTACGAACTCTTAGATAGATCGATCGGAAAGAATAGCTACAAACAATTCTTTCTTATGTTCTCCGCTAGATAGGAACTTTGGAGTGATTCTTCATCGCACTTTGAGGGATGGTTATATGATCCAGTTATATTAGTAATGTTGAGAGATTCCACTAGCGAAAGTACGGACTCTAGACCTTGTTTCTAAGCATTGCAATATCGTTTGTGCTCCATTTTATCACTTGCTACCTTGCTATTTTTTATTGTTACTATTAAAAAAATGATATCTACTATCCATATTACACTTTTATCATCATCTCTTCGCCGAACTAGTGCACCTATACAATTTGCCATTGTATTGGGTGTGTTAGGACACAAGAGACTTTTTATTATTTGATTGCAGGGTTGTTTGAGAGAGACCACCTTCATCCTACACCTCCTACGGATTGATAAACCTTAGGTCATCCACTTGAGGGAAAATTGCTATTGTCCTACAAAACTCTGCGCTTGAAAGCCCAACACGTGTCTACAAGAATAAAGTTGTGTAGTAGACATCAGGCTCTTTTCTGGTGCCGTTGCTGGGGAGGTGAGTGCTTGAAGGTATATCTTTAGATCTTGCAATCTAATCTTTTAGTTTCTTGTTCTATCACTAGTTTGGTTTTGTAAAAGAAAACTAAAAAATGGAATTGAGGTTGCATCATATTATTGATCATCTTTGTAATATCTTTTGTAACATCCCAAATTTTTAATTTGGAATGTTATACATAGATCATATTTGCATTTCATGTTTTTGCATTTTTGTTCGTGGAGTTCCTCGAAATTCTAAGCAACTCAAGGACCTACGGAGAGAGTTGGGAATTTTACCGTTTTCGTATTTGAGTTCGCTCGAATACCGGTACGAGGACAGTGTGATTCTAATAAATTCCCCCCCTAAAAATATTTCTAAATACAAAATATGAGCGGAGATAATATGACTTCTCCAAAATAACAGAAATATTGGAGGAAAAATATTAAAATCACTTTTGGTATTTTTCTGGATTTATTCGCGGATTTATTCGCATAGGAAAAATACGCGTTTTTCAAAATTGCATTTAGGTCCGAGAAAAATGTTCACTTTGTCCTAAATATTATTAGAGGACGGTGAAAATTTATTTCGGCAATTTTGGAGTCCGTTTGGTATTTCTTTCGTTAGTTTTTCTGCGCCGGGACTCTTTTAGAAAAAAAACAGAAACCGACTTAGACTCGTGAAGGACCAGGACTCTGGGCTTTATATAGTGCCAGAGACGGCCCGATTAGCCCAGCCCACCAGCGCCGAACCCTAGCCACCGAGCCGCCGCGCCGCCGCCTCGCCGGTCCGCCGCCGCACCGCCCCGCCGCCCGCCGGAGCACCGCCGCCCCGCCCCGCCAAAGATCCCGCCGGGGTTGTTAGAGAGAGGTAGTTTTTTTTTTAACAGAGCGTTTTTTTAGAAAACCTAGATTTGTTTTTTTTAATAGATCGGTTCGGTTTATTTTTTTTCGGTTTAGCTATTTAGCGGACGTTTGTCTGTACGTTCGTTTTAACGAACGGTTTTCGTTAGTTAACCACACACAGCGAACGTTCGTTCGTTAGCCTGTTCGTCGTTTTTCTTTTTCGGGGTATTTATCCGCAATTAATCCGATCGCGATTTCTGCCCTGGTCTTGTTTTTCGTTTTACTTTTCGCTCGATAGTCGGAATCAGGTGATTCAAAATCCCAGATCTTCGTCTCGAAGCCCTCTTTACGTTTAATCAACTGGAACAAGATTTTGGCTACTGTAAAATTTGACTTTAGGCCAACTAGTAAACCGGAGCTCGTTTCTTTTGCAGTTGAGTTTCGTTGCTTCTTTCGAGTTGATTCTTTTTGCAAACCGGAGTTCTTAAGTTGAACTTTCTGGTTAGATCTCTTATTTGAGTTTTATCCGTGCATTAGTTAAGTACTTATTGTATGCTTGTTTGTTTGATTGCGATAGAGTACCCGGAGTGCGCCGCTTGCTACTTTGAGTCTCTAGGTTTTGCGGATCATCAGCAAGGCAAGTAACACTTTGATCATGCTTTCCAATTACCCAGTTTGCATTGCATTAGTCAAACCCTCACACATTGCATGAGTAGGATCAATTAACTTGTGGGATTGGGAAGTAGATTGAGGTACTACCTATTACCTGCATTACATTCAAACCTTTGGGAGTTACTTCTACGTTTGCTGTTAGGACATGCTATGCTCATAGACGTGGATTGGGTGAGTGAAATCCATGACAGATGTGAGATTGTTTAATTAATGGTTCAACTTAAGGTGGCAACATTAATACACATCTGGGTGGATTGAGGCATCTGGGTATTCCAGTGATTGCCTGTTTTTCTTTTGGACCGCCACCCAGGCTCAAATGGATCATGAGATTATTCATACTAGAAACTTCCGTGTGCAACCACAATGTTATTATGGGCTCTAGCATAGTATTAGTAAGTTGTGCGAACTCTTACAGTGGTGGACTAGCAGATGTAGGGGATGTAGGTTGGTACGGTCCGCCCGATCGTAAGGTGCTAGCGCTTCTGAAAGACTATGTCTCGGTCATCCGTTTCTCAAACACCGTGCAGTGCGAGAAACCAAACGGAGGCGATCGAGTCTTGTGGGGAAAGTGCACAAACCTCTGCAGAGTGTACAAACTGATCATGATTAGCCGTGTCCCCGGTTATGGACGTTTTGAGTATCTAGTACTTGGATTTTCATGTGCATCTCAACATGTTACTTTAATTAATTTTGTTGGGTTTAATGATTACTTCAATTGGGGTTGAGAGGATGTATATCTTCTCAACGATGTTTCAACTACCATGATAGTTAATTAAAATGCATTCCTTTGAAGTAGGGAAAAATTGGCTTTACGCAAAAACTTAACCATAGAGCTTTCCACCAGCCAAATATGCATATAGTATAGCTTTACTTTCATTGCATTCTCTTGTGTTACCTTGCCAGCATATTCCAAGTGCTGACCCGTTTTTCGGGCTGCAACGTTTCATGTTGCAGACTTTTCAGACGACGAGTAAGATGCCCTTTTAGGTCGTGGTTCTATACTCAGTGATGCCGCTGGAGTTGATGGACTCACTTATCTTCCAAGCCTTCCGCTGTTATCGTGTTAGATGGCCTTCAGCCATATTATTTGTAATAAATTCATCGTTGGACTATCGATGTAATAAGTGTGTGATTGCTACTATGTTATAAATCCTTCACGTACTGTGCGTGTCAGCATTACTGATCCAGGGATGACACTGATGCACAGAGATCAGACTGTTTGAGGTCTGGTCGCTACAAGATGGTATCAGAGCACACGCTGACTATAGGACACGACCACTAAGACAAGCCCTAGAACACTATTCAGTCTTCTCTCTTCTGACTCCTCATCTTTTCTACTCTTTAGGATGGTGGAAGCAAAGCACAAGTTCATGCAACCGAATGATGACACGCCATTTGGACGACACCTGAAGGAAGTTACAAGATATCTCAACATTGGATTACCAAGTTTCACTGGAACCTACAATTCCACTCTACCTGAGGAGGAGCGTTGGTTGATTCAAGCCCAAGTTCCAGGAAGGACGTTCGCACCCGTCACCTCACCCATAGCCTTTTCCTTTAATGCACCTACATGGAGCCTAGGAAGGAGCCTGGCCGCCCACATTGCTATGGGAAGGATTGGAGAAGTCTACAAGCAGGAGCTAAAGGACACTATCTACCAGATTTGTGGACGCCGAGATGAGAATTGGGATATGATCAGCACCCGGAAGGGTATATCCATTACGGTATTCATCCAGGAGTTGAACCACCACATTCGTCGCCAGGAGCACCAGATGTGTGCTGGGATGATAGATTTGAAGAAGGCCCTAAATAGGAATTTGGAGTTAGAGGAAGAACTCAAGTCTACACGCGACGGATATGAGGAGGAGATGAAGATACTTGTGGAGAAGAATGATGATTTGACCCGGAAGTTAGGGATACTCATGGGAGAAGAATACGAGGAAGAAGAACCCAAGGATATTCCACCGGAGGACTATATCATCATAGATGACACGGATTCGGAAGCTGGGGATAGCAAGGATGGAGACTATGAAGATGAAGCTGGAGCAGATATTATGGAATCCTCTGCCGATCAATATTTTAGATGACCACCCTGTGACTAGTAGTTTACCTCCATATATTAGTTTTAGAGCACCTTTGTAACGATCGTTAGATTTGTAAGACCTTGCTTGAAATTGATTGGTGTGATATGATTGTGTGTTTGTCTCATGTGCATATGGGTAGTGATTTTCCCTTAGACCTCTATTCTATTCTAATCTCTTCCCTCTACGCCCATCAGATGCCTCCAAGACGTGAATTCGAGTTTCCCCCTGAGCTCACCCAGTTGATCCAGCAGCAGAACACCCTGATGCAACTTCTTGTCCAGAACACTCAGAACAACCAGAACAGCAACAACAACAACCCTCCACCACCACCACCTGTGGACAACCTGACACGTTTCTTAAGGTTGCAACCACCTGTGTTTGCTAGCAGCATCGAACCAATTGTGGCTGATGACTGGCTACGCAAGATTGGAAGGGATTTGACCACCGCCAATTGCTCGGATGCTGAGAAGGTGCGATTTGCCGCACACCAGTTGTCTGGACCAGCCGCAGCATGGTGGGAGAACTACACAGCCACTTACCCCGTAGCCAATGTGACCTGGGATCAGTTTCAGCAAGCTTTTCGTACCGCCCATGTCTCTACTGGAGCCATGAGTATGAAGAGCAGGAGTTTCGCAACTTGCGCCAAGGGAACCGTACTGTGGCCCAGTACGTGGAAGAGTTTAGTACCCTATCTCGTTATGCCCCAGATGATGTGGCCACGGATGCCAAGAAGCAGGAGAGATTCATGGAAGGGCTGAATGATGAGATGAGTGTACAGTTGATGGTGGCAACTTTCAATAATTACCAGGAGTTGGTTGACCGCGCCCTGATGATTGAAAGGAAACATCAACAGATTGAGAGTCGCAAGAGGAAGTATGGGCAAGGAAAGTATAATTCTGGAGCTCAGAGGAAGCCCCGTTTGACTCCTAGGGCGGTAGGACAGTTTCAGCATACCCATGGAGGAGGTAGCTCACACAACCACAATGGCACCAAGAATGGAAATGGGAATGGAAACGGGAATGGAGCCAATGGAAACCAGAACCGCCCTACACCGTCCACACCCACCAAGAGGGACTTTAGCCATGTCACTTGTTACAAGTGCGGGAAGACTGGACATTATGCCAATGAATGCCCAGAAGTTAAGAATGGGAACGGCAATGGAAGCGCCGGGAAGAAGCCCAACCCGTTCAACAAAGCACAAGTGAACCACGTGACCGTGGAGGAAGTAGAAGAGCAACCAGATGCAGTTATAGGTAAGTTCTTAGTTAAGTCCTTTACTGCACTCGTTCTTTTCGATACTGGTGCATCGCATTCATACATTTCAAGGGGATTCGTGGATAAGTATAAACCATCGACCCAAGCCCTTAGATCGCCCATGTTAGTAACCTCACCAGGAGCAGAGTATATGGCTAAGTCATGGTGTGATCAGTTGCCCCTAAGGATTGGTAATTACATATTCCCTTCTGACCTAATAGTATTGGAATCTCAAGGACTGGATGTGATATTATGCATGGATTGGTTATCTAAGTATGAAGGGAATATTGAATGTGCCAGTAAGACCATTTTGCTTACCACGCCGGAAGGAGCAAGGATCAAGTATGTATCCTGGCATGAGTCAAAGAGGAGTAGATTAAATTCCCTGTCAGGAGTTGTTCAGGAGGAAGTGCCAGTAGTGAAGGATTATCCGGATGTGTTTCCAAAGGAGTTACCTGGCATGCCACCGGATAGAGATATAGAGTTTTTGATTGAACTTTTGCCAGGCACCGGGCCAATTTCTAAGAGACCATATAGGATGCCCGCAAAGGATTTGGAGGAAATTAAGAAGCAGATTAAGGAGTTACTAGATAAAGGATTCATACGCCCAAGTTCTTCGCCTTGGGATTCGCCAGTACTTCTAGTGGAGAAGAAGGATGGATCGTTAAGAATGGTTGTTGATTACTGAGGATTGAATGAAGTAACGATCAAGAACAAGTACCCATTGCCAATGATCAATGATCTGTTCGATAGATTGCAAGGAGCTAAGGTATTTTCTAAGATCGATCTACGATCAGGGTACCATCAATTGAAGATCCGAGAGCAAGATATCCCTAAGACGGCCTTTACCACTAGGTATGGGTTGTACGAGTATATCATTATGTCGTTTGGTCTGACAAACGCACCGGCATACTTTATGAACCTGATGAACAAAGTGTTTATGGAGTATTTGGATATGTTCGTCGTAGTGTTCATAGATGATATTTTGATCTTCTCGAAGGATGAAGAGGAGCATGTAGAGCATTTGCGTTTGGTATTGGAGAAGCTCAGAGAACATCAGTTATATGCCAAGTTTAGCAAATGTGAGTTTTGGTTGAAGGAAGTCGGATTCCTCGGACATGTTATATCCGGAGAAGGAATAGCAGTAGATCCCGCCAAGGTGGAGACTGTGACCAATTGGGAAGCCCCGACGACAGTTGGAGAGATCCGGAGTTTTCTTGGACTCGCAGGATACTACCGGAGATTCATAGAGAATTTCTCAAAAATTGCAAAGCCTATGACGGAGTTGTTAAAGAAGGACACCAAGTTCAGTTGGACCGAAGAATGTGAGACTAGTTTCCAGGAGTTGAATAAAAGGTTGGTCTCATCACCTGTGTTGATTCTGCCAGATCAACATAAGGATTATGAGGTGTACTGCAACGCTTCACGTCGAGGACTTGGAGCAGTTCTTATGCGGGAAGGAAGAGTTGTTTCGTATGCTTCACGACAACTAAAACCTCATGAGATGAACTATGCCACCCATGATTTGGAGTTAGCAGCCGTAGTGCATGCATTGAAGACGTGGAGACATTTTCTCATTGGAAACCATTGTGAAGTATATACGGATCATAAGAGTTTGAAGTACATATTCACTCAGAAGGAGTTGAATCTTAGGCAAAGGAGATGGCTGGAACTCATTAAGGATTATGACATGAGATTACATTATTATCCCGGAAAGGCTAACATAGTAGCCGATGCGCTAAGCCGTAAGAGCCATGTCAATACCCTAATGATGGAGGAGTTTCCAAAGGAGTTAGCCGAGGACCTATGAGAACTACGTTTGGAGATAGTTCCGAGAGGCTATGTAGCAACACTAGAAATCCAGTCTACCCTGATGGATAAAATCCGAGAAGCTCAGAAAGCGGACAAAGAGATCGCCTCTATAAAGGAGAGGATGAACGAAGGAAAAGCTAAAGGATTTCGTGAGGATGAACACGACACCCTATGGTTTGAGGATCGAATCTATGTGCCCAATGACCCGGAGATCAGGAAGTTGATTTTACAGGAGGCCCATGATACACCATACTCGATTCACCCAGGAAATACTAAGATGTATTTGGATTTGAAGGATATTTTCTGGTGGACCGGTATGAAGAAGGATATTGCGGAGTATGTACCTGTTTGTGATGTGTGTCAAAGAGTAAAGGCAGAACATCAGAAGCGAGCAGGATTGTTACAACCTATGCCAATACCCGAATGGAAGTGGGAGAAGCTTGGCATGGATTTTATCACCGGATTGCCCAGGACCAAAGCAGGATATGACTCAATCTGGGTAGTAGTTGACCGATTGACGAACGTAGCCCACTTTATCCCGGTGAAAACCACATATACCAGTGCAAAGTTGGCAAAGATATACATGACCAGAATTGTATGTCTGCACGGAGTTCCGAGGAGCATCATATCAGATAGAGGAACCCAGTTTACCTCAAAGTTCTGGAATCAGTTACATGAAACTTTGGGTACCAGGCTAGAGTTTAGCACCGCGTTTCATCCACAGACAGATGGACAGACGGAGAGAGTCAATCTGATTCTGGAAGATATGCTAAGAGCCTGTGCATTAGATTATGGATCTAGTTGGGATGACAACTTGCCCTACGCGGAGTTCTCATACAACAACAGTTATCAAGCCAGTTTGAAGATGGCCCCTTTCGAAGCAGTATACGGAAGAAGATGTAGGACACCGTTGTCGTGGGACAAAGTTGGAGACCGACAGTTGTTTGGACCAGACTTAATCAAAGAGTCTGAGGAGAAAGTGAAGTTGATCCGAGATAGACTGAAGGTAGCTCAGTCCAGGCAGAAGAGTTATGCAGACTCGAAGCGCAAGGAGATAACCTATGAGATCGGAGACAGAGCATACTTGAGAGTATCGCCTCTGCGAGGAGTTAAGCGTTTCAGAGTTAAAGGGAAGTTAGCCCCGAGATTTGTGGGACCTTACCATGTTTTGGAACGCATGGGAGAGGTTGCCTATAAGTTGGAATTGCCCGAAGGATTGTCAGGAGTGCACGACGTGTTTCACGTTTCACAGCTTAAGAAGTGCCACACGGAGATGGCCGATATACCACTTAGAGACACAGTACCCCTGGAAGCAATTCAGTTGGACAGTGATCTAACCTACGAGGAGAAGCCTGTTAAGATTCTCGAATTTTCGAGCAGAGTTACACGCAGCAAGGTCATCAAGTTTTGCAAAGTTCAGTGGAGTCACCACACCGAGGAAGAAGCCACCTGGGAGCGAGAAGATGATCTACGCAAGGACCCCCCACACTTGTTCTCTAGCCAAGTCGAATCTCGAGGGCGAGATTCATTCTAAGGGGGGTAGGTTTGTAACATCCCAAATTTTTAATTTGGAATGTTATACATAGATCATATTTGCATTTCATGTTTTTGCATTTTTGTTCGTGGAGTTCCTCGAAATTCTAAGCAACTCAAGGACCTACGGAGAGAGTTGGGAATTTTACCGTTTTCGTATTTGAGTTCGCTCGAATACCGGTACGAGGACAGTGTGATTCTAATAATTTCCCCCCCTAAAAATATTTCTAAATACAAAATATGAGCGGAGATAATATGACTTCTCCAAAATAACAGAAATATTGGAGGAAAAATATTAAAATCACTTTTGGTGTTTTTCTGGATTTATTCGCGGATTTATTTGCATAGGAAAAATACGCGTTTTTCAAAATTGCATTTAGGTCCAGGAAAAATGTTCAATTTGTCCTAAATATTATTAGAGGACGGTGAAAATTTATTTCGGGAATTTTTGAGTCCGTTTGGTATTTCTTTCGTTAGTTTTTCTGCGCCGGGACTCTTTTAGAAAAGAAAAAAACAGAAACCGACTTAGACTCGTGAAGGACCAGGACTCTGGGCTTTATATAGCGCCAGAGCCGGCCCAATTCGCCCAGCCCACCAGCGCCGAACCCTAGCCACCGAGCCGCCGCGCCCCCGCCTCGCCAGCCCGCCGCCGCCGCGCCCCCGCCTCGCCAGCTCGCCGCCGCCCGCCGCACCACCCCGCCGCCCGCGTGCCGCCGCGCCACCGCCTGCCGGAGCACCGCCGCCACGCCCCACCGGAGATCCCGCCGGAGTTGTTAGGGAGAGGTAGTTTTTTTTAACCGAGCGTTTTTTTAGAAAACCTAGATTTGTTTTTTTAATAGATCGGTTCGGTTTATTTTTTCGGTTTAGCTATTTAGCGGACGTTTGTCTGTACGTTCGTTTTAACGAACGGTTTCCGTTAGTTAACCACAGACAGCGAACGTTCGTTCGTTAACCTGTTCGTCGTTTTTCTTTTTCGGGGTATTTATCCACGATTAATCCGATCGCGATTTCTGCCTTGATCTTGTTTTTCGTTTTTCTTTTTGCTTGAGAGTCAGAATCAGGTGATTCAAAATCCCAGATCTTCGTCTCGAAGCGCTCTTTACATTTAATCAACTGGAACAAGATTTTGGCTACTGTAAAATTTGACTTTAGGCCAACTAGTAAACCGAAGCTCGTTTCTTTTGCAGTTGAGTTTCGTTGCTTCTTTCGAGTTGATTCTTTTTGCAAACCGGAGTTCTTAAGTTGAACTTTCTGGTTAGATCTCTTATTTGAGTTTTACCCGTGCATTAGTTAAGTACTTATTGTATGCTTGTTTGTTTGATTGCGATAGAGTACCCGGAGTGCGCCGCTTGCTACTTTGAGTCTCTAGGTTTTGCGGATCATCAGCAAGGCAAGTAACACTTTGATCATGCTTTCCAATTACCCAGTTTTCATTGCATTAGTCAAACCCTCACACATTGCATGAGTAGGATCAATTAACTTGTGGGATTGGGAACTAGATTGAGGTACTACCTATTACCTGCATTACATTCAAACCTTTGGGAGTTACTTCTACGTTTGCTGTTAGGACATGCTATGCTCGTAGACGTGGATTGGGTGAGTGAAATCCATGACAGATGTGAGATTGTTTAATTAATGGTTCAACTTAAGGTGGCAACATTAATACACATCTGGGTGGATTGAGGCATCTGGGTATTCCAGTGATTGCCTGTTTTTCTTTTGGACCGCCATCCAGGCTCAAAGGGATCATGAGATTATTCATACTAGAAACTTCCGTGTGCAACCACAATGCTATTATGGTCTCTAGCATAGTATGAGTAAGTTGTGCGAACTCTTACAGTGGTGGACTAGCAGATGTAGGGGATGTAGGTTGGTACGGTCCGCCCGATCGTAAGGTGCTAGCGCTTCTGAAAGACTATGTCTCGGTCATCCGTTTCTCAAACACCGTGCAGTGCGAGAAACCTAACGGAGGCGGTCGAGTCTTGTGGGGAAAGTGCACAAACCTCTGCAGAGTGCACAAACTGATCATGATTAGCCGTGTCCCCGGTTATGGACGTTTTGAGTATCTAGTACTTGGATTTTCATGTGCATCTCAACATGTTACTTTAATTAATTTTGTTGGGTTTAATGATTACTTTAATTGGGGTTGATAGGATGTCTATCTTCTCAACGATGTTTCAACTACTATGATAGTTAATTAAAATGCATTCGTTTGAAGTAGGGAAAAATTGGCTTTACGCAAAAACTTAACCATAGAGCTTTCCACCAGCCAAATATGCATATAGTATAGCTTTACTTTCATTGCATTCTCTTGTGTTAACTTGCCAGCATATTCCAAGTGCTGACCCGTTTTTCGGGCTGCAACATTTCATGTTGCAGACTTTTCAGACGACGAGTAAGATGCCCTTTTAGGTCGTGATTCTATACTCAGTGATGCCGCTGGAGTTGATGGACTCACTTATCTTCCAAGCCTTCCGCTGTTATCGTGTTAGATGGCCTTCAGCCATATTTTTTGTAATAAATTCATCGTTGGACTATCGATGTAATAAGTGTGTGATTGCTACTCTGTTATAAATCCTTCAAGTACTGTGCGTGTCAGCATTACTGATCCAGGGATGACACTGATGCATAGAGATCAGACTGTTTGAGGTCTGGTCGCTACATCTTTCTTGAAAATGATGGATCAGAAAATTGTGCTCAATTGTTAGAGGAACAAGTCAATAAAATGTTTGGTACAAAATATTTGAATGATGAGCATGATTGGAATGTTGTTAGTATGAATTCCTTTAATATCCAAAAGGCTAATGATTGTTGCACTAGTCATGAGAAAAATGTCTCCTATAAGAATGTCAATTTTTGCGGAGTGAATTAGGAGTGCAATTGCACACCAAAAAGGGAAGTTAGATTTTGTAAGAATCATACATTTTTAGAAACGAAAAAGTTGCAAGAGAGGCTAGATGATTGTGCTGAAAGATGTAAAAAAAATCGCCATCCTTGTGAACTTTGCAATGAACGTGGTCATTTAAATCTCCAATGCAAATTATTCCATGATCAAGTCGTATCAAAAAATTGTGATAACTTGATTACCCTTGAACATCATAAAGAGCTTAGTCTTCTTTTGGGGTATGAAGAAATGAAATGTATAACTAAGGGTTTTCCAAATCCCGAGAGATTTCTTGATTTTGATCTAGAAGAAATATATATGTTTTGTGCATTAAATTGCATTGAGAATCCTTACATTGCCAACTACCTAAAGACAAGAAAACAAATGGAACATGAAGAGAGTAATAATGAAAGGGAAAGTGTTTCCCAATACCCTCCTAGTGTTTATTATGATGAATCAGGTAACAAGGAGGAGCTTCCTATCTAATCAATCTCTTCAACAAGAAGCTCGAAAAAATTGATTAAACCCACATGTGAGGTGGTGAAGAAGAAAAAGGAAAGAAGAAAAGTAGAGGTAAAAAGGTAACTCTCCCAAGTAATATTGCTCCTATCACCATTGTGCCTCATAAAAGTGAATCAAATATGTTGAGGGAAGATGATGATATTGAGTATGATTTTGTGATGCCTAATACTTGTTGTAATGATTATGCTTGGGAAGACAATGATGTCTTTTATGACCTAGAAAATCTTTTTGGCACTTGTTTGGAAGAATATGATAATAATGTTTGCTATACTATTGGTGCCATTTATGTTATTGATAAGAATGATTATGATGATATGCAAAACCACAAACTTGGGGATGCTATGTTTCATGAGTATGAAATGTTTGAAGATTTATTTGCTGAAAATAATGCTTGTTCCAAGCTTGGGGATGCTTTGCATAATGAATATGATCCTTTGATTCCTTCTAATTTCGATAAGAAAATTTATTATGATGTTAGCATGCCTCCTATTTATGATGATTACAATGATGAAAGTGGGTTCGGAAGAGTGTCAACTCTAGGTAGTAGTGATCCCACTATTTTGGAGGGTGTTGAATCTTATTACATTATTGATGAAAGTGGATTCGGAGAAGTGATGACTTTATTTAGTGATACATCCACTATTTTGGAAGAGGTTTCAATTGACTATGATGAGAACAAAGTTGCTACTTATGATGATTATTATGATGACGTGTATGCCATAAAGAGTGATAAATCTTCTATGCTTTTGGATCATGAAAAGAATGCTTTATATGATGGTTATATGGATGAATCTATGAATGATGCAATTGGAAATTATTATGAGAGATGAACTTATGATTCATGATGCTCTTTTTATGTTTCAATCTTTATCTTTTATGTGAGCATCTTTGAATTCATCATGCCTAGCTAAAAGGCATTAAAGAAAAGCGCTTATTGGGAGACAACCCAACACTTATACCTACTATTTTTGTGTGTTCACATGATTATGCTACTGTAGTAATCATGTTTTATAGCTTTTGTTTCAATAAAGTGCCAAGCAAAGCCTTAGGATCAAGTTGGGTGATAGTAGATTTGATCTTGCTGAAAAACAGAAACTTTTACGCTCACGAAAAAATTCTCGTTTTTAAGAGAAGAGTGATTTTGAGTTGATTCTTTTTGCAGAAGATTAATATAAAAATTTCCCATGTGGCCCTATTTTTTCAAGATTTTTAGAGTTGCAGAAGTATGGTGAATGTTCAGATCATTACACACTGTTCTATTTTTGACAGATTATGTCTTCAATGCATAGTTTGCTTGTTTTCTAGTTTCTATGGCTTATATTGATCAATATAAATTATAGAAATGATATGCTATAGTAGGAATTGTGTGAGAACAATTATGAATCTTGTCTTTGACATTACCCAAACTGAATGATTTGTTTTATCATACTAACCCATCTCACGAAGTTTTGTTAAGTTTTGTGTGATTGAAGATTTCAAGTTTTGGGTGAGATATCGATATGAGGAGAATAAGGAGCGGCAAGACCCTAAGCTTGGGGATGCCCAAGACACCCCAAGTAAATATTCAAGGAATACCCAAGCAACTAAGTTGGGGATGCCCCGGAAGGCATCCCCTCTTTCGTCTCCAAGATTATCGGTAACCTCACTTGAAGCTATATTTTTATTCGTCACGTGATATGAGTTTTGCTTGGAGCGTCATTTTATTTTGTTGGGATTTGCTTGCTGGTATTTACAATAATGTTTTGTATCTTTTATTTCAATAAAAGTGTCAATGATAGCCTTTACCATGCTTATTTAGTAAGTCTATATGTTGTTGTTTGAAAACAGAAAGTTTGTTGCTATTGCAAAAATTCCCGAGAAAAGTCAGAATGTGATAAAATGTTGAAACTTTTTGCATAGTAAGATATGATAAATTTCTTACAGCATGACAAAAATTTCAAAAAACAAATTGAGTTAGGGAATTATGTATCCTCTTGCATTCTTTACAGACTATACTGGTTTGGCAGATTGTTGTTATGTTTGCATTGTTTGCATATGTTTGCTTGTTTAATGATTATATTTGAGGATATGAGTATTAAATATGCAGACGCACTTAGTATGCAATGTTAAATTGTAATTTTAGTGATTTTCTACAGTACATGATGATAAGGTTTAGCATTGATTTATACTAACTTATCTCACGAGTTATTGTTGAGTTTTGTGTGGATGAAGCTTTTGAGATTTACGAAAACCGTGATATGAGAAGAATTAAGGAGACACAAAAGATCAAGCTTGGGGATGCCCAAGGCATACCAATATAATATTTCAAGAAGTCTCAAGCATCTAAGCTTGGGGATTCCTCGATAGGCATCCCACCTTTCTTCATCAACAATTATCGGTTAGTATCGGTTGATCCTAAGATTTCGCTTCTTAACATGAGATGTGTTATTCTTGAAATGTCATTTTATTTTGTTTGCTTGTTGTTTTAATAAAATACTTAGATCTGAAAGTTTTTAAATAAAATAGAGCCCCCAAATAGTTGCCAGGGAGGCTAGGTAAGCGGAATTCACATCCCGTCAACAAAGCTCTTTTCTAGCACCGTTGCTCTAGTGCTTCACTTATATCTTTTTGAGCATGGCGTGCTTTAATATTTTTGAAGAAATTCTCTCTTGCTTCACTTAGATTAATTTGAGAGAAGAAAATACTATGCTCATGTTCTTCACTTATATTTGTTTGAGCTTACATAAAGCAACACATAAAATTAGTCCCAATGTGATAGATATCCAAGAAGGATATAATAAAAACTTTCATGAAGATCATTGGACAAAATGAACTTGATTCCTTGTAATAGTTTTGAGATATGATGATGTGATATGTGAGTCATGTTGATGAGTAATTGTGCTTTAGTAAGAACATTGGTGTTAAAGCTTGTGATTCCTTATGCAAGCACGAAAGTCAATAAGCATGCAATAAAATTACATCCTACTTGTGGTGCATTATTCAGTGTTATTTATGCTCAATGCTCGCTTATGAGATTATTTGTTTCATGGTTGGTCACTCCCCAGTCTTTTGGTAGCCTTCATTTTGCACTAAGTATGATCACTACTTGTGCATCCAAAATCATTTATCCCGGTTTTGCCACATGAGTCCACCATACCTACCTATATGCGTTATTCCCTTCCCGTTCTAAGCAAATTTGTATGTGCCATCTCTAATTTTCAAAATAAATTTCCCTTTTGTGTGCCCGTATCACTCGTAAGGCGGTGAGGAGAGGCCAATATATTCCATGATAGATGTGTTATTCTCACGATGATTGTTTATTCACTTATCATTGCACGCGAGTAAGGCAAAGGTATTAGGGATGCCCGGTCCCGAAATGAAAATCAAATTTACTTTATATTGTCAAATAATAAATTCCTTGGAAAGTGTTGGTATGGAAGGCAACCGTGGATTCGGCTAGCCATGGCTTGTGAAAGTTTGGTGGAAGAGGAATAACTTTATTTTATGTTTGGGAACCGCCTATGATATATCTAGCATGGAAAGTGTTGGGAACCTTAAGTTGTTTTCGTTGGCGGGAAAAGTATACCTCCCAAAATAATTTTATCTCTCAATTTAAGCTTTGAGCTCTTGCACCTCTACAAATCCCCACTTCCCTCTACGATGGGCCTTTCTTTTACTTATGCAATTTTTTTTTTGAATTTGAGTCTCCATCTTCTCTTATAAAGCACCAACTAGGAAACACTATGATCGTACTTGAGCATAGGGTGATGGGCTAGGGATAACTTATTTTAGCATTGATATTTTGAAAGACATGGTTGCTTGTTGATATGTTTGAGTATTTAAATCTCATGTCAAAACTAGACTATTGCTTTGAACCATATAAAAGTCCAAATGTACATGCCATAAAGAAATAATATGATATAACATGATAGGCAGAATTCCACATCAAAAATTCTGTTTTTATCATTTACATACTCGAGGACGAGCAGGAATTAAGCTTGGGGATGTTGATATATCTCCAACGCATCTATAATTTTTGATTGGTCCATGTTGTTATATTATCATTCTTGGATGTTTTACAATCATTGTATAGTCATTTTATATCATTTTGTACTAACCTATTGACATAGTGCGAAGTGCTAGTTGTTGTTTTCTGCATGTTTTTTCCATCGCAGGAAATCGATATCAAACGGAGTTCAAACACCGTGAAACTTTTTGGAGTTTTTTATGGGCCACAAGACACCCAATGGGCCAGAGTTACACCTCGGGGGTGCCCCGAGGGGGGCACAAGCCACCAGGGCGCGCCAGGCCCCCCTAGCGCACCCAGGTGGGTTGTGCCCACCTCGGTGGCCTCCCGCACCCCCTCTTTACCCTATAAATTCCCAAATATTCGGAAAACCCTCGGGGTGAACCTAGATCAGATGTTCCGTCGCCGCAAGGCTCTGTAGTCCATGATATCAAATCTAGAGCCCTTTCCGGCACACCGCCAGAGGGGGAAACCATCACCGATGGCCATCTTTATCATCCCGACGGCCACCATGATGAGGAGGGAGTAGTCCACCCTCGGGGCTGAGGGTTTGTACCAGTAGCTATGTATTTAATCTCTCTCTCTCTCGTGTTCTTGAGATGCACAATCTTGATGTATCGCGGGCTTTGTTAATATAGTCGGATCATATGGTGTTTTCCCCTCTCTATCTTATGAATTGAGTTTTCCCTTTGAGATTTCGGTTTATCGGATTGAATACTTTTATGGATTTGAGAACACTCGATATATGTCTTGCAATTGAATACTCATGGTGACAATGGGGTATCGTATTGATTCACTTGATATATGTTTTGGCACTCAACTTGTGGATTCCTGAGGTGACATTGTGGTAATCTATGCATAGGGGTTGATGCACGTTCTTGTCTTTGTTTCTCCAATAGAAATCTTGGGGCACTCTTTGAAGTTCTTTGTGTTGGATTGAGTATTATGAATATGAATTTGTTTTGGTGATATTTTAGTATGAACTCTTGATAGATCGTTCGGAAAGAATAACTTGTGTTATTTTAGTACGAACTCTTGATAGATCGGTCGGAAAGAATAACTTGTGTTATTTTAGTACAAACTCTTGGATAGATTGATCGGAAAGAATAGCTACAAGCAATTAATTCCTATGTTCTCCGCTAGATAGGAACTTTGGAGTGATTCTTCATCGCACTTTGAGGGATGGTTATATGATCCAATTATATTAGTATTGTTGAGAGATTGCACTAGCGAAAGTACGGACTCTAGGCCTTGTTTCTAAGCATGGCAATATCGTTTGTGCTCCGTTTTATCACTTGCTACCTTGCTCTTTTTTATTTTTACTATTACAAAAATCAATATCTACTATCCATATTACACTTTTATCACCATCTCTTCGTCGAACTAGTGCACCTATACAATTTGCCATTGTTTTGGGTGTGTTGGGGACACAAGAGACTTTTTATTATTTGATTGCAGGGTTGTTTGAGGGAGACCACCTTCATCCGACACCTCCTACGGATTGATAAACCTTAGGTCACCCACTTGAGGGAAAATTGCTATTGTCCTACAAAACTCTGCGCTTAGAAGCCCAACACGTGTCTACAAGAAGAAAGTTGCATAGTACACATCAAGCTCTTTTCCGGTGTCGTTCCTGGGGAGGTGAGTGCTTGAAGGTATATCTTTAGATCTTGCAATCAAATCTTTTAGTTTCTTGTTTTATCACTAGTTTGGTTTTGTAAAATAAAATTAAAAATGGAATTGAGGTTGCATCATATTATTGATCATCTTTATAATATATTTCTTGAAAATGGATCGGAAAATTGTGCTCAATTGTTAGAAGAAGAAGTCAATAAAATGTTTGGCACAAAATATTTGAATGATGAGCATGATTGCAATGTTGTTAGTATGAATTCCTTGAATATCTGAAAGGCTAATGATTATTGCACTAGTCATGAGAAAAATGTCTCCTATAAGAATGTCAATTTTTGCGGAGTGAATTAGAAGATGCTCTACAGGTGTCTCTGAACGTGTTTGTTGACTTGGCATAGATCGAGAATAGGATTTGTGACTCCGAGTGTTGGAGAGGTATCTCTGGGCCCTCTCGGTAATACACATCATAACAAGCCTTGCAAGCAAATGACTAATAGGTTAGTCATGAGATGATGTATTACAGAACGAGAAAAGACACTTGCCGGTAACGAGATTGAACTAGGTATGATGATACCCATGATCGAATCTCGGGCAAGTAACATACCGATGACAAAAGGAACAATGTATGTTGTTATGCGGTTTGACCGATAAAGATCTTTGTAGAATATGTAGGAGCCAATATGAGCATCCAGGTTCCGCTATTGGTTATTGACCGGAGATATGTCTCGGTCATGTCTACATAGTTCTCGAATCCGTAGGGTCCGCACGATTAACATTCGATGATGATTTGTATTATGAGTTATGTGTTTTTGGTTACCGAAGTTTGTTCAAAGTACCAGATGAGATCACAGACATGACAAGGAGTCTCTAAATGGTCGAGAGGTAAAGATTCATAGATAGGATGATGATATTTGGACATCGGAAGTGTTATGGGTGATATCAGGTCACCGGAAGGGGTTCCGGGCACCCCCCCCCCCCCTGACAAAGTTATGGGCCTATTGGGCCAAGTGAGGGACATACCAGCCCCTGGTGGGCTGGTGAGCCCCTCCTAGGCCGAATAGGAGAAGGAGGAAAGGAAGGGGAAGGAGAAAGGAAGGAGGAGGGATCGGCCTCCACCCATTCCTACTCTTCCCCCTTCTCTTTCCTTCCCATATGCAACAATAAGGGGGGGCGAATTGGACTTGCACCCCAAGTAGGATTCGGCCTACTTGGGGGTGCCCTAGGCTGCCTCTTCCCCCCTCCAACCTATATATACGTGGGGAGGGGGGCACCTAGAACACACAAGTTTCTCTTAGCCGTGTGCGGTGCATCCCTCCATAGATTACACCTCAGATCATATTGTCGTGGTGCTTAGGCGAAGCCCTGCGCGGGTCACATCACTAACACCGTCACCACGCCGTTGTACTGACGAAACTCTCCCTCGAGCATCTACTGGATCAAGAGCTCATGGGACGTCATCGTGCTGAACGTGTGCTGAACACGGAGGTGCCGTACGTTCGGTACTTGGATCGGTTGGATCTTGAAGACATTCGGCTACATCTACCGCGTTAACATAACGCTTCCGCTTTTGGTCTACAAGGGTACGTGGACATACTCTCCACGTCTCGTTGCTATGCATCTCTTAGATAGATCTTATGTGAGCATAGGAAATTTTTGAAATTGCATGCTACGTTCCCCAACAGTATCGTTGCGGCATGGCTGCTCATGGCAAACTCATACGTATGATGATGATGACTTCCCCGGGTACTCGCTTGCTTCTCTCCTCGTATCGGGTGGCCTGCGATGAGGTAATGCCACTATAGTAGCATATGGAGTAGGTGAACCGCCCTATAGCACTGTAGGTGATCTCATCCATACGGAGACATTGTCAAAGCCCATGCGTGTGGACTGGTCATTCAACTCCCATCCTTCTGCTGACATGGGCAGCATGATCTGGGCATAGGACACTACGTACCAGCCCGAAGTCTGGATTATCTCCATTCGGGCAGACCTATGGCACACAAACGCAGCTTCCCAGGAGGCTTTCACGAAACGCTTCCCGGATTGGCCAAACACTATATCCAGAGTCGTCACTTGATAGCTCACTAGTGGTTGGGGCGCACCTGTGCACACCTCTTGAGTCATTCATGTGCGCCCTTATCTTTTCTTAGCACATTGGGATGTCTTGTTTGGTCCTCAGTCGGCAAATTGAGTTAAAAATGTTAGTTTATATATATGGCATCCTAGCTTAGATGGATCAACGCACAAACAAAGATAAGGTCATGTGCGTGTGTTATAAGAGTTCATACCATGCCTGATCAATCATATGTACTATCTGAATTTTGCTTACAGCTTACCTTAAAATCTTACAAATATTCGTTTGGTCTCTTCTCACTTCTAGCAACAAGTCACAAATTTACCACATAATATGATTCACTGAAAAAGTTTCTGATCTCTTACAACACCCTTCCATTGAAGTCTGTAAATATCCCTCTATTTTGATACAAACATGTAGTGTATTTATTGATGCAGAAATATAACAGAAAGTATGAAGCAGATGTAAACCATCAAAGACGAGCATCTTTAGTAATTGAAAGTAACATCACACAAACTCATATAAGTGGAATAATATAGAAACATATTAATCTTCTTGATCTCTTCCCCTCTCCCTTCATCTGATAATGCCTCCCTACAACAACAACTTAGTGGCTTCCACAAATCAAAGTGATACAATAAAGAGCTAGATGTACATGTGCCATTTTACGGTTAGGTGTTTGGTCACTTCAACACTAGCATACCGAGCCTCACAGTTTCGTTCGCTTAATCAAATGCTAGGTAGATGACCACGATCATGTTCCTGTAATCGTTGACGAACCAATTAATACGTATATCAAGATGCTACTTGGTTTTTCTAATTTACAAAATGCAATGCCTAGAGAAAAGAGTAGCTTTTATTAATGTATTTAGTCAGTAGAGCAAATGCGTTAGTTGTACCACCAACTCTGGTAGAATTTAGCATACGAACACTCTATCGCCTGGTATTATATAATAGGCATCATCTATGAGAAATAAACATGGAACTACTGGGAATGGGAGACAAGAAAGTTCCGCGTTCCACCTTACGTACACATAGATGTAGCTGCTACATAAGTTTTAATGATGCCTGAATATATAGAACTACAGACAACAAAATGAACTTGCACGTTCAGAAACGCCTGCTAGCTTTAGCGAAATCTTTATTATGACATTGTAAAAATCTTTAGGTCAGCTTGTCACACCCTGCATTTTGTAACATGTCATTTGCATCAATAAAGCATGAAAATTTGGACCAGCAAATTTTTTTGGCACCATTTGGCTTTTATTTGGAATTAAGTTTTTTTTCCTGTGTTTTTCAACTGCTCTTTAAAGTCAACTGCACCCTCTTGTAGATTTCATCTCCTTTCCCAAAACTTCTGCCCAATGATCATACCAAGTGTTTATAGCAGTATAATATTTTCTTATAAAATTAATTTGGCCAAAAAGCATTTTCAAAAATTAGTTTTCCAAAAAACCCCTGAATTGAGGTTTGCACTGCAAGTGCTTGATTTAGGGTGAGAAAAATATTTCAAAAAGTATATTTGAAGCCTAGTAGTTCTAGGACTCCCATAAACCACAAAAGTATAATTTTAAAAGTTAATTTCCTATTTTATTTAAAAGCTTTTTCTTAAGGCCAGAAATGGTCTTTAATAGGGAAAATTTATTTAATTATTTAAAATATTTGCCAAAATTCAGGGAGACTCATAGGACATATATTGTCCATATATAAGAGTTTCAACACTTGGTCATGTTCAAAATATTGGACAAATCCCTCAGAAACCCTTTCTGGATATTTCAAGCTTTTGAAATATTTACAAAGGAAATATTCTCTAAAAATTCCAGGGAAATTCTATCATGTCATATATGACATACTTGATTATCTTGCCAAGCCCCATGCCTTGGGAAGCAAGAAAACATCATCAAAACCCCTCAAAACCATTATGTCCATATCTGAAGTTTGAGCAACTTTTACATTGCCAAACTTGTCCAAATGCTCTCAAACTTGGTACACATGCTAGAATGGTCTAATAAGGCATCTAGACCAAATGGCACAAGCTTTGGAGAAGGGTAACTTGATCAGAGTACCCCAAAACCATTTTTGTTCAAATTCAAATTTGAACAACTTTACATTACCAACTTTTTACTTGGGGCTTCAAACTTTGTGGGCATGATCAAAACCCCAAATGATGACACTACACCAAGTAGTGCATCAAGGGGAGATGATTAGCTTGACTCAAACATGGTGAAACCATTTATGTTGATTTCTAGGGTTCACCAAAGTTACAATGGCAAGTTTCTTCAAATAAGCCCAAACTTGGTGAAACACCCTATTTCCATATGCCATTTAATCCTGTTAAGTGTCATGGCTAGTGGAGATCATTTGACTGCTCTAGACTACATCAAACACCTTCTGGTGATTTCCCAAAGTTATCATTTTCACCTCTTCTCCTGTTCTCCTTGAGCCCAACTTTCTACCACAACTTCCCCAGGTCCCCTTGCACCTCCAGTAACTTCCCCATGGCCAGAGCTCAATAATTGAGGGGTGAAACCCCCATTTTACCTTGCTGGACAGCCCAGTTTTCACCTTCCCTCAACCTCCCTCCTCTTCCATTGGGTAACCAGGGCATACAAGACTGCAGCGCACTTGTTTACTCCACCCCTGACCCCCAGACAAGGTGGCCGTGTCCAGCAAGCCAAAGGCATGCCCTGGCATGCAATAGGCGTGCTCCAGAGCGCGCTACAGTGCACACCCGCAATGTAGCCTCCTCCAATCAGCCGCCCCCGACCACCTCGTGCTTCCCCCTCGCGCCATTCGATGCTCCTCGATGTCCGCAACACGCCCCAGCGCTGTCCCCCTCCTCCTTTTCCCTCCTGTGGCTGCCCTCGCACGCGCGCCGGCCACCCGCAAGCTCCAGTCCTCGGCCTCACACGCGCGCGGCTCTGGAAGCTTCCCCCACTCTCTCTCTCTCTCTCTCTTCCTCTCCCCAGCCCTGGACCGCATCCAGCAACTCCGCAGACACCACCCCAGCTCCTCCTGAGCCCTGTGGCAACGAGCAGAAGCTCGCGGGCGCACAAGTCCACGGCACCTCGTCGTTTGCCTATAAAAGGACCCCCCGCGCTCCTCCTCTCCTCACCAACTGCTATCTCACCCACTCAATCTCCCCCCTACGCCACTCACTTCACTCTAGACAGGCCCAAGCTTGAGATCGAGCTCGAGCTGTGGCGCGGCGGCTCGCCGTCGTCCGCTCGGTACAGGCCCTCCCCGGCGCTCCTCTCACTCGATCTAGCACCACGACGCCTCACTGATTCTTTTCCCCCTCTTTTCCCTCTCTACAGCTGCCGGAAACAGACGGAACCACCACCACCTGAAGCTCCTCCGCCGTGTGACCTCGCCGCTGGCGAACCAGGCCACTCCAGCGACCCACTCCACCTCCACCAGATTGGCGAGACCTAGCTGATTCCGTTCCTGCCCTTAGCTCACCCTGCCGTGCCCCGAATCGTCACCAGTGAGCTCGCCGGCCCTCTGTCGGAGGGTTAGGGATGACAGACGAGCCCTGCCTGTGAGCCTCTCTCGCCCTCACCCCTCTCTCCTCTCATTGACGCCAGGCCCCGCCCGTCAGGTTTGAAAACCTGGCGCGTGCGCTGGCGCCTATGCGGTGGGATGATTCGCCCTGGGCCTGCTGCACTGTGGCCGTTCTGGCCCAGTTGCATAGGACCCTTTTTCTTTTTCTTTTCTGTGGGATTTTCTAATAATTCCACAGGATTAAATAATTATCCAAATGAATTAATTCCAGTTCCTAAAAACTTGTAAAAATCCAACCTATTTAATGATGTCACTTTCACCCATATCCATGGACCTTTTTTGTTATGTTCAAATTTAAATCCATATTTGAACACTAAAACCTCTGTTCAAAAATTCATGTACCCCATTCTGTCACTCCAAATCTCAAACTAAGAATTTTTGCCATCTTAGTTTTCCCTCTAGTATTTGATAAAAATAAGTTGACATTTTTCTGAGCACTTTGATTTTTCTGTTTTTATTGTGGTCTTATTTTCCCGTTGTTTATTGCGACGATTAGATACCGTGTTTGACGAGGTTGCTGAAGAAGAAGGAGGGGAAGGATTTGAAAACCTTGAAGACCAAGCCAATCCAAGCAAGCAACCCTTTGACCATGATACCCTTGAGTTCCTCAGAACCCTTTTATTTCTGAATGCATGATGATAAGAGTGACGGTGGAGACCTAGTTGAGAGCCACCACATGATGCATGCCTTACTCATGATCTTGCTATATGCTTAGATGCAATGCAAATAATTAGTAGTGATGCTTAGTGATGCATGTGTGCCATGAATCCTTCGTGGTTGCATTCTTTCGAAAACCCCATCGGGTGCCCCTAATGCCCGAGGGTGATGTTAAGTTAGGTCATCACTTGAGGAAGAAGTGGTGTACCTGGAAAGATTTTGTGTGTGGGTGAAATGATGGATTAGATTTATGTGTGACTACCGTCCCAACCAAACATGTGCAACCACTCTACCCCTTATGGGACGGGGCATTATTGATTACTTAGGCCGATACTAGCATGGTGCCCACATTACTAGTGACGGGGAAGACTTGAGGTCTCTCCCGGGACGGGGTCGTGCTTGGATAGGCGACCATGACTGTTTTCATAGGGCACCGGACACACCGTTGGTCCCTTCGTGTATGCGTGACATTGTAAAGAGGGCAAGTCCCATGATTTACCATTTGTACACGAGGGATGTGCACCAGCAAGTGGACCCTATGTTAGTGTCGTCTAGGGAAAGGTAATGACCGGGTGCATCCCCCGAGTACTTGAGGTACTGCGGGATCGTGGGAGACACGAAAGCTTCCCGGATCTTGTGGGTAAAGTGCGCAACCTCTGCAGAGTGTAAAACTATTCGAATAGCCGTGTCCACGGTCATGGACAGTTGGGTGGTGCTACTTAAACTATGTCCAGAATTTTACAATCTCGGTGAGAGTATGTGTGTGTTGAGTCAAGGTGGTGACTTGACTCGTTGAATTGAACTCTATTCATGTTGATATCTGTAACATGTCTTCAAGGTTACCCAAATTTATTGATGCATGTTACATGATGGTAGAATATTTAATCTAGCTTGTAGCTAGGTTGCTCGTTGTTGTATATTTGCATTGTTACCTTGAACCAAATCATGGGTTACTTGCGAGTACATTCAAAGTACTCATTGGCTTGCCACTGGTTATTTAATTGGCCAGGAATGGAGGGGCAGGAATTTGAAGAAGAATTCTATGGAGACGAACATGCGAACTAGGACGCTTTCCCAGTCAGAATGCCTGTAGGGTTAAGGCAGATGGCATGGGTTCTACTTATCTACGAAGACTTCCGCTATTCAAGTTATTTGCTATTCAGCCCTTGAGGCTTTATCTATGTAAGACTTGGCCATAATGGTCATAATTTGTGTAAGACGGTATGTATGGATGTAAGACTCTTGTTATTCAGCTTATGTGTGTTCAGTGAGCATTGATCTCTGGGATCACTGTACACGTGCATTCGGTGATCTCGACTCTTAAGTCGGGGTCCCCACAGAGCTGGTATTAGAGCCATCCTGACTGCAGGAAGCCTTAGTTAGCATGGGCGTTAGTTAGATGAGACCCTTTTCAAAAACCTTCTGAACCTCTCTTCTTTTCTAAACCTTACCAACCTGAGATATCATCGGCTTATTAACCTCTCCTATTCAACCTTTGTAGATGGCCGCTGTACCTGAAGAGCACCTGACCACTGGGTTTCCCTTGCTTCTCGAGGATAGCCTCCAGGAGTGCCAGTTCCACCGAGCACCGATCCTCACCTACCTTGAGCATTGGGTTAACGACATTGAGGTGGAGTACCATGTGGAAGTGATCGTGAAGGCGAACGATCCTCCCACAAGTTGGTTCTTCGAGGGACCCCAAATGGCAACACTACCTCTCGCTGTCGAGGCTGCTGCACTCAAGGCACTAACCTGTCTACGCGAGCTTCTTCCGGAGATGGCATCCAAGATGACAACCCGCTTCTTGCCTTACCGGAAGGAAGGTGAAGATAAAAGCAGCGCACAAGCCCCTCCACTGAAGGAAGGACTTCCACTTCGATTCCAGACCTACTTCAGCCTATGTGCCGACAGCTTGGCACAAGATTTGGCCTCGGAATCGATGAAGCTCCGAGAAGAACTTCACAAGACCTAGGCACTTCTTCGTCGAGCACAAGAGAAGACGGATAGGATCAAGAAGGAAGGTGCACCTCTCGGACAGTCCGCTATCGCGTATCGAGGCGGAAGGCCCTCAGGAGATGTATCTTCCAAGGATGAAGAACCACCCCGGCGACGCCGTATTACGGCAAGGGAATATCGCAAGCTTTTCCCTGCACCACCGACAAAACACCGCCGTATCCAACTCCTCCACTCCCCCACACCCTCAAGTAACAAGGGGGCCCAGACAGATGAAGATAAGGAGGAAGACCCAGAAGAGCCAGAATGCGCGACCGAGCATTCCGCCGCTTAGGCATTATTCCCAACTCGGATATGCCAGTTCGTGACTTCTACGGTAGGATAGGTCGTGTAACCCCTATGCGAAGTCGAGTCCTTGTATGGTTCATATGAAGCCATCTAGTATTTGCTTTTATCATGTTCGGATGTACGTCGTATTTTCCCTTCTGGAATATGTAAACGACTGCATCACCCATTTGGATTTTAATGAATGTGTTTGGCCCTTGCATGATTTGATTAGTGTCACAGCCACCCCCTTACTAGGCACCCATCTTTATTGCTTTCCCTCTTCCAAATCATGAGACCTTTTACCGCTCCAACAGGATGCCTATTGTAACTCGTACGGGTACCTCTACCCAGCAGCCTGAAGCCGGAGCATCCGCCCAATCAGAGGCCGGCCACGACCAAACCAACGACCAAGCTCCACCACCACCACCTCCTCCGAACATGGACATGGCTCAGCTTATCCAAGCTTTCCGAGAGGAACGCCAAGCCAACACCGCAGTCCTTCAGATGATTGCTCAAGCTATCACCAACCACCGCCAGCCGGCGGGGAATGGCAATGGATGTTCCACGTTGGCAGAGTTCAAGAAGCATGCACCGCCAACTTTCATCGAGACTGCTGAACCCCTGGATGCAGACGACTAGGTCCGCACCATTGAGGACTTGCTGGAACTAGTCAGATGCACCGAAGACCGCGAGAAGGTGGCTTATGCCGCCCACTGCCTCGGGGGGACTGCTAGAGCTTGGTGGGATGGATTCAAGGTCATGCATGCTGGGCAAGACATCACTTGGGACAACTTCAAGGCAGAATTCTGCAAGGCCCATATTCCTTCCGGAATCATGGCTATCAAAAAGCGTGAGTTTCGGGCCCTGAAGCAAGGAAGTGGCACTGTCAAGGAGTACATGCAGAAGTTAAGTGTTCTGTCAAGGTATGCTCCTGAAGATGTCAGCACTGATGCTGCAAAAAGGGAGCGCTTCATGGAAGGCCTCAATCAGACTCTGCAGTACTCGCTTGTCGTGTGCGACTGCCCGACCTTCCCTGACCTGGTGAACAAAGCACTCATGCTTGAAGACAAGCGGCGTGCTCTGGAAGACACTCGCAAGCGCAAGATGGTCAGCAAGGGAAGTTCCAGCAACCAGAAGCCTCGCCCATGGCATCCAGCCCCGGTCAAGCCAACCTACCAGCAACCAAGAGCTCCTGCACCTCGCACCAACTATCAGCCTCCGTAGTATGCCAACCCAAGGCCAGCATTCAACCCCAATAACAGTGGTGGCAACAAGATCAATAATCCAAACCAAGTCACTTGCTTTGGATGTGGTCAGTCAGGACACATCTCAAGGGTGTGCCCCAACAAGAAGCTTGATGCCCCGCGCCCCAATGCGCAGAACCCAGGACAAGGCCGCGGGATGCCACCAAGGAACCAAGCTCCTCGCAACCCGCCTAACCATGGGAAGGGGCGTGTGAATCACGTCACTGCTGAAGAAGCCCACGAAGACCGGGACGTCGTGCTGGGTACGTTCCTTGTCAACTCAGCACCTGCAACTGTCTTGTTTGATTCTAGAGCCACGCATTCATTTGTCACTCAAAGATTTGCATTAAAAAGTGGCATGACCCCTACACCCCTGAATAACCCCATGGTGGTACAAACCCCCGGAGCAGAGATGAGAGCCAAGATAGGCTGTAAAGGAGTCAGTGTTATCATTAACGGTGTAGACTTCCTAGAAGACCTTATTATCCTAAGATCGCAAGGCTTGGATGTGATCTTAGGGATGGATTGGCTCAGCAAGCACCAAGGCTTATTAGACTATGCCAATTAGACTGTCACTGTGACCAATGACCAAGGAGTCGAAGTTAAGTTTGCTTCCCACTCCTCTTCCGCTCAAGCCGCTCAAGTCAACTGTCTATCTGAAGTTGGACTGGAGCAAGTATCGGTAGTATGCGAGTATCCCGATGTCTTTCTGGATGAGCTACCAGGGATGCCCCCTGACCGTGACATTGAGTTCATCATCGAGCACATGCCCGGGGCAGGACCCATCTATAAGAAGCCTTATAGAATGGGGACGGAAGAATTAGCCGAGTTGAAGAAGCAACTGGAAGAGCAGCTGAGGAAGGGATTTATCCGCCCAAGTGCTTCCCCTTGGGGATCACCTGTTCTGTTTGTGGCAAAAAGGGACGGTACCATTCGCTTATGCATCGACTATCGTTCCCTCAGTGAGGTTACAATCAAGAACAAGTATCCACTTCCCAAGATTGAAGATCTGTTTGATCAACTCAGCGGAGCCAAGGTGTTCTCCAAGATCGACCTCAGATCTGGGTACTACCAGCTGAAGATCAGACCCCAAGATATTCCGAAGACAGAATTTGTAACCAGATATGGCCTGTACTAGTGCACGGTCATGTCCTTTGGGTTAACCAATGCCCTAGCTTACTTCATGTATCTCATGAATAAAGTCTTCATGGAATATTTGGACAAGTTTGTTGTTGTATTCATCGATGACATTCTTGTCTTCTCGAAGACGGAGGAAGAGCACGAGCAACATTTGAGGATGGTCCTAGACAAGCTTCGAGAGCACCAACTATACGCCAAATTCAGCAAGTGTGAGTTTTGGCTGCATAAAGTTGGATTCTTAGGTCATGTCTTGACCGAAGAAGGATTGTCAGTTGATCTCGCGAAGATCGAAGCTGTGACCCAATGGCAATCTCCAACGACCGTCCAGGAAGACATAAGCTTCCTCGGACTTGCGGGCTATTACCGCAAATTCGTGGAAGGATTCTCTAGCATTGCCCGACCAATGGCTCAGCTCCTCAAGAAGGACAAGAAGTTCGAATGGATGCCAAAATGCGAAGAGAGCTTCCAAGAGCTCAAGAAGAGATTGACCACCGCCCCAGTTCTGGCAACACCTGATATTCACAAGGAGTTCGTGATATATTGTGATGCCTCTCGAACCGGATTGGGAAGCGTTCTGATGCAAGAAGGCTGAGTCATAGCTTACCTCTCAAGGCAGCTACGACCTCATGAAGAGAACTACGCTACTCACGATCTTGAGTTAGCAGCAGTGGTTCATGCCTTGAAGACATGGCGACATTACCTCCTAGGGAAACAGTGTGAAATATACACAGACCACAAAAGTCTGAAGTACATTTTCACCCAGAAGGAATTGAACATGAGGCAACGAAGATGGTTGGAACTCATCAAAGATTATGACCTCAGTGTTCAATATCACCCCGGGAAGGCTAACGTGGTAGCCGATGCCTTAAGCAGAAAGGCTTGCTCCCTGAATGCCATAATTCAAAAGAGGCAGTCAGCCCTGTTTAAAGAGCTGGAACAATTCAGTTTGGAATTGGTCACACCTGGATTTCTAGATCATCTGGAAGTCAAACCAAGCCTGGTGGATGAAGTCAAGAAGGCGCAAGGTGGGCACGCAAGCATTGAAGGCATCAAGAAGAAGATGAAGCTAGGCAAGGCCACAGGATTCTCCGAGGACAAGCACGGGATTGTTTGGTACAAAGGCCGCATCTGCGTACCAAACAAGATGGAGCTGAAGAACCTGATCCTGCAAGAAGCCCACGACACTCCGTATTCCATCCACCCCGGAGGAACCAAGATGTATCAAGACTTGAAGGAAATATTCTGGTGGCACGGGATGAAAAGAGAGATTGCAACCTATGTTGCAAAGTGTGATGTGTGCCAAAGGGTCAAGGCTGAATATCAGCGACCTGCTGGATTGCTCCAACCACTCAAGGTTCCTAAGTGGAAGTGGGATAAAGTCGGAATGGACTTCATCACTGGTTTACCAAGGTCGAATAGAGGACATGACTCCATCTGGGTCATAGTCGACCATTTGACCAAGGTAGCCCATTTCATTCCTGTCAACACTACTTATGATGGCAACCGGCTGGCAGCTCTCTACATCGACAAAATCGTAAGCCTTCATGGTGTTCCCAAGGAGATTGTGTCAGATCGAGGAACCCAGTTCACCTCAAGGTTCTGGAAGAAGTTCCAAGAAGCCTTGGGAACCAAGTTGTCTTTCAGCACGGCTTTTCACACGCAGCCGGAGGTCAGACAGAACGAGTAAATCAAATTCTCGAAGACATGCTCCGAGCCTGTGTCTTGGCATATGGAGCCAAGTGGGAAGATTGCCTCCCTTTTGTCGAGTTCTCCTATAAAAACAGTTATCAGTCGAGCCTTCAGATGGCACCATTTGACGTGTTGTACGGACGCAAATGTCGCACACCCCTCAACTGGTCAGAGACTGGGGAAGGGATAGTCTTTGGACTAGATATTCTCCGCGAAGAAGAAGAGCAAGTCCAACTAGTCAGAGAACGTTTGAAGGCAGCCAAGTCAAGGCAGAAGAGCTATGCTGACACTCATCACCGGGATATGAGTTTCCGTGTCGGAGACCATGTGTACCTGCGGGTAACTCCTCTAAAGGGAACCAAGCGTTTCCACGTTAAGGGGAAGCTCGCACCAAGGTTCATTGGACCCTTTGAGATCACTGCACGACGAGGAGAAGTGGCTTACCAGTTGGAACTACCACCTGAGCTATCCGATGTGCACAACGTATTCCACGTGTCACAACTCAGGAAGTGTCTCCAAGTTCCAAACAAGCATGTTCTCTACAAAGATGTTGATAACCAAGCTATTGATCTTCAGCCTGATTTGACCTACCATGAGAAGCCCATTCGCATTCTGGATGAAGCAGAACGACGGACGCGAAGCCGCACCATTAAGTTCTTCAAGGTCCAGTGGAGCAACCACACGGAAGCAGAAGCAACCAGGGAGCGTGAAGACTATCTTAGATCCGAGTATCCCGATCTCTTTTAAGACCTAGTTTAGGAATCTCGGGGACGAGATTCTTGTAAGGGGGGTAGGTCTGTCACACCCTGCATTTTGTAACATGTCATTTGCATCAATAAAGCATGAAAATTTGGACCAGCAATTTTTTTGGCATCATTTGGATTTTATTTGGAATTAAGTTTTTTTTCCTGTGTTTTTCAAGTGCTCTTTAAAGTCAACTGCACCCTCTTGTAGATTTCATCTCCTTACCCAAAACTTCTACCCAATGATCATACCAAGTGTTTATAGCAGTATAGTATTTTCTTATAAAATTAATTTGGCCAAAAAGCATTTTCAAAAATTAGTTTTCCAAAAAAACCCTGAATTGAGGTTTGCACTGCAAGTGCTTGATTTAGGGTGAGAAAAATATTTCAAAAAGTATATTTGAAGCCTAGTAGTTATAGGACTCCCATAAACCACAAAAGTATAATTTTAAAAGTTATTTTCCTATTTTATTTAAAAGCTTTTTCTTAAGGCCAGAAATGGTCTTTAATAGGGAAAAATTATTTAATTATTTCAAAAATATTTGCCAAAATTCAGGGAGACTCATAGGACATATATTGTCCATATATAAGAGTTTCAACACTTGGTCATGTTCAAAATATTGGACAAATCCCTCAGAAACCCTTTCTCGATATTTCAAGCTTTTGAAATATTTACAAAGGAAATATTCTCTAAAAATTCCAAGGAAATTCTATCATGTCATATATGACATACTTGATGATCTTGCCAAGCCCCATGCCTTGGGAAGAAGAAAACATCATCAAAACCCCTCAAAACCATTCTGTCCATATCCGAAGTTTGAGCAACTTTACATTGCCAAACTTGTCCAAATGCTCTCAAACTTGGTAAACATGCTAGAATGGTCCAATAAGGCATCTAGACCAAATGACACAAGCTTTGGAGAAGGGTAACTTGATCAGAGTACCCCAAAACCATTTCTGTTCAAATTCAAATTTGAACAACTTTACATTACCAACTTTTTACTTGGGGCTTCCAACTTTGTGGGCATGATCACAACCCCAAATGATGACACTACACCAAGTAGTGCATCAAGGGGAGATGATTAGCTTGACTCAAACATGGTGAAACCATTTCTGTTGATTTCTAGGGTTCACCAAAGTTACATTGGAAAGTTTCTTCAAATAAGCCCAAACTTGGTGAAACACCCTATTTCCATATGCCATTTAATCATGTTAAGTGTCATGGCTAGCGGAGATCATTTGACTGCTCTAGACTACATCAAACACCTTCTGGTGATTTCCCAAAGTTACCATTTTCACCTCTTCTCATGTTCTCCTTGAGCCCAACTTTCTACCACAACTTCCCCAGGTCCCCTTGCACCTCCAGTAACTTCCCCATGGCCAGAGCTCAATAATTGAGGGGTGAAAACCCCATTTTACCTTGCTGGATAGCCCAGTTTTCACCTTCCCTCAACCTCCCTCCTCTTCCATTGGGTAACCAGGGCATCCAAGACCGCAGCGCACTTGTTTACTCCACCCCTGACCCGCCAGACAAGGTGGTCGCGTCCAGCAAGCCAAAGGCATGCCTGGCATGCAATAGGCATGCTCCAGAGCGCGCTACAATGCACACCCGCACTGTAGCCTCCTCCAATCAGCCACCCCCGACCACCTCATGCTTCCCCCTCACGCCATTTGATGCTCCTCGACGTCCGCAACACGCCCCGGCACTGTCCCCCTCCTCCTTCTCCCTCCAGTGGTTGCCCTCGCACGCGCTCCGTCCGCCCGCAAGCTCTAGTCCTCGGCCTCACACGCGCGCGGCTCTGGAAGCTTCCACCGCTCTCTCTCTCTTCCTCTCCCCAGCCCTGTACCACATCCAGCAACTCCGCAGACACCACCACAGCTCCTCCCGAGCCCTATGGCAACGAGCAGAAGCTCGCCGGCGCACAGGTCCATGGCACCTCGCTGTTTGCCTATAAAAGGACCACCCGCGCTCCTCCTCTCCTCACCAACTGCTCTCTCACCCACTCAATCTCCCCCCTACGCCACTCACTTCACTCCGGACAGGCCCGAGCTCGAGATCGAGCTCGAGCTCCGCCGCGGTGGCTCGCCGTTGTCCGCTCGGTACAGGCCCTCCTCGGCGCTCCTCTCGCTCGATCTAGCACCACGACGCCTCACTGATTCTTTTCCCCCTCTTTTCCCTCTCTGCAGCTGCCGGAAACAGCCGGAACCACCACCACCCGAAGCTCCTCCACCGCGTGACCTCGCCGCCGGTGAACCAGGCCACTCCAGCGACCGACTCCACCTCCACCAGATCGGCGACACCTCGTTGATTCCGTTCCTGCCCTTAGCTCACCCTGTCGTGCCCCGAGTCGTTGCCGGTGAGCTCGCCGGCCCTCTGCCGGAGGGTTAGGGATGACAGGCGGGCCCCGCCTGTCAGCCTCCCCTCGCCCTCGCCCCTCTCTCCTCTCACTGACGTCGGGCCCTGCCCGTCAGGTCTGAAAACCTGGCGTGCGCGCTGGCGCCCGTGCGATGGGATGATTCGCCCTGGGCCTGCTGCACTGTGGCCGTTCTGGCCCAGTTGCACAGGACCCTTTTTCTTTTTCTTTTCTGTGGGATTTTCTAATAATTCTACAGGATTAAATAATTATTCAAATGAATTAATTCCAGTTCCTAAAAACTTGTAAAAATTCAACCTATTTAATGATGTCACTTTCACCCATATCCACGGACCTTTTCTATTCTTTTCAAATTTAAATCCATATTTGAACACTAAAACCTCTGTTCAAAAATTCATGTACCCCATTCTGTCACTCCAAATCTCAAACTAAAATTTTTTGCCATCTTAGTTTTCCCTCTAGTATTTGATAAAAATAAGTTGACATTTTTCTGAGCACTTTGGTTTTTCTGTTTTTATTGTGGTCTTATTTTCCTATTGTTTATTGCGACGATTAGATATCGTGTTTGACGAGGTTGCTGAAGAAGAAGGAGGGAAAGGATTTGAAGACCTTGAAGACCAAGCCAATCCAGACAAGCAGCCCTTTGACCATGATACCCTTGTGTTCCTCGGAACCCTTTTATTTTTGAATGCATGATGATAAGAGTGACGGTGGAGACCTAGTTGAGAGCCACCACATGATGCATGCCTTACTCATGATCTTGCTATATGCTTAGATGCAATGCAAATAATTAGTAGTGATGCTTAGTGATGCATGTGTGCCATGAATCCTTCGTGGTTGCATTCTTTCGAAAACCCCATCGGGTGCCCCTAATGCCCGAGGGTGATGTTAAGTTAGGTCATCACTTGAGGAAGAAGTGGTGTGCCTGGAAAGATCTTGTGTGTGGGTGAAATGATGGATTAGATTTATGTGTGACTACCGTCCCAACCAAACATGTGCAACCACTCTACCCCTTATGGGACGGGGCATTATTGATTACTTAGGCCAATACTAGCATGGTGCCCACATTACTAGTGACGGGGAAGACTTGAGGTCTCTCCCGGGACGGGGTCGTGCTTGGATAGGCGACCATGACTGTTTTCACAGGGCACCGGACACACCGTTGGTTCCTTCGTGTATGTGTGACATTGTAAAGAGGGCAAGACCCATGATTTACCGTTTGTACACGAGGGCTGTGCACCAGCGAGTGGACCCTATGTTAGTGTCGTCTAGGGAAAGGTAATGACCGGGTGCTTCCCCCGAGTACTTGAGGTACTGCGGGATCGTGGGTGACACGAAAGCTTCCCGGATCTTGTGGGTAAAGTGTGCAACCTCTGCAGAGTGTAAAACTATTTGAATAGCCGTGTCCACGGTCATGGACAGTTGGGTGGTGCTACTTAAACTATGTCCAGAATTTTACAATCTCGGTGAGAGTATGTGTGTGTTGAGTCAAGGTGGTGACTTGACTCGTTGAATTGAACTCTATTCATGTTGATATCTGTAACCTGTCTTCAAGGTTACCCAAATTTATTGATGCATGTTACATGATGGTAGAATATTTAATCTAGCTTGTAGCTAGGTTGCTCGTTGTCGTATATTTGCATTGTTACCTTGAACCAAATCATGGGTTGCTTGCGAGTACATTCAAAGTACTCATTGGCTTGCCACTGGTTATTTAATTGGCCAGGCATGGAGGAGCAGGAATTTGAAGAAGAATTCTATGGAGACGAACATGCGAACTAGGATGCTTTCCCAGTCAGAATGCCTGTAGGGTTAAGGCAGATGGCATGGGTTCTAATTATCTACGAAGACTTCCGCTATTCGAGTTATTTGCTATTCAGCCCTTGAGGCTTTATCTATGTAAGACTTGGCCATAATGGTCATAATTTGTGTAAGACGGTATGTATGGATGTAAGACTCTTGTTATTCAGCTTCTGTGTGTTCAGCGAGCATTGATCTCTGGGATCACTGTACACGTGCATTCGGTGATCTCGACTCTTAAGTCGGGGTCCCCACAGAGCTCCCACATAGTCGTTGAGCTTACTAAGACATCCAAGGATATGTTAGTTAATCACCGTAATAGTTAGGAATGTTGGCAATGATCTACTTTGCAATAGCCTCCAAGAGCGATTAATGCACAAAGTACTCTATAATTTATAGCCTTCAATCCTTTTCTTTCTAGCGGCTGCACAAATAATCCGGATGATTTTCTAGAAAATCATCCAGCTAGCTAGCTGTTTGATATGGCACAGGTGACCGTATGATCTCACCAAGCAGCTCGCATCTTCTCACCTTTAATCATGTTCAGTTCGACAGCTCTGTGAAGTCCTCCGCTGTTGTAAAAAGGTTGTGATGCTGCACGTCAACTCCAGCGGCCGCCATCGACGTTGCTGGGTTGCAACACTACTAGTCTCGAGCAGATGCCCTGGTAGTCCCATGAAGCAGCTCCATGGTAGCATCGATGCCCTCGACGGTGCTCCATTGAAGCGCCGACGAAGCTTCAACGTCCCCGCGATGCTTCATTGAAAATCCGACACGCTTTGTTGCAGCTTCGACGATGCTTCAATGCAGCTCCGGCGGCGATTCTTGCAAACACGTGCGCTTCATTACAATTCCCACAGCCTTACTGATGCTTCATCACAACTCCAGTGAGCCCCCTCTGCTTCATTGGCTCTTGTAGCCCGCCGGCCAGCCTTCAGCACCTCACCCATGCATCACCAGTGGAGCACCGACATCCCGATGCGATGCCGACGGAGCTCCGGTGGCCCTATGCAGCACCGACCGAGCTCCACGCCCCCAACGGCGATGCTACAATAGGTGGTCGGTTGCAATGGCAAAGCCTCGGACGACTGTGCTGCACTGCGGCGCAAAAAAAACTCCGATGCAGCACCGACGACGTCACCTGTGAAGATCCATTGCAGGTGTGACAGAGCTCCAACGACTCTGGCGGCGCTCCATTCCAGCCCGGGCGTGCTCCATTGCAGCCGCGTCGGAGCTCCGACGACCTGGCAGCGCTCCATTGCAGCCGACGGCGGATCGATAGCGGCGCGAGAGCAAGATGGGGTCGTCCGTCGCCTAATCGAAGCGCGTAGCCCCACCAACGCCGGCCGTGAGAGCAATACGTGAGCTCATCCCCGCCATCCAAGTTCATCGGTGGGGCAGGCAAGGATCTGTAGGTCATGGGCGGCGAAAGGAGGGTGCACGAGCAGATCAAGGCTGCTGTTTCATCTCCTTCGCTTACCCATGGTCGTTGATGAGAGCAACCTTCGTGGGGAAGGCAAGAGAAGTGGAAGAGAGAGAGAGGGGAGCTGGCATATCTGAGCAGATTAAAGAATGGAATCATGGGTTGCCTTCATGGGTAAGATAAAATCAAGCATCTAGTCGCTCGCTTGAGTCAGGGACGGCTTCATCTGGGAAAGGAAGACCTGGGATATTTTGTCCTAGCCAATACACTTCTTTCTCTCTTTTTGTCCAATACACGCACGCTGTACCAATCCTAGGTGGCATGCTCGAGAGGCTGCCCAGACCCTCGCTCTTGGAGAGTGTAATGCTATAGTCCACCAGGTAGATTGAAGTCTTCAAGGACCATGCTTTGTCAAGGAGTTCTCTGGGCCCATTGTCAAGGCCCAATACACCATGCTAGCAATACCCTAGTTTTGCTTATGCCGACAGAGACTTTTATCGGTATCTTCATGATCAACACTTTGATCATTATACCCTTATATTCTCATTATCAACTTTGTTCTCTTTTCTTTTCCATATTCCAGTATCCCCTTAATCACAATCAATGTGTCTAGCTAGACGATGATGCATCGATCATGCAATACGGAGTGGACATAGAGTGTATCCTTCCCTTGTCGGTGGAGCAAATCCTAGTCATGAACTATCGAGCACCATGAGATACTTTTTCCGGTGTAGACATAAGTTAGCTTGATGATCACTCAGTTATGGTGTGACATTTGGCAACCCCAAAATAACCATCCGGTATGCAGGACTATGATATTCTCGTAGTCTAAGGATGTGAGTAAACATTAACACAGTATACAAAAAATACTGACAAATATTGACGACATGATCTCGCATTATTTCATAAGTTGGTTCTATCCAACACCATTGTTCTCCCAACAACATGTTCTCATTATTGCTGACATCCTTGTCAAATTGACAATGCCCATGAGTAGGAAAAAAATGTCATCAGCAATATATGAGCTAGCACTAAAGGCTTGACTAGGGACCTATTCAGTGTTTATGTTTCCACACATGCAAGTGAGCTTTTCTCCGAATCTTATATTCAAGAATCATTGCAATTATATCAAAAAAATATAAAGTTAATTATGAACATGGACATAGGAATAACAACTTTACTATTGCCCATAGGGCATATTTTGTCATGTCTGTGCACTCATATTATTGCGTCACGCGATAAAAGGACACCCTGAGGGGCACTCTTGTTACCGCCATACGGACAAGGACAGGCCCAAGAGCACCCCGCCCGTCTCGCGAGACTCCCTCATGGGCAAGTCATTGGTCACCTAGGAGTTGATCGACTCCTATGTCTGCGAGGGAATCACCCCCTAACATATCATCCCGGAAGCCCATTGACCGCACGCCTGCCCCTAAATGTGTGTGTGTGTGTGCGGGTGGGGGGAGGACAACTTTGACGTCGGGCTAAACTTGCTCGTGTTGAGCTTCATGGAAGAGGTGTTGGAGTTTTACGTGATCTAGCTCATGCACCTTACAACGAATTTCATAACCTTCCTCACTGGTTTGTGCGCCTGTGAGAGGCCTTTGTCGTGCGACGACCAGATTTGAGCGTCTCCCGCCACTTACTTTAAACTCACAGAGGCGGAGGGGAGCATGGACGAGGTCTGCAGTTGGTGTAGGGAGCCATCAGCGTGAGGAGATAATGGAGTAGTGCCGAGGAGCATGGCAGAAATTGGGCATGCAGGGGGACAACGGCTAAAGCACACAAGGAGGAAGAAAGAGGACCGAATAGAGCGGGTTGACTCGAATTGATTAGACTTCGTTTTTTCTTCTTCTTGAGCAGATGGGATGGGAGGCATTTCCCTAATGGGGGAGCGTGAGGAGATAATGGAGTAGTGCCGAGGAGCATGGCAGAAATTGGGCATGCAGGGGGACAACGGCTAAAGCACACAAGGAGGAAGAAAGAGGACCGAATAGAGCGGGTTGACTCGAATTGATTAGACTTTGTTTTTTCTTCTTCTTGAGCAGATGGGATGGGAAGCATTTCCCTAATGGGGGAATACATAATAAATAAATTGCCTTTTTGTGACTAAAAACAAGCTCAAAGGGCTATAGTGGCATCCATGGGTGTATGCTACAATTCAAGTGACATATTTTATCGAAAAAGGCTTTTGCCCCGCTTTATATATAAAGCAATGATCAACAACATCCGATACAAACGCACACCCCCACAACAGAAGCACACACACACCCAAGGCAGGATACATAGGCGCTGAGCGCAACAACACCATCTCTATCACTACGCGAAGAGGTGAAGCCGCATATGACGAACCGTGGGCTCCAAGGCGGCACCTTTAAGAAGGAGATGACACCGGTGCGCCGCCACCGCCCGATCCGAGGATCAGAGTTTCCCCTGGAGCAACACGACGAGCAATGAGAGCCGCGACGACACCTTTAAGAAGGGAACGGGTTTTGCCGTCGTTGGTCCGTCCGAAGATAGAGCAAGTTTTCACCCCGACCACCATTCACCGCCACCGAACGCCACACCCTGGCTGCCATGCCGCCCACATGACCGTGGCAACCGGGCAGCACCAAGCCACGGGCTCTACCCATGAGTTGCATGGACCCACCACTAGGGCCGCCTCCCCGGCATCCAAGACCTTGACACCACCTCACCCAAGATCTGCCGCTACCCCAACCAAATACACGAGCGGAAAAGGACCCGCCTTTCGCACTCCTGGGCCGCCCACAGTGCCGAGACCAAATAGGCCAGCCAAAACTGGCCTCCATCGCCCCGTTTTGTGGCACTAGGCGCGAGACGAGCTCGGTCCTACTGTCGGGTGCGAGATGAGCATAGTCCTGCTGCCAGGCGCGAGATGAGATCGGTCCTGCTACCGGGCGCGAGACAAAGTCAGTCCTGCTGCTGGGCGCAAGACGAGATCGATCCTACTGCCCAGTGCGAGACGAGTGATGGACCGCTGCTGGGGGAGGACCAACCATCGACGAAGATAGCGGAGGACGACTAAGGAGAAGGGTCGAAGGTCGACACAGGCCGCACACCAACGGGACGACGCTGGAGAAGTCCAGTTCCGCCTTGAACGCCCCAAACCACCGCCATGAGCCATCACCATGCCATGGTAGCCCACATCCACGCCGGGAGCCCCACGCTGCCAAACCGACCAGCACCACAAGGAGAGGCAAGCCAAGCTGCAGGCTGCGCCAGCCACCCCACCATGGCACGCCCCCTCTCCAGCACCCAAGGACCGTCGAAGACGACCGGACCACACCGCCTCAGCCCGCGCCGACCCCTGC